>JAFIDM010009631.1:33184836-33233860 GCA_023159025.1 Thereuonema tuberculata
TGACAATTTCCTTGATTCCTGACTCGAAAAAGTTCTTTTTCGACTTTATGGAGAGAAGAAAATACAGCGTCATTTATATCCTGCTGCATTAGGTATGTTTAGGTATGTTTAATCAAACTAACAAAAAAAATTTTTTTATTCTGCTGTTGAAATAATTTGTTAATTCGGGGTTTTTTTATTCGTTAAATAGGGTTTTTGCCTTCATTTTAATCAGGGAAAAAGAAAAATTCGTTAAATCGCGAAATTCGGTAAATAGGGGTTTGTTAAATCGGGGCCCGACTGTGTATATATATATAAATATTATATTACTTTCTCATCTATCCTTCTCCTTTACACAGTTTTTATCTATTTATTCAATTAACTCCTTCCCCTATATTCCTCGTTTACTTTCCTTTCTATCTTTCTCCCTATAGTTTCACTATCATTCTAAGATTATTAATAATTTTAATTTCTTTTTTTTTTTTTTTACCTTAATGTCATATCACAATTTCAATCTTTCTATGGTTTACTGCCAATCTATGGTAAATCTTAATTTCGTTCTTTTTGCTCTTTATATATTCATTTATTTTTATCACTTTTACTATTATTATTATTCCTTATTTTATCTATTTATTCAATTAACTCTCTCCCTGTATTTCTCTTGTTCACTTTCCTTTCATGTCATTGTTTAAATTTTTCTCCCTATGGTTTCACTACCATTCTATGATTAGTAGTAATTTTTATTTCTTTTTTTTGCCCTTTTCTCTCATGTCACATTTCAATCTATTCCTCTCTCGTTTTACTAAGAATTCATGATAAATTTTAATTCATCTTTTTCATTTTTAATTCTTTATTTATATATATTTACATGAATATATATTCTTTATTTATATATTCATGTCAATTATTATTATTATTACTATTTTTATCTCTTACCAATTTTCCAACTTCTATCATTCAATTATTTCCATTTATTTATATTTTTTTTTATTTAAATTCGCTCCCTTTCTTGTTCTAACTTACTTTCAGTATAATGGTGTTTTTTAATTCAAAGAGAACCAATTGATTTCTCCATCTCCCCATGCACCCCCCCCCCCACGCAATTACGAAACTGTCCCCAAAGACAATTTCAATGTCCCCTCCCATCTCTTCCCAGTCTAGCAGTGTGCTCACCATGGCTTGGAATGAGTAACACGAAAACAACTTATCAGAGAAACTAACAATGAAAGTTGTTGGATTTGTGCCCGTGTGGTGTCCCTGCCCCCCCTTAGGAGAGCGAATAGATCACTTTTGGCAATATACATGAGAAAGGGCCCACCTTGATGTAATTGATATATATATACATCTTCTGAAGAAGGCCCGAGGCACCGGGCCGAAATATTGAGATAATCTCATCCCAAAGTGGGGAAATCCCTCAAAAAAAAAAAAAAAAAGGATCTATAAAGCAAAATAAAGCAATTTCTAAAATAATAATATTAATCTATTAATAAACAAATTGCACAAAAAAATAAAAATATAATTAAATTTAATTGAAAAGACACAACATTATTAACAGCCACAGAACAAAAGAACAATTAATAATTTATATTACACAATCCTTTTAAATGAACCAAAAATATGTAAGAGAACCATTTGATAAGTAATTCTATTCTTCATTTAATTTTGCTTCCAGTAAATTATAAAGTTTAATGTGCAAATGACTGGAAAATGTGGCATCTGGAAGAGTCCATACAACTTTGTAATCAAAGGACATATTTAATCATGCCTTTACTTGCTACTTTATGGCTGAAGCAATAAAAAAGAAAATAAGAAAATGAGAAATAAAGCTGAATGTGCGTGCAACTGACAAGAAGACGAAAATAATAACGCACATATCTACTTCTACCCAGTCTGAGCATGTCATCGACGGGAATCCAGAACAGCTGTTTCATCCTCATTAGGAATCATCAGCCGGATTTACCCTCGATGACTTTCATGGACTTCAGGATACTTATTTTAGACCAAAATCAATTATCAACCAGATTCCAGATGCAAACTCTACAATCAATAAATGCAAGTTTTATTCACAGTTTTAAGAAAAGTAATTTAGTCAATCATGGCAATAAAAAAAAAGAAGTGCAAAATGACTGGAACATTAAACAGGAAAAATGAGTATTTTCTTTCTCTTCTTTGAAATTACAGCTAAATGCATATATAGTTTCAAATTCTAGAAAAATAATAATAAAAAGAAAGTTATAAACCATTCTCTAGGATCTACGCTTTACTTAATTGAAAATTGTAAGATTTATTTTATTTAAGTTTGCTACTTTGAAGATGATCCCAATCCCTAAAGCACACATTATTCAGTGTTACATCTTACTAATATTGTTAAAGAATTTATGAAAATGTGTCTTTTAAGTGACCAGTAAACTTCTACTTTTATGTAAGTATATATAAAATCACAACATTTTTATAAATAATGTTCTTATTCAATAAATGCCTCCTTACCTTGTTATAACGATTAATTGGTCATTACCTAACTTCACAACATTCAGTATTGAAACAATCATATGACAAAGACTTACAATAATTGTTGTTTTGATGCAATGGTTTCAAAACTAATCTCCAAATCTAACTAATTTGAATGGATTTTTTTTTTTAACACAGTGACCAGCTGTTTTTATGTTCTACTTAAATTCATACATAAAAGTAGAAGCTCACTGGTAAGTTAAGAACACTTTCAAAAATTCTGTAACCATTAATAAGATGCAACACTGAATAATGTGTGCATTGTGGATTGGGATCATCTACCTTTAAAGTAGCAAACACAAATTCATACATCCTAAAAATTTCCATTAAAAAATAATTCAGTAAAGCTTAAGATCCTAGGGAATGATTTACAACTTCTTTATTTTCTTTCTGGAATTTGAAAACATCTGGAAAAAATATAAACAGGATTGATTATAAAATATCTTTGAATACAAAATCTACATCATCCTTAGAATTGGCCTTTAATGAAAAATTTATATGCTGTCTATGCTTTACAATCCTTAAAATTCTAATGTTGAAAATATGCTTTCTAGCAAACTTTTTCAAGTACAAAAACTTTGTTATTGAAAATGTCAACATGTTAAAAATTACCTGATTTTGAATTTAATATTAAAATATTTTTAAGAATCCCATCATTACTGAACTCGTTCATATTTTCCGAAATCCCCTTAACACAGTAATCGCTATTTCAAAACTTATGAACTAACAAAGTAAATATTAAGATTTTGAACTAGAATTCTAGTTGATCTAGCCACTACCACAAAAGCCATAATTTTCTCTAGGGGCATATATAGGATTTTAGGCTAAGGAGGCCGATCTACAGTAAAAAAAAAAAAAAAAGAAAGAAAAAATGATCGTCTTCAAAACTTTGGAGGGGCCAACTGACCATCCAACAAAAAAAATTAAAAATAAAATGCAGCCTATTCTATACAGGGTGTTCAAGAGCACCAGTATCCCCTGTTTTTATGAAAACCACAGGGTTGTTTGCATGAAAATTTTCACTACCAAATAGTACCCAAAGAATCGAATGATGGCATTGTGGAGGAAACAGGAAGTGGGAGTAATGGGGGTCAGCTTTGGAATTTCAAATTAGAGCATAGGTGAAGTGGGTTGTCATTGGATAGATCTTTTGAAAAGAAACAAATTTTACTAAATCTCTTTTTCTCTAACGTTCCTTGTTTAGTCATAATTCAGGAAAAACTAAAAAGATGGTGCCTATCATTAAGGTACTCATTGGAACAATTGCAAATGTTGACAACAATGAAATTGACAATGGTCTAATCAGAGTTCAAAAAATGCAACAAAGAGTAAATGTGGAAAGGAAATACAATTAAAACTAAAACTGTTTTGAAAAACAACAATGGATGAGACCAAATTATTCACAAATGAAATCCTGGAACCACTGCGCTTCTGATCTAAAACTGTTTTGCTCTAGTGATCCTTGTTTATTTAAAATTACAAATCATGACATAAAATAAAAATACAGAAGATGTGTCAACTGAAATATAGAACGGATCCCTTACGTCAAGAAGTGCTCAAAAAGTCCACCACTTTGTGTCAAACTCATTCAATACTGATGAAATTACTCTGGAAAACTTCAGCACTGCTGCGAGATCGACAAGCTTCTGTAATTCGGTTTTCATCCCTTGTTGTTGGACACTCTTCCTATACAATGTCTTTAACTCTTCCCCACAAAAAGAATACTAATGGAGACAAGTCAGGAGAGTGAGATGGTTAAACTACTGATCCTCCTCGTCCAATCCAACATCCCGAGAACAGCTGGTAAGCAACTTGTTGAGCCACCACTAAAAAGTGAGCTCAACAAGTTGCTGAAACGTTCGGTCAATACCGAACAGCAAAACAAACCACAGTAATTGAAGACTGGCAGCCAGCAGTTACAATCACGACTATCGTCATGTGTTCCAGTTCAAGGAATGTTGTATTTTCTTTCCACATTTACTCTGTGTTTTTTTTTGTGTGTGTTTTGCACATTTTGAACACTGATTAGACCATTGTCAATTTCATTGTTGTCAACATCTGCAATTGTTCTGATGAGTATCTTGATGACAAGCGCCATCTTTTTAGTTTTTCCTGAATTGTAACTAAACAAGGAACATTAGAGAAAAAAAAGTTTTAGTAAAAGTTGTTTCTTTTCAAAAGACCTATCCAACGATACCTCACAAGACCTATATTCAAATTTGAAATATCAAAGTTGACCCCGATTACCCCCACTTCCGGTTTCTATCGAACATCCAGAATGCCACCATTCGCTTCCTTGGATACTATTTGGTAATGAAAATTTTCACACGAACAACATGTACCCTGTAGTTTTCAAGAAAAACAGAGGATACAGGAGCTCTCGAACACCCTGTATATTTCGAGAATTCGCGGGAGGGGACCTTCAGCCCTCCCCCTAAATACACCTCTGATTTTCTCATAGCACAAATTAATAGAAACAGTAATAATATATAGTTTCAGTCATTAAAAAATGCCACACTTGATGTATTAGTTTTTCACAATTGTCATTTCTTAATTGACAAAGAAATCATTTTTTCTCATGCTGATGTTGTGATTAGTTGACAAAATGAGAAAGGCATCCTTTCAAATCTAAAACTATATTACAATAATTCAAAGTTGCAAACTGAAAGATTTAGTTCAGGCAAAATCATAGACAATGAGTAACAAAACCTCAGAATAAAAGCTGATAATTTAGAATAATTCAGAAATCTATCTCAAAGATCAAAATGTCTTAATAAACATTTGATCTTTGAGATTGCATTTTGACGAATTCTGAATTAAAAACAAAAAAGAAAAACTAAAAAAAAATTCCAACATCAGAAACTGAAGTTCAAGTGTTGAAGCAAAAAAGACTGATATTTTATGGTAGTCTATCTTTGACACGTAAGTAGTATGTACAAGGTGAAGATGTCCCTTAATTGACCCAAACTTAAAAAACAAATTCCATGGTTTATATATTGATCAATTTTTATTTTTTTCTTCAAAAATGGCAGCAATTATTGGCAATACTTTTTTTATTATTGACAACTTCTTAACTATGATCTATTTACAAAAATGTTTTGTTTTTTTTTTCTTTTCATAAATATTAAACAAGGGAAACCTTGAACTTTGATTACTTGGCCCTCCTTTTTGCCTGTTTAATCACTACTAAGTTTCTGAATCAAGCAATATACACTACTCTTTCTTTCTGTTCAATTCATATAACCCTGCTAATTTAAGTTTTAACAATAAGCAAATCTATTTTACTATGGTCAATTAACAAAATTCCATTCAAACTAGTTAGGTTTGGATTAATAGTTTTGAAATCACTGCTTCAAAATAACAACTATTATAAGGCTTTGTCTTATGATCGTTTCAATACTAGATAATGTGATGTTAGGTAATGATCAAGTATTCATTATAATAAAGGTAAGGAGGCATTTATATCATAATAAGAATAGAATGGACATCTTTTCTGTTGTTACAACAGTCAATTGCACAGATAAGATTAATTATAAAAACTTAATTTAAAACAAAAATATCCTTAACCTCTTCTTTATTATGTACAATATTTTGATTGGCAATTCCAATCCTCTTCAGGTTTAGTAAAAATTGTAACAAACAACAAGTTTCAAATTAAACACAGAGCTAACTTAACAATATATGCATACATATCTTATCACAATACACATGTACATAATATTATTACAATATTTAACAATTTAGATCATTTAAATTTTCTTATGTTTAACATTCTTTATTAATTTAGACATTTAAATTTTTGTATATCTTTTACCCCTTCTTTAAATATCTTTAAGACCAAATAATTATTAACATTTTTAGCAACCCATTTGGGAGCTATTTCATTTGTCCTATATGTTTGCCTCCCCTAACAACTCCCGAACGTAAGATCAGATAGGCAAACAGACTTCACCATCGTGTTCAGAGACCCAAACACCGTAGAAATGGGGTGTTTATTTCTGCCTATCCGGAAAAATGTGAACAGTGTTGACTGTTTGTTTCCGCAAGTTTGGGAATTTTTTGCTCAACAACTACTGACCTGAGTGACTAATTTGGATATGCTTTATGTCTACTATACAAACTACATTTTTATTCAACTATCTATAACAGTTTGCGGATACAGTTGACTGTGTCTGCATTTTTCCAGATAGGCAGAAATAAAAAAAATATTCACTGTTCTCCGGCGCTTCTCTCAATGCATCATGCACACACAGGGAGTTATAAAGAGATATTTAACAATAATTTGAATATAGTCCCCATGGCCTAATGGATACGATATCTGACTTCGGATCAGAAGGTTGCAGGTTCGATTCCTATTGCAGATGTTTCATTGAAAAAATTATTTCTGTTTTTTCATTGAGACTTCTGATTATTACGACTTGTTATAAACCTGCTACCTTTCTGTTAACTTGACCTGAAGAAGATCGGGAATGCCGATTGAAATAGTATGCATAATAAAACGTTCTCAAGAAGAGGTATAAAGTTTCATTATAAGATAATAGGAAATACAAGTTTGAAATATAAAAAATATCTTTTGATTTTGAACTTTCCATTCTGAAATTCTTATGACTAAAAAAAAACCATGTAGTTAATGCACAATTAATATATATATGGATTAAAAAAGTATTCAGAATAATCTAACAGTCTCTACTCCTTAGACAATCTATAAAACTTAGCAGTCACAACTCATTACTATTTAAGTGTCATATAATGCCAGCACCACCAATCCCATTTAGCGTATTAAATAATTTTCCCAAAAAATATATTTTAAAATGAAACATCTTTTAAGTTTTGGGGGATTCCCACACACAAAACCCCTAAAGTCAACATGAAATAGCTTCTAAGATACATAAATAATTTATTAAATAACAAATAAATAAAATCTCCTCTTAAAATTAGGCTGTGAAGAAGTCTTGGAAACGAGACGAAATATTGCCATAATGATGTAGTCTTGAAGGAGTTTATTAATTTGTTATTTAATGAAATAGCTTTACCAAACATTTGCCATAACACAACTCCAGCAATCAATAAGAACAATAAATAGCAAATATTTGCCAGTTTTTAAATTAGTCATTTTAAAGGAAGACAATGGGTAATCACGAAGTGCATGAGTGGAACAATAAGAGACAATGGAGATGATGTTTTGGGGATAGAAATGAAAAACCAAAAATTAATTTCATTTCTGCAAAAAGAATAATATTTTTTGAAGTAAAACTATAATGGACTATTCCTCTGTAAATATGCATTGTAAACCTTTGAAACTTGAAATAAAGTTGTTGTTTTTTTGTTTTTTTTTTACTGTTTTATTAGAAAGGTCTTTGAAATTTAGTTGTTTTTTTTTGTTTTTTTAAAATAAAGCTTCTTGTTTTAGTTTTGTTAAGAAATTAACTAGCAAATTTGTCAATTAACATTTTTGCTGATCATGTGACTTTGGATTCTGAGGCCATTTTCTCAAGCCTGTTTCACATGAACCAACAAATGGGCGAAAGTCATTGCCAACTCGAAAACCTGAAACCATCTGCCAGATCTTAAAAAAAAAACAAACTCTGAAATGCAGCTTCAGGGGGAAGTCAGGTTCACAATCAGAAACGGAAGTGGTACTTACTTCTGTTTCATGAAGACTCGAACAAACATTTCAAAATCATCGCAGTCAAAATCCACTTCAAAATGAAACTAGATACCGATTGGTTCCCCATAATTTAAATTCTATGAACATTTTAATAATGCATAAGAGACAATATTTTATGTTAACGTAGTTTCGAATTCTGCACTCGATCACTCATAACTAAATATAGCAGTTTTGAATTTTCGCTATTATGTGAATTCAGGTGAATTATGAATTATTATAAATTTACTCTAATTGCAGCGAAATTTTGCTTTGATATGAAAGAATTTTTTTCTTGAAAACTTTTTATTTAATGCATCAGAATTTAATGCAGATATTGTTAGTTTTGAAAATTGGATTTTTACCTCCGCCGATATGTGGAGAAATTTTTGAGAAGGATTCTGGGAGTGGAAAAAGCTCTGCTCAAAAATTTTGACGACACCAAAGTATTGTTTTGGTTGCAGTGACGACGGTATTTTAATATCAAAATCTGTCGCCACAGCTGAGAAAATTCGCTATCATATGACATAGCTATGACTGATATTTTTCATCGATGTTACTAACAACAAGGTTTCCTCCCAAATCTGAGGTTTTTGGTTGTTTACGAAGGGAAAAAAGATTGAAAAAACATTTTTATTTTTTAAAGCAGAGTGTCCGTTCTTTGTACAAAAAAAGAGTTGTTCTGATGTGGAGAGAAAGAAATTGAAATTGGGAGATCACTTTGAAACTTTCCAGTTCTTACAAAAATGACATGATACATACAAAGTAATGTTACATTTGAATTTTGTAACTCAAGATCCCTAACTTTCCACTCCATTCTCCACACCCCTATCACTTCAAACTTTTCCCAGTACATAAAAAAAAATTATGTGATCATTACAAATTTATATCTAGTGTGAACAATGTTTGCCCATCCTCTCACTGCCCTCCCGTTGACATCCCACAGTACTAGCTTTTGCCTCCCAGTTAATATGGGGTGCTATTATGCACAACAATATTTTTGTAGTTCCAATTGTCATCTCAAGGTGTATATGTGGTACTTTCAAGAAAGTTTGGATTATTCTCTCCACCCTCAACTAAAAAAGGTTATTTTTATACTTTTTACATTGTCAATGGTATGGAACCTACTCACATGCGAAATTTCAAGTTTGTAGCATGTTGGGCAGTTTGCTAAACATTTTGAACAGACACACATCCACAAATTTCCCTTTATATTAAAGATTATTATTTATTTATTTTTGTGGTTCTTCAGACGAAGTGGTGCTTGTTTCTTTTTGGGTTAATGGCTGAATTTCCTAAAATATACAATATCTGTAGATTTTAAGCTTCATTTCGGAAGGTTTTTAAAGAGGGATTTCAGGTTTTTGAGTTGGCAACGATTTTCGTTAGTTTGTTGTGAAACGCACTTCAGTCACATGACTTCTGATCGCAACCGAACTACCTGTAAAAAGTTCATCTCAATGGGAGAAACAACTTGTCTTTAGATTTTGGTCATCTAAAATGAATGGTTTAGAAGTTGACTTTCATGTGACTTAAGGTTGACCCATATTGATGAAAAATGAAATGTAGCCATCGTCAACATTCTATCTAACATTTGACGCCTTATTTGTATTTCTGTGTCTTATGGTTTCTGAGGAATAGCAGGCAGAAAATACCAATGTTTTCTTTTATATAGAAAAGAGCTATAAACAAATAACACAGTGCATTTTCTATTAAAATTTAAATTTTTTTGTTATTTTTTTAAACTACTAAAAAGCTATCAACAAAGAATGACCTCAAACTCTGATTATAGCCTATGCTGTATTACTAATGTGAAAAAGACAGAGGCAGAGAGTATCATATCTTGGTGTTGTGATATTACAGTAGCATTAATTCTTTTTAAGTAACAAATTTTCTTCTTAATTTTGAACGATTTCTATCCCCTTTTTAAAAAAGAAACAAGATCAATTTTGACAATCAAGATGCTAAACAACACGTCAGCTACCATCGCTACGCTCGGGAAGCTATCATATGTAACATAACAAAATGGTTTGTTTATTTAGCAAATAAGTAAATAGAGATCGGAGAATGGCCTTCTCCACTTGGTAAAAACATAACATGATCATTACAACATATTAATTAACCGTATCGTATATTTATCACCATATACATAGCCTAATTGAATTATGAGGTAACTCGTGGATTAAAGGTCCATTTATACTATCCTACAAGACAAGGAATGGGTTTTTTATTACCCCGTTCAGGCAAATACACGAGTATTTATACTGACTATCAGGAACCCGTGACCTTGGCTAAAGTGAGGGGTTTGGATTCCATGTCACCGTTGAATGGCACCTCCGTAAAAGATCTTAGTGTTATAGTTTAATTACAATATTAGAAGAATAAAATTGAAAGAAAAGGATCATACGTGTTAGAATCCATAGATATTTAAAAAAAAAAAAAGGAAAGCAGAAGGAAAATTTTGGACATTATATAAACAATTGATAGATGACAAACAATTATTTTTTCAATGTTTTAGAATATTACAATATGTCTTTAATGCTCTTCTTGAAATTAAGAAACAAAATGCTACCTTTAAGATAGCAATTAGCCCTTAAGAAAAATTAGCAGTTTGTTTAACGTAGAATATTTAGTTTTGTTTATAAAATGTAAATAAAGCAAGGGAAAAATACACTTAAAGATGTTTATTATACAATAAAAAAACAAACAAACTAAAACTACTCCATAAGATAATTAAATACTTTAAAAATAAATAAAATGCACAATAACAGTTTAACAAAGTATAAAGCTTTTAGTAGTAAGTTTTAAAAAAACATTCTTTTTTTTTTTTAATTAAATCCAATGGATCTTGATATCCGTTAGATTTAATGTTGATTAAAATATGTATCTAATGGCAGAATGGTTAAATAGTGAAATGTTTTGACTTAAAATTTAAAAAAAAATTGATTGTCTTTGTTGACCCGCTTGGACACTGAATGTAATTTATACTGTCTGAGCAGGTCACAAAGACAAGGCAAATGGCAACAGACAAACTTTCTTTCTGAGAATCCTGAAGACCCCCACTACCTGACACCAGTCGTTGGTACAGTTAAGCAAAGCAAAATGTAAACACTCCAATTGAAAATTAGGGAAACAAGTTCTCTCCAAAATGCCCTAGGCAGAGCGCTCCGTGTCTTGTCTGATAGAATAAATGGACCTTTAACTCTGATCTGCATTTTCAAAGAATCTCCTTAAACATACTCATTAAACCAGCATTAGCACCATCTATCGACAGTTGGGGGAATGTCTTAAATGCAGTGATTGTCCACTGAACCATAACCCTATTTAAAATTGTGCTAGCGCCATCTATTGACAGGTTTGGGAAGCTTTTCATTCAGATCTGCTGTGGTGCCTAACAGACATAGCATCATATCCCACGGGAACTACTTGATCGCCGGGGATGAAAAATAGCCTAATTCTTCCCAGTGTCATAGACTACCTGCATGTACAATTTCATTCAGATTCATAGAGCCATTGGGTGTGGTTGAATGACAGACAAACAAACAAACTTACAGATTTTCACTTTTATAATTATTAAGGATAAGGATAGAAAGTTATAAAAACACTCAATTTTTGTAAAAAAAACAAACAAACTAAAGGTAAACTCATTTTAACACATTTTTATGAAATTATCTTTAATCTTTAGTGTGTAATTGATTTTTTTACAACCAAATATGATCAAATTAAAAATATTTTCTTACAACTTTCCTATCATTAGATCTAAGAACAAATCTTATAATAGTCATAGTCTTCAAATTTCATAAAGGCTGCTTCATTCTCAGACTATAATATACATAAATATCTCAAATGAAATCATTCAATTAATAATAAAAAAAAGAAAAAAAGAAAAAAAAAAAAGCTGAAGGAAAACTTTTCCAACTGCAATAAAAAAATATCTTTATACTTTAAGTTTAAAGAAATATTATTAATTGCTTTTAAAAACTTTCAAGGAAAACTACTTGGCATTTAATTACCACAATAAAATACAAAAATGTAAAATTAATTTTTTTAACATTGGGAACTCTGATAAAACTAGTTTAGGAAATTCTTAAAAAATGTGCCTTTATGTAATGACAAGCTTCATCGTTAAGCTTTGGCCTTTTTGTAACCTTGAAGCCAGAAAATCTTCTGCCAAGAATTTCTTTTTCTCTAATATACATCAATGTCGCCTTGTATCAAAACATTTCCATATCACTAAACCACACCAGATGCACAGCTGAATAAAGTTGCAAGTCATCAGAAATTGCACAACATCTGATATATGAGCAATGTCATTAATAATCACTCAACATCTCTCAAGAAGAATGAGAACATCAAATAATATGCAAACAAGCTTGTTGTAATGAAAGTGTTAATTTAAGCACTGTATGATCGGTGAACTACCAAAATGACAAATCAAAACTTTGAATTTAAAGATGATCCACTAACAAGACAATGTTTCTTTACTCAATTTCCCTACCAACTCCATGAATTTTAAAGGAGATTAAATGAGAGAATGCATAATTTTCTTGTTCTAAATTGAATTTACTATGCATGAAACTGCATTGTTACATATAAACAACGTTGACCAAGATTCTACCAACAAATCACTTAGCCCATTACTTAAAAAGCAGCACTAATGTGCCAATCTCTGATATTTTTTTTTTCTTCGAAATGTTAATTTGATGTAAGTTATCAAATGATTTTCTAGTACAAATAGTAAGAAAAACAATTACAAAAATCCAATCTTTAGTTATTCTTGTTTCTTTTAATGCAGGAAAGACAATATTATTAAATTAAATTTACAAAAGCATTGCATATTTTTTCCCCTTTCTATAATTTAAAATTGAAGGTCACCTTATTCAGGACCCAAAATATGAAGAAAAAAATTGCAAAAGGAATAATGCCAATACAGTGTTGCATATGTACAGCATCTGCAACACAAATCTCAGCACAACTATAAGGCAACTATAACTTGAATAAATAAATGCATTTAATAGCTTAGCATTTGAGAAACACTGGTTTAAAAGAAACCAGCAACAAAAGTATAAAGTTTTTAAATTTAAAAACAAAAATTAAATAAGTTTCCATTCTAATCAGGACAAGGAAATTAAACATCCAGATATCTGTCAAAATATAATAAAAATTCAAAGCAATATCAAAAGATGGCTGCCACATCCAGTTTACATTAAATTCAGTTTCCCAAAGGCACCAGAAAATTTAAGATTATCAAAACAGAATGGATATAGATTCATTAAAAAAAAAAAGTATTCATTTTGTTAAACTATGATTTGGACTTGCTTAAATATTTCAACAATACAGGTAACCTGAATTCCCTTCTTATTTAAACACAAGCTATTTGCACCCTTCTGGCTCAAATAAGCAAAAAATCTGCAAATTTTGATGTAATGATTTTTTTTTTTTTTTTTTTGGAAATGCTTCAGAAGACTATTTTGTTAAAGGATTCATTTCAAATCAGAAAACACTCTGAAGATTAAGTCACTGGCTTGTTGCAATCCATTCAAACTTTCATCTTAATCACTCCTTTCCTTTTGGAAGTTCACCAGTCTAGAGTTTTCCATCTTCTTTCGACATGTTTATTAAATATTAATCCACTTGTTAATAGGTTCAACTTTACATTCCTCTGAAATGACAGAACTTGATTTTATCTTGAAGTTCGATTTTCCATTGTGTTTTATACTGTTTTGATAAATATATATATATATATTTATTACTATAGTAAAACCTCATTAAGTCGTCGTTTTCCTTTGGTCCCAACAAGGTCTCATACACAATAATGTAAAATAACCCTCCTTTACCAGTCACCAAATTTAATTCTACTCTGGATAACTCGTCACCCTCAAAAATGGCCAAAAGCATCTTTCTTCTCCATTTTGCATGCCATCGTGTTGTCTTTTCAGCCCCGCCCCTTCACTTTAAGCCAAGCCTTTACGGGGAATTTTCGACCATACTGTCACTTCATCCCTTTCCTACCCCTTCGGAGGATTTCGGTTCTTGGAATCTCGCTGGTAATCATTCAAAGCACACTTCTCGCTGCAACTCTGTCCAGTGCAGACATTTTTCTGGACCGCTCCTGAGTGTGACTTCATTTCATAGCGAGTAAGCCCCGCAGTAATGGCTATTTTTTTCTCTTGCAATTTCGTGGTTCGATTACGTTTTTAACATGCCAGGGAAACGAAAACTTACCTTGTTATCTTTTAAAGAAATGACTTAATTGCACTTTTCGAAAACAGCTTTTGCCAAAGAAAACATATTCCCAGGACTACATTAAACGATATTCTTTCATCGAAACAAGTAATTGAAGAAGCTGACTGCAAAGACAATGAGAAAGAGAATGAGGAAATCGAAGTTTGACGAGATCGAGGAGGATTTAGTTCAATGGCTAAAACATGCCGATTTCTGTCGTGATTCTCAAAGAAAAAGCCATGGAAATTGCTAAGAAGTTGAACATTGAAGATTTCGGCGGTAGAAATGGTCGACTGGAACGTTTTAAAGACAGACATTGCCTTTTAAAACGATTAAAGTATGGTAACTATAAAAAGTGTTTTTTTTTATTATTATTATTTTCCACTCATTCATTTGCATGCATTGATTTCTGAAAATCTTGTTTTTTTCACCGAATCCTACAGCAATTCATGAAAATACTGTATTTCAGTGTTTTTTTTTTTGTTTTGTTTTTCAAAAATTCCCACTCTGCCTAAGTCGTCAAAAATGTTTGGTCCCTTGAGTGATGACTTAATGAGGTTTTACTGTAGTATAATTCCAACATATTCTGCACTCTATCCATTGAAATGAGTAATCTTGATCACTATTAAGTGCAAATGTAGTTTCCACCTGCCCAAGATATTTTATTATTATTTTTCATCTAAGGCCATTCAGGAAAAGGGAAGTGATACCTATTAAATCTAAATATAACAGGTAAGCTTGGAGAAATTCTAAATCTTCTACAAGTAAATGTTACTTAATTTATCTAAAATTTAATTAAGCCAGTAGGAGTGGTAAAGAAAACTCCCAAAATGGTTTTAATTATTGTTGGAATCAATGTGAAACCCGAAAAGCTAAAACAAGCAATAAAAATGATTTATCGCCAAAACGATAAATTGCGAGAAAATTCATGTGAACGCTTCAC
This sequence comes from Thereuonema tuberculata, assembly GCA_023159025.1. NCBI lineage: Eukaryota > Metazoa > Arthropoda > Chilopoda > Scutigeromorpha > Scutigeridae > Thereuonema > Thereuonema tuberculata. The sequence continues at coordinate 33,200,136 of JAFIDM010009631.1, forward strand.
GCAGCCTCTTTGAATTTTTTTTTTTTTTTTAGCATATTTTTTAGTGCAGGTAAAGATGAATTAAATAAAGGATAATCTTTACCTGTGCAACTAAGCGCTAAAAAAAAAATTCATAGAGGCTGCATGAAGCATGCACGTGAATTTGCTAGCAATTTATCCTTTTGGCGAATTTTTATTGCTGGTTTTAGCTTTCCACATCGATTCCGACGTTTTCGCATATAGGCTCGAGTAATGAGACCTGGTTGTGTACTGATGACTGCTCCTAGCTGATGATCGCCATATTAGCGTGAAACAGCTGTACTCGGATGTCATTTATTATACAGTTTGGTCTCACGCTTTATTTTATTAATCTTTACCTGCACGACTATGCGCTAAAAAAAAAAAAAAAAAAAAGAAAAGAAATTCATAGAGGCCGTGTGAAGCGTGCACATGAATTTTCTTGCAATTTATCCTTTTGGCGAGTTTTTATTGTTTGTTTTAGGTTTTTGGGTTCCACATTGATTCCGATGTTTTCTCATATAGGCCCAAGTAATGAGACCTGGTTGTGTACTGATGACTGCTCCTAGCTGACGATCGCCATATTAGCGTGAAACAGCTGTTCTAGGATGTCATTTTGTATACTACTTAGTCTCACCCTTTATTTGGTTTTAATTATGTTTCTGACATTCTACTAAATAAAATGAGATGGCAAATAAATATTGTTAAACGTATTAAAAGAACGATGTAAATCAGACACCCACTCAAGACAATTACGGTTTGTTTGTTTTTTTATCAGGAGAGTTAAGGATGGAAAATAAAATAGTCAAAGTTACATCGACGGGAAACTGAGACAGCTGTTTTGTCCTTATTAGGACTCTTCAGGCAGATATACGAGATTTACTTTATAAGCATTCCCTGTTGATAAAGAGTTGTATTTTTTTCTAAAGTGGTGTTCTGATAATTTTTCAAGGTCAAATATAAAGGAGTTACTGAGCAATTACCCAAAGTCTCCACAAGTTTCTAAATGTAAATAATAACACTGCTGAAAACTATGCGCTGACATCCACAAACCCAAATTCCGTCCCAAGTTTCCTTTTCGCAAAAACAGAGGTCCCTGAAAACCAGAGACAATAATACCTTTGGTGTTGTATGCTTCTTGCGTAATTAATTTTTCCTTCCATATCAATAGATAAATGAAAATGAGAAAGACTACCGCTAATTACAGAAAATTTTGAGGAATAATAAAGGGCAACTCGTGGTTGGAAAAAAGTATCCTCTGTCTTTTAAACTCAAAATGACATGATTCCAAACAGTAACTAATTTAGATAGATCAAGGGGGCGTGATAATGGAAAGTATCTAATCGATATAATTATAATTAGTTATGTGAAATTACAATAAAATAATTAATTGCTAAAAATACATTAAAAAGAAATTTCAAATTACAGATGCGCTCTTGTTAAATCAAACGACAGTGTTTTGAAGAGAGATTTAAACAACACACCCACTCAATAAATTCGTTATCTGAGGACCTAAGAAAGGGAAAAAAAAGTTAGAAAACAGGTGAATCTGAGCTGAAATACTACCTATTATGTAAGGCGGCATAAGCAGTGAAGAGAAGAGCCACGACGAAGCACAGCTCTCGACGGTACGCCGTCATGCTCTTGAGCAAACGTGTGGGAAAGTCGCCACGTGGACATGGTGGGTCAACCACTTGGCCCGCCGAGCTCTCTACCGCTGCCATAATGACGTCATGACTGCGTCACAACCTTCCGTTGAGTGGAAATAATATTTAAAAAAAAAATAACCAAAACAACGGAGAAAATGCAGAGGGGTCAAAGAGAAAGCAAATGAAAAACGATCCCCTGAGACGATCTCGAGATCGACTGACTGCAATTACGCTTCGCTAAAATAATAATTAATAGGTAGAAACGTAGGGAGCACCGATCATCGCTCGAATTCAACAAAAGATCCGTTAAAACTTAAGTTAATCTTTGGAAGTAGCGGAGACTTTACTTTGCAGAGTAGGGATATAATCTGGAAAAATCACAGTTCTACACAAGTTAAGAAATACAGGCAGCAGCCATATTAGACTCAGTTTAGACCAATGACGTAAAGCGTCTTTTCGTGGCCAATGGAACTTTGGCTTCCGTCAGGGTGTCGGACAAATAGTGCTCAGATGTTCAGTGCGCAGGAGTTCGTAGTCTCTAACCGCGTCGTCATCCGGTCTCCCGTTCGAGAGTGTACTGATGTTGTAGCCTTCGAACCACGCGGCGTGAAGCGAATCGGGGCTACGATATTACTTTGGTGTCTTTCGTTTGTCTGTAATGATACCCTTAGATGACGCTGACAGTGGGATGGAGTCTCTAACAACTGCAGAAAGCAAAGAAAGTTCCCCAAAGAAGACAGAACTCGCCGCACTCGATGACTTCGACGATGACGACGAGGTTAGGCTTAATTGAATTGGAGTTCAATGAATGAAACAATATTTAAGATTGATTTTAGTTATACTTGGGAGGTTTTTTTAAGTTGGGAAATCGGATTTCATTGCATTATTTAATCTACTTAAAATAAGTACAGAGAATTGAAGATTTTAAGCTCTAAATCCGTCAACCGACTTGGGTGTACTGTATAATCTCGCATAACAACCGCAGTATAGCTTCCGAATTTTATAATTTCTTGTCTCTGTTAGTGTAGGGCTGTAGATTTTATTTAAGTGTATTTCCGTGGAGATCTCGTTGAATTTCTGATGTTGAAAATGTTACGAAGTATTTTTATGGTCTAGAAAGATTTTGGCGCGAAAGGGGGTGGGGGTGTTGCCTGGAACTGATCACATACTTCAGAGGGACTCAAAGTATAATTATCGTATAAAATATGCTGGATCTCCAAGAAGCCATTTTTAAAAATCAGCTAAGAAACTCATTGTAAATGACCCGAATGTGTGCTCCATTCACTATAATTTATTTATCCATCGCTATAACGATACTTTTTTTTTAATGTAAAAGCGTTTAAAATTCCATTACTAATAACGCCGCGTCTCCCCTTAAAAATACAAAATATTCCCTAAGGGAATCCTCTTTTCTGGCGACAATAATATTGGTGGGAAATTAGTATAATATATATGATAGTATGAAAATTAGCTTCTTATAAAGGGGGGAGGGGCTTTACAAATAAACAATATATAACATGCTTTATAATTTCGGGAATATCTAATAAGGGTAACATGTGCGTCTACGGTTATTGGCGAGATAAAGATTAAGCGTCAGGGGAGCGCGATTGTTTACTGATTACATGCATAGTAGTAAACACGCATGATTGCATAACAGGAATAGTTGAGCATCTATTGTACAACTGAAAAATGTTTTCTATCGAAGGAAATTACCTTTACTAACCTCAGTTTTAAGAATTCTGTAATTCCATTGAATCGCAGTTTTTTTTATTATTATTATTTTAAAGAAAAGGTGGGGGGAATGATTTTTGCATGTGTGAAATGTAGCCTCAATGTTAAAAGTAAAAATAACTGAAATCTTTAAATTTATATCCATTTTCCTGAACAAAGATGGTTAATGACTAGTGGGATACCCGGGCTTGATCTCCATTCCTGAACTCTTATCCCACAACTATTGCTTTTGGGTCAATCCATACCAAACGGTCCAGAAAACATTAAATTGGTTGCTCGACCATTTTTAAAAAAAATGATTTTTTTACTGTTGTTACCCATGTGCATGAGTACTTCAAAACAGGCATTATTTTTTTTATTTGATTTCGTTTAAAAATGGCGTCTATTTTTGTTTTGGGGTTTCCGGCGTTTTTGGCCTTTGCAGACAGTTGCGGTAATTTTGATAACTCAGCTAAGAAAAATGATAGAAAGCTGTGTTAAACATCATTATTTTCAGCACATTCTAAACTACATTTTACATCCTATACCTTTTTACCATATCTCTAACACAAATGGCTGAAATTTAGAATCGAATCTGATATTCGCTTTTGAATAAAACTCAAAAGTTCCGGGTTTTTTTGGAGCAGGAAGGAATAAAATAGCAAAGCTATCAATTTTTTTGAGAAAACATATACCATCCAAAGGTTTAACAAAAAAATTTTCAGCTGTTACTAGCTTCCTAATTAAGTTAAAGCGCTTTAAAAATGCTCTTTTTTTCATTTTTTTTCAAGTTTGAGCCCCAATATCTCTGATGGGGGACCTAATAAAAATTTGATATTTACAGTATAAAGAGAACTTTATGAGAGGTATCTGTGAAAAAAAATTTTGAGTTAGATACCTATGTATCCAACACAGGTATCTTCCACAGCTTTCTATCATTTTTCTTAGCGGAGTTATCAAAATTACCGCAACTGTCTGCAAAGCCCAAAAATGCCGGAAACCCTAAAACAAAAATAGACGCCATTTTTAAACGAAATCAAATAAAAAAAAAATAATGCCTGTTTTGAAGTACTCATGTATAGGGGTAACAACAGTAAAAAAAAAATCAATTTTTTTTAAAAATGGTCGAGCAACCAGTGCTGGACCGTTTGGTATGGATTGACCCTTTTGACTTTCATTATATGTACAGTTTTGATGTAGTGACAATTTTAGATAAATGAATGTTATTTTTATGTAAGTTTCCTTTATATAAATGTGGTATTTAGTGAGTTGCCCTTAAATTGGACTGTATATATGTTTAAAATGCTTCCATGTTTATTCCAATGAGAAGAAATAAATACTTGTAAAATAGGTTTCTCTCCCCTATTATTTTAACATTCTTATAGTAGACCATAGTAGGACTAAATTTCATTGAATAATATATAAAACCAAGAATTATAGAACAGGGTGTCTACAGAATCAGGGAATTTTGTTATTCTGGAAAAAATCAGGGAATTTTTTGGTTGAACAAAAGATCGGGTTTTTTTTTTTTTTTTTGGTTAAACAGATTGGTTTTATTTATTTTATTTTTTTTGGTTGAACAGATCAGGGAATTTTAAAAGAAATTGTTCATGAAATCAGGGAATTTTTTAATTCAGATTTTGTAGACACCCTGTAAAAACTTTTAAAAAAGGGGCATTTATTTGATTTTAAAAGTTCTTTGTGTGGCTTTGCAGTTTTATTATTATTGAAGATGGTAAGACTGGCAGTTTAAAATTTAATGATTCTGTATTTTGAAGTTTATTTATTGCTGTTCGAACTATTTCTTTTAATCCTCTTTGCAGTATTTTGAGGCAAGTTATCATTGTGATTGTTTTTTCATGATGTGAAGCAATTGATTAGTTCTCAAAGGATGTATCCCAATGCCTCCATTTTAAAGTCCTTTGACATGTATACTTTCCCTACATTTAGATTTAATTTCTTCTTAGTGTTATCAGTGTTTTTATGTGCATTTAGGTTGTATTTCAAAAATGTGAATTAAAATTTTTGTGAAATATCAGAATGGAATTTGTTCATCTTCATAGATTTGACTTCTATATAAAAAAGTTGATATCTTGCATATTATGTACGATTCTTTAAGTCTTAAAAATTAAATCTCAAGCTTCTTGTAGGTTCTGTCTGTGTCAGATCAACCAGAATACTCTCCTAAATTGTCATGTAACTTGATATTTAATGCCAATCATTTCTGTATTGTCAATATTTTGAAAGATTTTTTTTTTTATTTATTTAAAATGATCAAGCAAAGCCAAACATAAGATTTGGACCAATTGGCTTATTTTATATAATCACGATTGGCTAATAGATGCATCACAGCAAAGGACATGGCAGAGAGATTACTGAAAAGGGTTTAAATTCCATTCTGATGTTATTGTTTATTTCTGTATAAACTTTGGTGTTTGAACAAACCTCCCACATATTATGCAAAGCAGTATCACTTTTAAGTATCCGAGAAAAGACTTTTTAATTTGATTTCTCCTAATTCAAATGAACTTTCAATTTCAGTTCTTAAAGATTGTTTACAATCTGAGATGTAAGACTTTCAAGAATAATTGAAGTAAAAATAGGTAAATTATGCCATCTTCTATTTTCAGCCACTCAATAGATAGGTTGCTGGGGCTTAAATAATTCTCTTCCATGATCTGTCTAATATGGTCTATTAGTTCTTACAAGGGATGGCCCTGATCGTGCACATAGTGATTTTATTCATAGTTGGCAGGTACATAGAATGTGACTTGCCGAAGCTCTATACATCGGCCATAGGTGCTTACTGGTCAAGCGTGACAGCTAACCAAATGTTTGAAATTAAACAAATAAACAAGAACTACAATAAATATAAGAACCTCAGTGGTCTAAGGTTTGCAAATGTGTGATCCATTGGCTCCAGTTACAGACATGTTTCAAATTTTTTTCTATATTTCATTGTTTCTTGATTAACTACATCAATAAGCTTCAAACTACAGTGTTTTTAATTTGCTTTTCTAGTTTTTAAAGTAATTTTTTATGTTTTCAATGTAAATGAAACACAGCATCCCTCAAAGATATTATAACAGTAAAATTCACGACAATGACTACATTGAATGATAGCCTTGTTTGAGCAACTGATGTAATTACAGCTTCAAACTTCTGGAAGGGATTGAAATGACTATGTACAATTACCATATCTAGATTAAACCACAAATATTTGATCATATTATTAAATGCTGATGTTAATTCTGTGAGAAGGATTGAAGCTTATTATTCCCTTCCCACAGTTAAGATCATATGAGAGCCAACAAAGACGACATCTTTTCACCAAGTATTTCAGTTACTACTTCCTGCTTGCAGCAAAACTTGATAGTTCATATATTCCCGAAGCCTTAATTGCCCATATCTTTAAGTCAACATCATGAATTGGTAAATGATATTATCAAGCCATTGAAAATTGCTGATAAACAGCTTTCAATGGATTGCTTTTTCTGATGCTGACTTCCCTTCTTTGTAATGGTCTTCTTCCATTTGTGGATTATAGTTGGACCAGAGTCTGTCTTAGGCCATCTAAATCTATTACATAGACTTGCACAAGCTCTCGTTTTCCATCTCTAGGAGTAACCTAGTAATCAACTGCTGTTGGTCTTTTTGCTCCAGTGTAGGTTCACATCCTTGTACAAGACTGCTTTTCTGGACTTGGTTCATAATTGTCATCATTCTCTTGTTGACATTTGTCTTCATCTTTGGTCAAATTGTCAACGTAGTCATTGCAAAATTCGAGGGATTGATTCATATTCATCTGTGTCACATATTAGCAAACTTTTGAAATAATCAAATAATTCGTCTTTGTTTTTATTTGCTTTTTTTTTTAATTATTAATTTTGAATTTTCTCGAGTATGTTTGGGACACTTTAAATAAAAATGCATGAAAAAAACAATATATGATGGCAAATGAAATGACACTCGGTTTGCGACGAGTATTTATTGCATTTCTAAAAATAGAACACTAGCTAGCATGCCTAAAATGAATAATGTTTTATAAATATGTTGTGTGTAGACTTATATAGCCCCAAAAGAAATTAAAAACACATAATTTATTAACAACACTTGAAATATTTAAAAATGATTACAAATAATAAAATTACAACAGAAAAAAGTTTGCAACCTGTGCCTGCATCTGGAATTGAACTGGGGCCAATGGATTACATTTGCATGCCTTAGGTCACTGAGGTTCTTATAGTTGTTGTAGTTTTTAAGTTTTTTATTTGTTTAATTTCAAACCTTAAGTTAGCTGTCGTGCTTGACCAGTGACCAGAAGCACCTATGACGGGTAAATTGTGCAATGGCAGATCCCATTCTATAGATATTTAAATTAAGAAATAAATGACAAAGTACAATATAATTAGATATATAATTAAAATCAAACAAATACAAGACAAATTAGGTCCCACATTTGAAATAAAATGAGAGGGTTGTAACAGAATTCTACATATATTTAATGTGTGAATCATCCTTGTGTAAGAATAATAAAATAATTTGTTTCAAGCAACACCAGACCTTCCCTGAAACATTAGACCTCTCTTCCCAGTAGCCCCAATCCCTGTTATTTCCTCCCTTCCCCAGTTTTGGATTCATCCCCTAAGTAATTTGCAGACTTAGCAATGTGCTTTCCATGTGATATTTCTAAAACAGTGTTTCTAATGAGCAACATATTGGTAAACATTAAAAAAAAAAAAAAATCTTAACCATACTTTTCCATCTATAAGAACTTAATGTTAAAAAAGGTGATTTTTGAAAATCCAAATATCTTTTCAACTCTCTTTAATAGAAGTTTTTGTGGGTCATATTTTGATCTTTTACTTTGTAAGTAACAAGTCACTGTTATTAATAAATTGATCACTGTATAACTCCAACTGTAAAAAGTGGAATTAAACCAAATCATTGGCCCAGGCTCCATCATAACTAATTGAAGAAAAATGACAGCTTTTTATTTATTTTTGCAATCATTGGTTACATTTTAAAATTTATTATAATTTAAGCATTTATTAAATAACATCTTATTTTTATTTAGATAAAAACAAAGGCTTTTTGAGTAAATCCATAGTTAGATCTATATTTTCTTGTATAATGAAATAATTCATTTATGAAGTCATTATAATAAGAAATTTGTTCACTAAAATTGATAATTGTGATTCATATTCTGTTGATAAATAGATTAGTTTCAACATTGTTAACTTATTGAAATGTGTAACTGTTAAATCTGATGAGATTTTTTTTTTTTTTTTAAGTAAAAGATTGGTTATCTTGGAAATTTGTTTTGCATTTTTAGCTGTTTGATTGGGTATGTAAATAGATGAATAACATCATTGTGATTAACACAGTTTAATTATTTGGGTTTCTAGTAATATTAATCCCCTAAAGTTGATAGTTCTTTGTAAATGTTTTCTTAAGCACTTGTGTGCCAACCTGCTATACTTAATTTGTAATGTAGCATCTATGTGAATTTTTATTGTTCTTACAACTTAATTTTTTTTTTTTTGTAACATAGTATCTCATTCATTAGTTGGTTGGTCTTTTGAATTGTGGAAGGATTTTTTTAAAAAAAAAGTATTTTGTATCAGTATCGTTAGGTCTGGCGTAATGCATAGTCCTTTGTGTTGCAAGTTGTAGTATCTATGCTGCTCTTCCTCTGATTAAAATTTTAACTATATGTAATCTAGTTACTGCAGATGTTTGTGTCCTTTTACATTGGACATTATTTGTAGTTGATTAATATTTATTCATCCTTTTGTATTTTATTTTTTTTTAATGGATGAACTTCTTAAAAAAAAAAAAATCTATTTTTCTTTGAACTTCTTAAAAGTGCTTAATTTGCTGCTAGTCTTAAAAGAATATATTGCATCACATGATCTTTAAGGAATAATTAGCAAAATTACAACTAATAGTTGTAGGATACCGATATTCAAATGTTTAAATGTAATTACTTCAAAATTGGTTTATTTCCTTAATGTATTTTGTGATATCTTTAAACTTTTCATGATAACTTGGCAAAGATGGTGAACTTGCTGTATTTTTATTTTTGTTCTTTAGTTAAACCTCCATTACTCAAAATCAGTGGATCAGAGGCATGTAGGATGTTATGCTGTTAATCAAGTGATTTAATAAAGGGATACTTTCTTTCATCGCCTGTATATTGATCTTGTTTTATGCACAGATGACTCCAGTTAAGTCATTCCATTGGCATTAAGTTGTTTTCAGAATACAGTAGATCAACATATTTAATTATCATTGATAGCCTTTTCCCCAGAATTTATTCTATTTCCTTATCTCCAATAATTTTCTGTTTCTGTAATTAAATTTAAGCATAAACATTATTGATAGTGCCATATATTTTTTTATTATTTACTTTCACCTCCACATTAACAGAAATATTGCCTGAAGTTTTGTATAAAAATCAATTTAAGAATATAGTAAAAAATTCACTTTTTCACAACTATGTCAAGTCGGTATGTATTTTTCATCTAGTGAAGGCATACTCTTATACAGATACTTATTTCTGATTTAAAAATATCAATTCGTACATGCTAGTTTGCTTATTAGGAGGTATAACTATCAAAAGTACATAGTGTCTTATTTAAATTATATCTTAGTCTTGCCTTTTGTTCAGTCATTTCTTAGGATTAGGATTTTTTTAACAAGTAAGATAATGTGGAACTTGTCTAACTACTAATCAAAGCAAAAACAATTTTGATATTATTTCAACCCCCCCACCACCATCCACAACCAAAAATGTAATTGATACATAACATGTTGTACAACTCTTTGTACTTGGAAAGTGAAATCATTTTTTGACCTTTAGGTTTTAGTAAAATGAAAAATAAAGATCCTATTGGAATTATATTTTGTAGATGCCTTTTATTAATCTCTCTAAGATTGCACAAAATATTGAAAAGGTTATTGATTGAAAACAAATGTAATTTTGTGAATTGTTACAAATTACCAAAATTAAAAGTGCCTCTAAAAGAACATTACTCAAACTTGATTACACATTTTTACAGGCTCCATTCAAAATTATTTTTTATTCATTTGCCTTCTTCTGAATCTGCAAAAATGAATGAATCACTAGCAATAATATTTAATATAAATCATTATTTGCATTAAAAATAAGTTATATAAATGTTTTAATACAGAGGGTTGATTCACGTTTATTCGGTCGATTTTGATCATGTCATAGACTTAGCAGAAGGGGGATCTTGTTCCACTCCTCTTTGCAAGCTTTCGAAAGCCCTTCTACTGTTTTCGGTCATCATGTTCCCAGAGCCCGTTTAACTAATCCAAACTAGTCCATTGGAGATGCATCGGGGGATTTTACAGGAATCGTACTGTATGGGATTGCCCGTATTCCGGTTGGTTCAGCTGTATGGCTCGATGCCTTGTCCTGATGAATCCACACTTTCCTGTTGTCGCTGCCGTACAATGCAGGAATATCGCCACGATACAAGGGTTCCAGGACATGCTCTTGGTAAAAGGCAGCATTAATCTTGACCTTTGCCAGGTACCTTCCTCAGTGGCAAGTTTCCTCTGTAACTGTAACTTCAACAATCATGAATCCTCTCGAAAAGTTTTCTTTGCATTCGCAGTACCACTCGGATCGTCCTTTGGCATCAAAAGGGTGATAAAATATTGCCTTTGGCTTCTTAATAACACTAAGATTGATCCATGCCTCATTCAAATTAGGGAAGTACATCCATTTTCCTCCCCATAAGTAGTGCTCGTAAAGGGGTCGGCTATTGGTCTTCCTTTCAGCAACGTGTCGAAGTAGATGATGAGCACGAGCTTTATGATGCTTTTCTAATTGCAGATCACGCCTAATTATCTGTGTACCCTTTGGCTGAGAAACTCCTACAGCCTGGACAACCGCCCTTTGGGTGCTAGGGTTCTCGCCAACAATCATAGCCTTCAATTTCTTAATAATATTAGGAGTTGCTGCCAGTCGTGGGTGTTTTTGGGCCTGTGGCTTACCCCACTCTTGGTTGATGGGCTTCATATGACTTTCTGCTATTACCCAGTTGACTGTGGACTTGCAAACAAGAAAATTTTGGCATTTGCTCATATCCATGCCATATTTAGCATCGGAAAGGGCAACTATGAACAGCTCTCACGAATTTGGGATTTTTGGCGGCATATTTAGAATGCAACACAATTCCAGCTACCAGATAATCAACTACAGGCTTATGACCTCTGATTCGAATGCAGCAATGCTGCTTCACATGCACAATAGCATGCACCCTTGAAATCGACCTACTAAAAGTGAATCAACCCTCCATATTGGACATAAATTTCAGATTTTTAAATCTTGAATTGTATCATCACTAATTTCATATACACACTGAAAAGTTAAGTTGGATTACCAGTTACAGGTAGAATGCTATATACTTTGTAATGAGAAAAACCTATTTGAAAATAAAATCCTTTAGGAAATTTTCAATATGCAGCAGTTTATTATACACCAAGCACTTTGAAGATTCAGTTCAGGATATAGTTCTTATTTCTTATAGTTACATATTTTGTATTCAAGGTTCCTGCAGCAACATGTCAAAGCAATATTTACTGAGTATTTAGAAAATAGCAATTAATTTAAAAGAATAAAACAAAAAACTGAGGAGTCTTTAATTAAAAAGCAAGATAATGAAGAAAACCATTTTTACATACATCTTACTTCAGCTATTAGAACTTTGACAATATTCTCAAAAATTTTTATATTTTCAACAATTACTAAATATGGGTTAATATTTGACCTTAGCCTCCTCATTCACATTCACTCTGATATTTGCAAGTTCAAATTGATTAATATTGAACAAGTGCTTATTTCATACAGTAGAACCTCGATTAACCGCAGTTGTCGGGACCAGACCTCGGTCGGTAACTCGAAAATTCCGCATAAGAGAGAGCACAAGGGGGATGGAGAGGAATTAATTGTTTCTTTACCAAAAAAAAAAATTTAGGAAACCGACATTGGTTAAACGAGGATCCAGTTAAAACAGTGTCGGATAATCGAGGTGCTACTGTATTACATTATTTCAGCTTAACCTTTTGGTTGGTTGTCTGTATGTCCAAGGAAAATACATAACTGACAGTCTAAATACACTGCTTTTTATCATCACAGTACAATTTATTTTGGTAGATATGTTTAGTTTTGCATGCTTTAGTTTTGTAATAAATTTACTGAACAGATGTCAGTCTTGGTATGTCGTTATTTGTAGCATCATATTTTCCCGCTACTTCTTACTGTGTAACATTTTGATGAAATGATGAGCAAGTTAAATTAGTTTGCTTTGAATTCCATTTTAAGAATTAAAAATAAATGTAGATATATATATATAAAACTAAAAATGTGTCAAATTTAATTTGTAATGAAAATTAACATCTTTCTTTCTGCGCATACTAGGATGCCAAGCAGGAAGTATTATTCTGCAGTTATTATACAGATAGCAGGCTAGTACAATTGTTACTGCATGTTATATCATATCATTGTACCTTTTGTCAGATTCTTCCTAACAAAGTTATCTGATGGGGAATCTGACCTTTTCATTTTTATAATTAAGTTGATGCTGGATTTTTTTTTTTACTTTTTATCTTTTTGGAGTCTGTTTGCCAATTCTTTTGCTATATATACATTGGTCAAGTTATAGCAGTTAAGATATCTAAAGGTAACTTTGCAAAAGAAAGTTTTTGCTCAGGATCAACGAGATTGAATTATTAAACCCTTCATAAGGAGTGTCGGTACAAATATTATCTTCAGTCACATTAAGGGAATGCTAACAGTAGTTTGAATATATTATTTTTATTATTCCGCTATGCAATAACTATTGTGTTGATTCTTGCAATGCTTTGTAGATTAATCTCTAATGATCAGGAGTGTGTTATTAATGTTTTGTTAACAAAATATAAAGAAATTTGAAAATATTCTGCAGTTCATAATATAATTTAAAAACTATGAAATTCAAAATGTGTTTGGAATAGTGATCATTTTTGGTATATGCCCTTCAAAATTGGCTTTCTATATAGCTATTTATTTTTACTTTTTTATTTACTTTAATAAACATTGAGACCTTTATCAGCAGTGTTCTAATTTCTGTACTACCTAAAGGAAACTTTTTGTTTTTACAGATTTTTTTTAGTCTTGTCAGTTGACTTAAAAAAAATGCTCTAGTCACTTAAGCTATTTGAGCAGCCAGAGGCATGATTTCTTCTAAATCACTAGTATTGGTATCCTAAAGAACATAAATGGAGTGTGTTTGTTTGATTTTGCCATTGAGCCATTCTTTGGCACACAAAAATGGCTTGTTTCCCAAATATAGTCTGTAAATTTATCACAGGGCTTTGAGAGATTGAACTAACTGTAACTCAACATGTGTATGATATACTGAAATAGAAAAAGCTTAAAATGAAATAAAATTTCACTAAAAGCTGCATAATATTCCAACTATGTTCTTGCTAGTCGTTAAAAACAATTTTCTAAAATATAGTATGTATTTTTTATAAGTAACTATACTTGAAATAGATGAAAATTTGATATTTCTAATAAAAAAAAATGGAGGGGGAAGTTGAAAGAACAATGTCAGTTTCGATAATCTGGGGTAAAAATCTGTACTTCACTTATATATATATATATATTAAAGAGATGCTACTATTTTAATTTGTGACAAATTACTTTATTTGCAGATATATGAATAACTAAAGCACACAAAACTCTTCAGAAACTAAGAATATAAATTATATACTTTAATGTCTTACTGAATTACTTTAATACATATTTAAATGAAATCAACATTGTAGAAAATGTTTATATTATTGTTTCCATTATTCCAGGAACTTTGCTGCTAGCTGCAGTTAAATGAATATCAGCAACATAAATTTTGTGGATATTTAGTTATTTGGGACTTAATATTTATTCCATTTAATTTATTATTAATAACAAAAAAAATCTGCTAAAACAAATATTGTAAATATAATTTGCCATTTCTTCAAATTAAGGTATTTGTTTATTTTCTTTGATATATACATATAAAGGGGGATGTCGCGTCAGGAAATGTAACTGGGATCATTAATTTATGAAAATGTCCTTGATGTCATCATTAAGAAACTAGTGAATGCCTACCAGTTAGTTTTACTATGATGTGGAGAAGGAAGAAATTGTATTTGAGAGATCACTTAATCTTTCGCAGTTGGTAAAAAAAAATCATGCGATAGTTACAACTGAATGTTGTGTTCATAGTTGTAACCTGAAAAGCTTTAGATATCTAATTTCATTGAGATCAGAGGACATAAGACTTTGTGCCCTTAAAGAAAAAAATTATCAAATCCTAAGAAAACATTTAACCCAATTCTAAAAGGAACCTTAAAATTTTAAAGTTTCTATGTTTAGCTGTTTCGGCTGTGTTGATGAGTCGATGAGGACACCTACTTTATTATACAAACCCACCACTTCACCCTTCGGGCATTTTTTATTTTTGAAAAATCAAGATCTCATAATGAAATATAAGATTCTGCAATAATAACCTTATTAGATTAAGTCCCTTGGAAAGGAACATAACATAGGAAAACATTGCTTTTTGATCTCTGAAAGAGCCTTGCCAAATTTAATTGTAATATCGTTAAGGATAAGGATATATAGAGGGTCGGCTAACTGCCGTTTGGTCACTGAGACCACATATTTGGGTCCATTGTGTCCCCTCATAAAACATTGATAACGTCAATGATTTTTCTTCAACACAAGGTTGAGTTTCTGTGGTCATAAAAAGTAAAATGACCTTAATATTAAAGTGGAGATGTTCCAGTGGTAAGTCGAAATCTACCAAAGATCACCCGTCTGTTTCTAGCTAAAAGCTGGACAGAAGTATAGAATGTGTTCAGGAATTTCCTGATCCATTCCATTTCCTCTGGAGGTTTCGGTGTATACCGTCCCTCCTCAGAAGTTTCGTGGAAGCTAGCTTCCTCGTTAGTGCCCTAGATAGGGATGTCTTTGGAGGTCTCTTCTTCAGAGCCCTCCATTGTTACTGTTTACAGGGAAGCAAACAGTCACCCTGCAGAGAGCCCCCATGCGCAGGGAAGGCCATTTTTTTATTTACTCCAGGATTCGGCCTGGTTTCCTAGAGGTACCGTTGAAGACACTATAACCCCAGTGCTATCCATCCATCGGCACGGTCCGCTTAACACCTTAGATTGGGGGGAGTCTGGTTCGCCTCACACAGTGTCCTCGGACCCCGCGGAGACAAAGATTTCCACTATCCACCACCGGTGGACCCGCCAGGTTGCTGACATCCCGAAGCTCCCGGGTATCCAATGACTATTGCCCGGCCTGGTGTAATATCGTTAGTGTCTCATTTAAATTATTGTAAAATTTAATGAGGTTTTGTATTCTGAGTTTTATCAACCAGAAATAACAAACATTATATTTTTGCTTTATATATATATATGTAGTAAAAATTGGTTTATACGTATTTCAAGGGGAAAACTTTAAATAACGCATAACTGAGAATTACTTACAACTCAGGTTTAACTTAAGAACACTCGTAATTAAAAATTATTTATTTAACTTTAATAAACATTTGTGTATTAGGTACATATTTTTCAACATATGATATGCTTAATTGTAAAACTGTCAATTTCAAAATATTGTTTTCATTTTCATAGAGGTTTTCTGATTTCGTATTTTAAGAAACTTTAAGGGATTGAATAAAATACTGTAGACCCATTACACAATTACAGTTCTAAGATAAATGAAAAGCAAAGACTCACTTATTTTCCATCACAATATTACTCACTTTTCCATATCTGTAAATTTTCCCTTTTGTCGACCGCTGTGCTAAACAGATTTTGAGCCTAAATTTCAACATTCTTCTAAAATTGACTACTTCTTATCAATGACTGCACATTACGTAGTGTAACTTATATTTAAGCTGCTATTCTATTGCTGCTTTTGATTTTTGCAGGTTTTCTTTCACTAATTGAATAAATCTCACTTTTTCCTCTAAAGAGTAACTTTTATTCCTTCTATTACCCATGGCTGCAAAAGAGAGACTGAAGTAAATAAAGGGAACACATGTTTCATCAATGTGAAAATTCATTCCGTTTTTGTTTCATTAAAAGCCGCCCAGAAACCTCATGAACATGACAATTATATATCGAAAAGGAACGCAGAGCTCTATCGGTGCACCTGGGGAATATCAATGATACAATATTTGTACAATTCATTCTCGTTTTAAAAATATACTAATCATAAAGGCGAATTACGTGTAACTCAGTTACTTATATCTCAGAAATAATTTATATGTAATTAAATACAATTTTCGCCAGGACCTACAAAGAATTACTCACTAACCAGAACCAGTTTTTACTGTATATATAAAAAAGATGATAGATTACGATTATTAAATAAAATAGAAATACTCTGTCAAATAAGTGAATTACTTCTTGTTCTGGTTTTGTTAAGTAATATAAACAAAGCCAAAACCAAGCAACTTTGAAATCAAAATAAATTACCTTTTTTTTTTTTTTTTTTACTAGTCCTATTAGGTATACTTACGTTAAGAATACCTGTAGTATATGTCCTGATAGATTTATATCAGCAATTATTTTTTCATTAATTAATGCCGGATATAAACTGACATAATTTAAAACTGTAATTATTAAATATTTATTTTTATTAAAATTGTAAATATGGAGATTTGATATTCATCACCTCATTCCTATAATGCAGCATATACTGTTTTGCCACCTAATTAAGGTTGGCTGTCAAAAGGATTTACTAACATCGAAATCTGATTGGAATGTCTGCAATTGTAGGTGGAAATTAATGTATTTGAATAGCACGTATTTTGGCCTGCATTGTAAAGTGCCCAATGAAATTGTTTTGCAGAAGTACTGGAATTGAAGCTGGCCTTTGTAGGTAATAGTAATCTTAGATATGAAGTTTGTTGTAGATTTGTGTGGTATTGTTTGCACCTACAGATTTCTGAAGATATTCATAGACTGATATCGTTGTATGAACTCAAAAAGAAGAAAATATACATCTACCTTCAATAGAAGTTTTCAGAAAGATTTAAAGAGAATAAAACATTTCCAATTTTGTGCCTGATAACTGGCTTATATTTTCAAGTGATTTTTGATAGGCCTCTTTAACGAATGTATTTTTGGTCATTTTTTTTTAATTTTTGTGTCATAAGTTCATGCATATAAAGATTTTTAGATCATAAAAATCCATGCCCTACTGATAACTATTTTCTCATTACTGCCATTTAAAGTAAAACAGAAATATCTAGTGATGGGCACAAGTCAGCAGTAATAAACAAAGACCATCTACTGTTAGTTTGCAGAAAGCAGACCGACCACTGTCCGACGATTCTACTCTGCAGAGGGGTGATACGCTGAGATGCGCAATTTCCTTAGAAATTCTTTTGGTCATTTTCACTTTTAAGAAAAAAATAACGGAGGAGCATTTCTGCAATAGTATTTATTCTTTCCCGAAAAGCGCAAATACAACGCAGCTACAAGTAAACTAACACTGATAAAAAGTAAACATCCCCTATTTCGATGAATCAAGGAGACCTGACGCATGCGCAAAAGCGTTGAAGGCTCTCGTTAACAAAACCGAACAGTAGTTGACAGCATTGTTGAAAAAATTTTGCAATGTATTGGGTTGTCCAAAAAGTTTGTTCAGTTTTTAAATAAAAATAAAAGACATTTTTCATAATTTTACTGAATGTCTTCAACGGTGTGTTCCACGACCTTCTCCCATCTCTCAGGCAACTTCATAATTCCATCTTCCCAAAACTTTTTATCTTTTTGAGCAAAAAAATGTTCCAGGTGCCTTGCCTTTGGTGCCTTCCAGGGAATTGAATTTTTTCCATTAAGAGAATTTTGTGAAGACTGAAATCAATGGAGATCCGAAGGTGTAATGTCCGGTGACTACAGCAGATGAATCAGAACTTCCCAGCCAAGCTGTAGCAGTTTTTGTCTGGTCATCAAAGAAACATGCGATCTTGCATGTTTGTCTTCCATCTTCAATATTAAATTGGTGACACAAAATAACGTTAAAGACAGCTAAGCGCTACTAGAGCCAACTAACTTTAAAAAAAAACAAAAAAAACAACGCACTTTTTGCCAACCCAATAGATTTAGATACTTAATATTTTGAAAATTATTTTATATGAACAGAATGTTTACACCTTAGTATTTGGTTACTGAATCTTTTATTATTATTGATTTTCAGAATATTGTTAATGGAATAACTGATAAGTTTTCTGTATTTCATATTTGCCTGCATCTATTAATAGCACTACTGTTGAAGAAACAGCTGTTCATTATTTGATGCCCTATTAAATATTGAAATCCTGACGCACACAATTTCTTTTTAAGGATAGCGGTATTTGGATTTAAATTATACAATCTTCGAAATCAACTAAGTGGTTTACCAGAATTTATTAGCCTATCTTTTGAGAACTGTTTTCAAATTTCGTCTGTGAATTGTTACTAAGGGTGCCAGACGCCAAAAATATATCGGTGTTTGTTTGTAATAAAATCATTTTTTTTTAGTAGCAATTGAACAAAACTATCAGATTTTTATGTAATTATTTAAGGGAAAGTAGTTTCTTATAGTAGACGTGACAGAGTTTTGAAACTCCCAGAATGCAAAACTGATTATAGATTTTCCTTTCCTGGCCGTTCGCTAAATTGAAATAGAAGAGAAAATGGCGGTCGCTGCTTCACATTCAACATTTCGAATAGGAAAAATTCTGAACAGTCAAGCTACGGAAATTAATGAGCAATGTTAAGAATAATTTCCCTAGCTTGACTGTTCAGAAGTTTTCCTCGTCGAAATGTTGAATGTGAAGCAGTGACCGTCATTTTCTCTTCTATTTGAATTTTAGCGAACAGCCAGGAAAGGAAAATCTATAATCTGCGTTGCATTCTGGGAGTTTCAAAACTCATTGCGTCTGCTATAGTATCAACTTCGCAGAGCTTATTTGGCTATCAGCAAATGTAGAGATTTTTGTAATAATCCTCATTTTGCAGTCATAAAGTTTGGCAGTACTGTATTTCTAGCGTTGCTTCTTATCCACTGTTGGTCACCATTCATAAGTTACTTGAATTTATTAAATTTTTATGGCTTGGTTTGAAAGCCATATGAATTAACTGCTTTCTTTAACTTGCGAAAATGTTTGTACTGTATAAATAATAAGTGTAGACTAAACAATATATCTATAAAATTTTATACAACGAGCTTAAAACATAATGCATTTGTTAAGGGGCAGTATTGGAGAAAGAAATCAATTCAAAATAATCTGACGGCTGTTTTGGCCATGTTAGTTCAGTTTTAAGTAATAACAGGAAATTTTTTAAAAAAGGAATAATCCCTATTTCTCAAATTTCTGAGATATTGCTAGATTATTTTTCAGTTAATTTTATGCAATAAATAACAATAACTTAAATACTTTTGCAAATTGATTTCTATTCACCCTCCAGGAAAAGTGGAAAGTTCTATTGAACTGTTTTTTCAGTAATGAGACTGGATAGTTTATGTTCAAGCTCAGGAAAAAGTGGGGAGGGGAAGCTTTGATAATGATAGATAATGACTATTTTATAAATTTGTTTTTTGAGTGTTTCCTCTGTAGAGATAAATAGTATCTATTATAATATTATTGATAATATTTTATTTTCATAAATGTCAAAGTAGATTGTTTTCTGGACAGTTGTTAGTGGATGGTTTATGGTTTAAAATGTTTCTGAAATTACTACATGAGAGTACAATGGCAATGCATGGTGTGTTCAGGAATAATTCCGAATAGTTCAATTCCTTACTACATTCCAAAAAGAAAAATTCTGAATATTTGCAATTCATATGTTTCCTTTGGAGCATAAGTGCTCTGACTTTGACGAATAACTATGAATATTCACCTGTTTTCAGTTATTGCATTTTAGAAATATATTACGAATATAATATACCCAAGCATCATTCTAAGATTAGATTTATTGTAATTTTAGAAGAAGAAAAATATATTTACATTGAAGTAGCATTACTTGAATCTCACATGATTAGATAGTTCGTACGAGAATTATGCAGTTATAAATATATGAATTGAATCAGTCTCTCCAAATTATTTCAAAAAATTAAAGAGATTTTTAGGTAAATTCTCAAATTTCGGCTTTGAAACTTTCCAAATTTAATCGTAATTTTTTATTTACCTGAAGTTTTTAAAAAATATTTTTAATATTTTATATAATTTATCATGAACTTTGTTTCCTTGTTGTTGTTAATGAATGTGTTACATCCAAATTACTTCAGATGGAAAATTGCTTTGATATACTGAACCTTTCAAGGTAAAGCCCCATACCTATTGTGAAATAGTTTGTTAAATAAATGCCGGTTCAAATTTGTTACTTCCAAAACCCAAAGTTGGCTTAAAATGACTTGTTATAGGCTTTCAAGTATTAATTCAAATATTATGCAAAATTTTATGCTCAGCTTTATTTGACTAGATAAATGATAGCTATCATTGTAAAAAGTTGCTCTGTGATGCTTTAAAAGTTTTTGTATTTTCACTGCCTGCTGATTTATTGATTGAATTGGGGCATTTGTAACATGAAAATATATCTACACGAAAATTAGTTGTGCTGCATAGGGTAAACTTAACTTTAAACTATAAGAACCAGTTCATATTCTTGGATATCAGATACCTCTTCTTGAATTATTTTAAATTTTTCTTTTGAAAACCGAAATATCATATTAAAAAAAAAAAAAAAACTATGCAATGAGTGTTGGAATGTCTTTTTTATTTAAAGGTCAGTTTATAATATTAGCAGACAAGTTCTTTACTGTACAGTCTTTAGAAAAAAATCCAGCCTTTCAGATTCTAATATTAATTTTACTTGGTAAGAAATTGTCATTTCTTTGCATTCAATATTGTATCGTACAGATCCTGATTGAGAGGTAACATTGCAACTTAGCTTGGCCTCCAGTTTAGTTTTTGTTTTATTAATTTTTATTCATATATTTTTATAATTTTCAATGTTGGATGGGATTCTACATTTATGACTGACCGGGTCCCCCTTCTAAATTCAGGCCAAATATTAATAGCATTTTTATATGTTTTTAGATACGTATGAAGGATTGTTTTTAAAATTAAAATTGTTCCATTTCTCTATAGAAACTGGATGAGTTTTGACAGAATTTTGTTCTTTCAGGATCTGGAGGAGACCCTGTCAGAACGACTCTGGGGTTTGACAGAGATGTTTCCTGAGACAATGCGAAAGGGTGTTTGGGCCTTCTCCACAGGATCAGTAACTGGACTTAAATATTTGTACAGTTTTAGTCGTACTGCAGTATGGATATTTTTCTCCTCATCTGCTATTCTAATGGCACCAGTAATATTTGAAGTGGAAAGAGTGCAGATGGAAGAAATGCAACGACAGCAACAGAGACAGGTAAGGAACAAAAAAAAATGTAGACAATTTTATTTTTCCATTAAACAGTCATGTTCCAAGCAACTTTTTATTTAAGTGATTTTTAATGTTTCAATCTAAGTAAAAGGTTTGTTCTTTGACAAAACAAGGAAGCACAGTAAACGTTAATTTTTCAAGTTTTATGCAATAAAAAAGTTCCTTAATGTGTGAAGTAAGCTGAAATTCAGATTATTACCAAGTATATATACACAAGTATGTCTGTACATAGGATATATATCATTACAGATGATTTTAAAGCTTATGTTATGCTCTTTCTTTCTATATAATCCATTTTAATTTTTTATCTTAAAAGATAGGATTTCAAAACAGGAATTTCACCAAATCTACTTCTACAAATCTAAACTTGGCCTGAGTGCAGCACAAACAGCTCGAAACATTGATGAAGTTTGGGTTCAAGGAAGTGTTAAAGAAAGCAAAGTGCAAAGTTGGTTTCAAAAATTCCGTTGTGGTGAATTCAGCCTTGAAGATAAGGAAGGTCGCAAACGTCCTTCGGCGGTTGACAACGATGCATTGAAGGCAATGATCGAAGTGGATCAGCTGAAAATGACATGAAAGATTGCTGCAGAACTCAACGTGTCAATTTTCTGACAGTACTTCTGTGCCGTAATGGGTTTGCTAGGATTTAAGAAGCTGTTGTGGGTCACTTCGGATACAGACTGCCAAACAGTCACCATGACCTTCTTTTAGTTCTTCAGTTTTAAGTGTTTCGGAGCTTCATTTCAATCCAACCACCGCGCTGAACGTCGTTGGTTGTCGTTTAGGGTCCACTTTTCATCCCATGCCACAATGCGATCGAAAAGAAGTGAAGAAATGACTGCAGAAGACTTCAAAACTGCGATTTCTTTGGTTGTCGTTCAATTCTTGTGGCTTTTTCCATTTGTCCAACTTTTTCACCTTTCCAAGTTGTTCCAAATGACGTGCAACAGTTGAATGATTAATGTTAAGTTCTGCAACATCTCAAAAATTGTTTTCAGCTGATTTGCTTCAATTCGTTGTCGTATTTCCTTATCTTCAAGGCAGTTTTTTGAAACGTTGTACTGTGGCAGAGTTTCAATTCATAGAACTTGATTTGACGAAACTCCTAATTCTAAGGCTAATCCTATCTTCTAAGGCCTAAAACTAGACAAAAATGTAGTTAAAATTAAAATGGATTATATAGAAAGAATGCATAACATAAGCTTTAAAATGATATGACAAGGAATGTAGGCAAGAAAACCTGCATTATTTTTGCAACAACCTAATAACTTTACAACATTAATAGTTGTTGTGCATTAACTACATAATCCAGTCTACAAACATTTTCTATTTTTAGATATGTCATACAACATTATTTCTCAGGAATGTTAATGAGGTGTTTGAAATGAAAGTTGTTTCTAAATACTTACCAGGTCTACTAGCTTAAATCCGCTGTTTTTTAGGTGTAAAAAAAAAAAAAAAAAAAAAAACATGTTTTTTTCAATAGAAAGTGAAAAAATGGTTTATTCAAAGTACTGGCCCTCGCTAACTACATGTTTTTCCCATCGCTCGGGCAATTTGTGGATACCTTGCCAAAAAAAAAAAATCCCTCCCTTTTGAGGCAAACCACTTATCGAGGGATTTTCGGGCGTCTTCATAGGAATCGAATTGTTCCTAAGCAAGTGAATGGCCCATCGACGAAAACAAGTGGTAGTCAGAAGGTGCCAGGTCTGGTGAGTAAGCAGCATAGAATAGCAGCTCCCAGTTGAGTGCCTCCAAGTAGTTGCGGACCATTGTTGAAGTGTGTGATGGTGCATTGCCGTGAAGAAAAATCAGCTTGTCTTTTCTGGTATTCCGGCCTTTTTTCAGGAAGAGCACGGTTCAATTTGATTAGTTGTTGGTGGTAGCAATGGGCATTGACAGTTTTCCCTGGTTTCAGCAACTCATAGAAGATGACCCTCATGATCCCACCAAACGCACAGCATCCTCTTCCGTCCGAAGGGATTGGGTGACGATGTTGATGGTTGGCCAGGGTCAACCCACGATTTTTTGCATTTATCTCGAAATAGATCCACTTCTCATCGCCAGTAACAATCCGATGCAGAAAGGACTTTCTTTTTTGTCTGGCAAGCAAAATTTCGCATGTGTTTTGGCGTCGCTCCATCTGCCGATCGGTCAATTCGTGCGGGGCCCATTTTCCGATCTTTTGGACCTTTCCCATGGCACGTAGGTGATTGGAAATGGTTTCTTGAGCAACACCCAATTGCTCGGCAAGCATTTTTTGCGATTGCGTATCGTCCTCGTCCAACAGAGCTTGCATTATACTATCCTCAAATTTTTTAGGCCGATTTTCACGCTTCGAAATTGCCGTCTTTGAACCGACGAAACCAGTCTCTGCACGCTGTTTCTGATAGAGCACGGTTGTCGTAGGCCTCCACAAGCATTCGGTGCTTTTCCGCCGCCGATTTATTGAGATGGAAGCAGAGCTCCCGGCGTATGCTCCTTTTTTGCCACAAAACTCGACATGATTACCACAGGAAAAAAAATAATTTGCTCTTTGAAAGTGCTATTGTTGTGCACTGCTTATTGTTGACAGATGTCAAACGCATGAAACTAACAATATGGCAGTTCGATAGTCGTTTTGTATGACCACTTATGCCATCTATGAGCAAACATCAGATTTAAGCCGGTAGACCTGGTAAAGATTCAGTTCTCTCATTTTGGGTTTGAATTAGAATTTTGAGGAGTTCGGTATGAAAAATGCTTTGCTTTATGAGATTCTTTCAAAATTTAATTGTGGCAGTGATTTCCATTCATCTTTGACTCTGAATCCCTACCAACCATATACTTTCACTGAGAACCCCCAACTATTGAAACAAAACAAGTATCCAACCAAGAAAAGATGGGATGTTATTACAGCATTTTTTTCCATGTACTCCTGGGGGAGGGAGGGGTTGCAGATCAACAAATGAGAAATGCTGCAGTATGGTATACGAGTGCACACAGTATCATTTTTCATTTCAGTTACAGTAACAGTTTATTAAGGGCAAATATGTTAATTACCTCTTATCAGTAAAAACAAAAAAAAGGTTGGGGGGGATCAGTTACTTACATCTTGAAAGTGTCTTCTATAACTGTTGTTTCCTCTATTACAATTTGGTGGCAGCCCTGGTGTTTTATATATTCTTTTTTTATGGCATCTTGTTAGAAGTTAATATTCTTTAGGTGATTAGAGTAACAGTATTCAGCACAATCTACAAACATCCAACTAATTGTGATATAGTAATTTTTGTAATTTCAGGGTGTCTACAGAATCAGGGAAATCAGGGAATTTTGTTATTCTGGAAAAAATCAGGGAATTATCAGGGAATTTTGCAATTATTACTTAAAATCAGGGAAATTTATGATCTTTTGCCAAGCGCGAGCTTTTATCTTAAGGGAGCATTCAAGGTCACGCGTCACGTCGATCCCCTCTTTCCCGCCAGCCGGTCTAATGGTGTTGAAAAGTGACGTCATATCCTATACTACATTCCCGCCACTGAAACTGAAGCCGAAACTTACTACGAGGAATATTAGATATTGGTGTACAAAGACAAATGAAGTAAAAACAAGATATTTGAACTCAACCTTTCTTGGACGCACTCGTGCAACTGATTTGGTGAATTCGTTTGTTGAGGCTACTAAACCTCTGGATTTGAAGAAACTTCTACAAATCTCGATGGATGGGCCTAACGTAAATCAAAAGTTTTTTAAAGAACTTTCGTGCTCTTTAAAGGAAACTAAGGAAGATGCTGAAGTACTGAATATTGGCTCATGTGGACTACATGCATTGAACATAGCTTTAAAAACAGGAGTGTCAGTTAAGAACTGGAAGAGTATGGAGTTTCATCGAGCTTTATATTACTTGTTCAAAGATTCCCCAGCAAGAAGAACATTATATACGGAATATACAAATTCACAAATATTTCCAAAAAAGTTTTGCTTTGTTAGGTGGGTTGAGAACACTGGTGTAACAGAACGATCATTGCAGCTTATCCCATTGCTAAGGAAGTTTATAGAAGGAATAGAGAAGGACAAAATGGCTCCAAATTCAAAAAGTTATAAGGAAGTTAAAAGTGCTACTTATGATTCTCTCTTACCAGCAAAGCTTGCTTTTTTTCATTTAGTTGCTTCCGATTTTGAAATGTTCTTATGGGAGTACCAAACAGATGCTACCTTAATACCATTTCTTTATTCTGACCTAAGGAATTTGTCACTAAAATTCATGCAACGCTTTCTTAAAAAAGAGGCATTAAGCAAAAATATTACAAGCATAGACGTGGAGGACAAATCAAATTTTCTGCCAGTTAAACAAATAGATATTGGTTTATCTGCTCAAAGCAATTTGAAAAAGGCGAAAGTTTCTGATTTGCAAATAGCTGAATTTAAAGTTGACTGTAGACGCATATTGATTCAATGTTTACTGAAACTCCAAAGTAAATCTCCCCTTATTTACAAGCTGACTAAAGCAGTGTCCTGTTTTGACCCTAAAATAGCAATAAATGAAAAGATATTTTCATGTAGATTATCAAGTCTGTTGGTAATTCTTTCTGAAAAAAACTGGATATCATGCACTATAGCTGAGAAAGCTAAGAATCAATTAAAACAAATATGTTCACAGCCAGAAAATATCTCAATGTTAAAGATGTATAAAAGATCGACTGCACGTATTGATAATTTCTGGTGTCGTTTGATATCTGCTGAAGAAAATGGAGCAGCTGAATCTATGACAGTGATACAGTTAGTCATGGTATTGTCGCATGGCAATGCAAGCTTAGAAAAAGGTTTTTCTATAAACAAAGATACTTTAGAGCAGAATATCAAAGAAGAAACTATCATTGCCAGAAGATCCATTTATGATAGTGTATTGTCTAAAGGTGGCATAAATAACATTGAAATTACTAAGAAGTTGGTCCTTGATGTAAGAAATGCAAGAGCTAAGTATGACGAGGCAATGGAACAAAAAAAGAAAGAAAATCAAGGATTGGCAGTAGCTGTTAAAAGAAAAAGAGAGGCTGAACTTGAACTGAAAAGGCTTAATGACAAAAAAATTAAAATCTTAGAAGCAGCACAAAAGGAATCCGAAATGATTGAGAATGAAATTGCTGCGATAAAGCTTTCAAAAATTTAAATAACCAGTATCATGCTGTACATTACAATGAATCTTGAATTCCGTTGAGTTTAATTTTGTGTATATTGTTGCAATAAATCTTTTAAAAGGTAAGATATTGTAAACTCATTAATTTATAATTTTTTATTTCTCTTCTTTTTTTAAGTTTTTCATCATTACTGTTTTTATAGAATTTTTTGCTTATTCTTTTATTATACTTAGATAAAATAGTAAATAGTTACCAAGTAGTTAAAATCAGGGAATTTTTCTCTTATGATCAGGGAATTTTTAAGAAATTGTTCGTGAAATCAGGGAAAAATCAGGGAATTTTTTTATTCAGATTTTGTAGACACCCTGAATTTGGAAGATTTTAATTACAGTAAAACCTCTCAAATTCAGCCTA
Source organism: Thereuonema tuberculata (assembly GCA_023159025.1). NCBI lineage: Eukaryota > Metazoa > Arthropoda > Chilopoda > Scutigeromorpha > Scutigeridae > Thereuonema > Thereuonema tuberculata. The sequence continues at coordinate 33,227,530 of JAFIDM010009631.1, forward strand.
ATGTGGCGCCCAGTAGGCCGGATTACAGAAAAGCCGGACTACCGAGAGTAGGGATGGACGGGATTTTTTTTTTCCCCTCCCGAAAATCGGGACGGGATTGTCCTTCCTTCAGTTAATGGGAAATAGTTGTTCGGGTTTTGAAACTTGATATGGATGACAATAATAATAACAAACAAAAACATTTTTATGTTTGTCGCTAGTCGAAATCATGAAGGCAGTCGTCTGTTGTTTATTTGTTTCGCCGGTCGATCGCTAATGCCAAGATGAAAACACTTTCTTGTTGATGTAATATTGGGAGGTAGAAGGAAAATAAATAGTCCAGAGTATTTCTCAATGATTTATTATAGTTTTCAGTTGCCAGGATTAATAAACCCAGCATTATTAAGCCTTTTGTTGAATTTAAATAAATCGCGAAAACCCGTCCCGAAGAAATCCCGAAGTAAAGCAAATCCTGCCCGTTAAACGGGATTATAATTTTCCCGAAAATTTCCCGAAATATCGGGTCCCGTCCATCCCTAACCGAGAGTGTTCTTAAAATAACTCAATAGCTCAATTTTTGTGAAGACATAATGCCAGGTTTTATTAATTTAATCCCATTTTCATAATTTTGCACTCGAATGTTTATTAAAAACAATATAAATTTACTTTTTCCGACGCCAAGCTCTAGTGATATTTGTTTTGCAGATTCCCCTGCATCCAATCTCCTTAACACATTAAGCTTCTGTTCCATAGTGACAAAAGTTTTTCTTTCTTTTTTCACTCATAATGAATACGCGTGGATAGGGAAACAAATTTAGTTATTTAAAAAAAAATTTTTTTACTCGGGACCAAGGCCGGCTTTGAAAGGTTTTTCTGTACTTTTTTGCTTTTTAAGTATTTTTCAAATAAGATGACCTTAAATATTATTTAGTACATGATACGCTCTTTTATATATGTTCATACATTTTGTATGGGATAAGGTTCATACATTCAAATTCCTGATGTAGAAGACCAAGCTACCATAGATCTTGATGGTATCTCCCATCTTGCCCAGCCCTAGAACTGGACGAAGGGTAATTCTATATGTCATTTGTTCATTATAAGATTCAATAAAAATAGCATTATTTTAAATCTTTTATCCATGGTTAGTTTTTTTGTGTTAGTATACAGCAAAATGACCATATTAATTGTCATTTAGAGTTTTATTAATTTTTTTTAATTGTACCTACATTTCACCTTCTATTATGGAGGAAAACTGCTTTATAAAAAAAATCAACAATTTGAGAATGTCACACTATAAATTCAATGTTGCTGAATACCCATTTGCCCACCAGTATTCAATCACAACAATTAACTTTGTTATTCAGAAATGTTGATGCTTCCTATCATTTTCCAAAGGTAAAAAGCAAAATATTCTGTTACATGGTTCTTAAGTTTTAATGCACGTTATAGAACATCAATGTCATTGATCAGCTTGTGTATAACCTATCATAGTAACAACAAAATTTTCAATGATCCACTAATTTATTACTTTGTTTTGTTATATTGTTTTATTATCATTTCATGACTGAGGTTTTTATTAAGTGCCATTTATAATGTTTGTTACTTATGATACTGTTAAAAGAGAATTTTTTCTTTTCATTTAATTATATGTTTTCTCTTTATTTTACACTTATAAAACCTCGAAGAAATCTTTGAAATATAAGACAAAATATTGGTTTAGATGAAAACCTATCACAGTAACACCAATATTATGTTTAATGCACATTGTTTATAAAATGATCGTGTGTCTTCTGAGATCACCATATGAAGAATTTTCTCTGAAAATTTAGTATCAATTGGTTAATTTTTTTTTTTTTTTAAATCTCATTTCAGATCCTGCTTGGACCCAATACTTCAGTGTCGAGTGCATCGCCCTCACTTGGAATGCCCATGCCGATGCCTACGCCACCACCCCCAGCACCTCAGTCCAGATAAAAACACTCTCTAGGCAGATCAGTTCAAGTACACCCTTCTCCCACAGGGAACTTAATTGAAGTGGTAGCAACCACAGCTTTGATCGGAAATAAAAAAAATAGGCATTGGCAGTAGGGGAAAGGGTCATTTTTATTTTTTAAAAATGTACTGTTACATTATTAATTCTGGAAATTATACAAATATCCTCAAGGAACTGCAAATCTTCAATCATTGTACAATTAAAATTATTGTTTGTTTGCATCAATTTTAATTGAAATCAAAATGTAGCAACAAAAATAGTGAGATATAGCATAGTAAGTTCAAAACTGTGTTTGTCAGAGATGCCAACTCAAATTTTGAATGTTTCTTATAAATTTCCCAAGAGCACCATAAAAAAAATTAACTTTGGCCATTTCTCCCCCCTCCCTCCCTCCCCCCTCCCCATCTTCCTTTTCTTATGTCTTAAATCAAGCTGACAGCTGGTAAATGAACTTTATATAGTACTGTAACTTACCAGAAGGTAGGCAACAATTAGATTTGAATGCAATTAGTGATGATTTGTTATTAGGTGGTGAAAAGAGTATTTGGCCATGTGGCTTTAGATTTGTTTTGCCATTTATGACCACAACTGCGAATTTACCTAGGATGTTTTTGTTCCTTATGCATGCTAGTCTTCAGGAATTGGTATCTTGATATTGATAGGTTATTTTGTGCATCACTGACTCCTGCAATAACACTAATTTTAGTAATTCACCATGTTTAAAAAATGCTGGTGGAATGAGTGAAGAATTCGTGGCTCATGTTTTTGGGATGAACCAGAAAAGTAAAGTTTGTGTACCAGATGTATAATGTATATTTTTTGTTTCTGTAGTGAATAAAAAAAAAAAAAAAAAGACGAAAGAAAGAAGGAAAAAAAAGACATTTTTAGAAAACAAAATTAAAAAGTGAAAAAAAAATATGGAAATGAAATTAGTAATGGTTTCCTAGTTATTTGTTATAAAGTATTTTTTTTTTTTTTAATTTTAATTCTTAATTCTTGGAATTTGGTATTCCAAGACTTTCACAAGGTTTAAAAATCCACAGAACTTTAAATACAAGATTGAAACAAATACCACTTCCCATGAAGGACAGACAAGTAATGTTTATTTTACTAATAAATCTCATGTCCCATTATTTCTCAAACAAATTTAAACTACACACTGTTTTGTTCTAATAATAATAAAGGGTAAAAATCTATTAAATTCACATTCACATTATTAATTTTAAGTTGATTTAAGGACTTTTAATTATACTGGAAAGGTTTAGAGTGGTAAAGGATTGAAAAAAGAAAGAAAGAAAGAAAAAGGTACTGGAAATCCCTTGCCTTTCAACCTTTTGTCAATTTTCTATAAGTTGTTGTGAAAGCTACTATTACTAAGCTGCTGTAAACTTTAAAGAAACAGAACACTAATAATACAGTGAACTGTATTGTCCTAATTCTTGAGGAAATGCAAAAAAAATAGATATATAATGAATAATCTATGAAATTGAATATGTGCTGTAATTTATTGATTGAAATGATTTGTCTGCTGTTACTAGTGCTTTAAAGTTAATATTGTGATTTCCCTACAATACTTACTTTAAATATTAATCAGAATAAAATAGCATTAATTCATTTGCACAAAGAGACTTGAGAAAATAAAGGAAAAAGTGTGTAAGACAGCAAGACACATTCCCCTAAACTTCTTACATTGGATCTTCAGGAAGTGTTTTGAAAATTAGAGAGAACAGAGGCGTCAATATAATTTGAACTATTTAACTATGGTATGTGCCAAAACAAACGATTCTGAACTTCACAAGTCTTTGTTGCTTGTGCGCACCACGTGATGACCTCATTAAGTGTCATTATAAAAGCGTAAAAGTATGCTTATGCTGGTTGAAGCTTGATAAATGTTCAAATGGTGTTAACAATGGAGGAAAAATTTTATTCTGGAGCATTATTTTTGGTCCTATAGAGCTGGACCAAGTTTACTATACGTTGGAAATGCATTTCGAGAAAGATTTCGTAAACCACCACCTGCAAACAAAATTACGTTGGCTGTCATTACAAAATTTCATTTGACCGGCAGCTTTCTGGCACAGCACAAAGGCTGCACCAGACGTCCAGTTACAGTGACAACAAATGCAAATTGAGGAATGCTCCTCGAGCAGGTGTTAGTCACCTAAACAAAGTCTCCAGCAAACATCCTTAAAATAAATCTAAGTCAAACATTTACAAGATGAATGTTCAATGTTGGTGGGTTTGCCTATAAGATACAGACTGGACAACGTTTGATCAATGCAGACTAGGAAGCGAGAATTGTTACTGTGCGACAAATGTTAGCGATAGCATACAATGATGAAGCTTTCCTGTTAAATGTCTGGTTTTCTGATGAAAGCCATATTCATTTGAATGGATTTATCAATTGACAAACTGCTTTCTGGGATTTAAATGGTCAGACATTGTGGAGAAACCCCTTCATAATGAGCATGTAACAATATGGTGTACGGTATCTTGGGTTCTTATTTTGTTAAGGATGACCATGGCAATAATGTGACGGTCAACCAGACTCAGTACACAGAAAACATTCGTGCACCATTTCTGGAGGATCTGATCAGATTTTGCAGTTCACATGACCTGCCACTTCATACGCATTGGTTCTGGCAGGATGGGACCACACAGCAAGGGACATGCTTAAGTTGTTTTAAGCGAATTTTGGTAATTGTATCATTTCCCATAGAACAACATTCTCATCCATCTCATTCACCTGATCTTACCCCACTCGACGCTTATATTTGGGGTATGCTGAAGAAAGCCATTCTCTGAGAGAACCCACCGGCAACCTTTGGTGACATGTCAGAGCAATGAAGCAATCTCTTCAGGGACGTATTTAAGAATCTATGTGAGCATTAAAAAGGACTGCTTGCAACACAATAGACAGCATATCGAACGCATGCTATGCCTCAGAAAACATGGAAATTAACTTCCATGTACCGCAAGCTTCTACTGTTTGTATTCTGTCGCATAAACCTTTTTGTACACAAATATATCAGTATTTATTTATTTTTTATTTTTTTTGGCACATACTGTACTTCGTGGATAATAGATGGTAATGGATACTAAAAAATGTTGAAAATATTTGGAGAAGCAAATGTAAGTAATCAGGTTGGTTAACGGAACCAGTTTAAGCAGTGGACGTTGATAATGACAGTAATTCAAGTATTAAAGCTAGGGTCTATATTACAAACCGATAATCTCGAACTCAGCAAAAATTTAATATGAAATTTTTTTTTTAAAATTATTGAATCTGTTAACTAAAAAAGTTATTTCACTACTATTAAATATTTAATAAATTGTCAGTCATTTTAGGAATACAGGGCTACATTAGTAGCAATAACTAATTTTAAATGTTTATTAATTGCATCTTTTTCTAAAATTAGTGAAAGTGCTTTTCTTGATATGTTCTTTTTCTATGGAATTGAGAGCAGTTAAGTAATTTGCAATATTAGGTTTTCCTCCATGATCTACTTTAGATTTCAAGAATAGTTTCCATGGGAAAAGAAGTTAGTATTTTTATGAACAGCATGACATTCAATGGGAAAGAAACTACTCATTTCTCCTAGTTTGCTTGACTTTAGTTCATGGATAGAACTGCTCGATTTTTATTACAGGATTTTTTTTTTTTTTTTTTTTTTTTTTTTTAATTTAAAAATATTTCTGTAAGTTCAAAAAGTTGTGGTAAAAAACATTATTTTCAGCACATTTTATACGTCCTATACCTTTTTACCATATCTCTAAATGCAAATGGCTGAAATTTAGAACTGAAACTGATATTCGATTTTAAACAAAAATCAAAGTTACGAGGTTGTTTGTTTTTTTGTTTTTTTTTTTAGCAGGAAGAAATAAAATAGAAAAACTAAATTTTTAGGGGAAAGATATACAACCAAAGGTTTAGCAAAAAATATTTCAGCTCTATCACTGGCTTTCTAATTTAGTTATAGCTCTTGAAAAATGCTCGTTTTTCATTTTTTTCCAAGTTTGAGCCCCAATATCTCTGGTGGGGGATCTAATAAAAATTTATTTACAATATAAAGAACTCTATGAGAGGTTACTATGAAAAAAAAAAATTTTGAGTTAGCAGGGTGGCCACTCAACCTGGAAACCGGGAAAAGTCAGGGAAATTTACGAAAATTTCTGGAATTTTCTCCCCTCTCCTGCCTTAAAATGCATGTGAATATAATACAAAGTGTTTTTTAATTTAATGATAATTTACATCTATTGTAAAAACAAGTAATTTTATTACAGAAAGCAAAATTTCAATAAATATAGAAATTAAAATTTTCAAATTTTAATGATACTAAACACAGACCTCGCAAC
>JAFIDM010009631.1:33239315-33250801 GCA_023159025.1 Thereuonema tuberculata
AATAAAAATATATCATAGATATATGATTCACACGCTGATTCTAAAAGCAGTCGTGGATTGAGAGAATATAGACATCAAAAATTAAAATAACAATAAAAAAAACTTTAAAAATTTTTTATTTTTATTTTATTTGATGTAATTTGTGTGTGTGTTTTTTTTAATAAATAACAAATTGTTTTCCGTTACATACGGGAGGCTTCCGGAGCGAAGCGGCGGGGAGCAGACTAGTTTTATTTTAATAATGAATTATTCTTCTGAATTACATTATGCACAAATCTGGGAGACTGGACTAACCATAACAGGACATTTCCTTGTTAGAAAGCATTGCTTCATTGTTTAGCTACATGACATGATAGCACTATCCTGTTGGAACAGAATATATCAATTGTCACAAAAAAAGAATGTTGAGACAGGGCCGTCATTACAGTATTGTAGGAGATGGGCAAAACAATGCACTGGGACACCTACTGGTGCCTGTAATATTTTTAATTTTTTTACAGTTTGTATTGCTGTTTGGGGGAGGGGGAGGTTACACACAGATGAACTTTCTAACCCCCCCCCCCCCAAAAAAAAAACCCCAGGTCCGAAATCCTAGATTACTTCTATTTTTGGATGCAGTGGGGGGCTTTAAGCCTCCCCCTCGGTATGCCAATGCTTATGTACAATACTTTAAAGTAGCTGCATTTAATGACCCTTAGGGGGGGGGGGGGAACCTGCTAATACACTGCAGAAAACCCCTTAATGCCAAGAACAAATCTGTTAAAATGTCAAAGTGGCTATCATCTCTCTACAGTATAACCCATCTGTCCAGGTAACCAAGGTAAAATGTGCCTAGTACTAAGAGAACTAATGAATGGTATCTGCTTTCTTAAAGTCTCATAGAAAATTCATGCAAAGTAAATTCCATAGTATGAAGATTATACTTCATAGACTAGCTTATGGAGTATAGTTGGCTGAGTGGTAATTACGAATTTAATTTGAGGAAGCAATGCTTTGTTTCTTTGATATCTGGATAAGGATGTTTTTTATTGCAGTCTGTCATTATCTTTAGCAAATCAGAATATTGTTGTATAAGTGCTTCCCATTTGTCTTGCATTTTGTAATGATTTTATTTTACAGGGTCAATTCATATCAAGTGGTTCAGAAAACATTAAATTGGTTGCTCGACCATTTATAAAAAAATTGATTTTTTTTACTGTTGTTACCCCTATGCATTAGTACTTCAAAGCAAGTTTTTTTTTTTTTTTTTTTTTTTACTTTGTTTAAAAATAACGTCCATTTTTGTTTTATGGTTTCCGGTATTTTTGGCCTTTGCAGACAGTTGCGATAAATTTGATAACTCAGCTAAGAAAAATTATAGATAGCTGTAGTAAAAAACATTATATTCAGGACATTTTAAGCTACATTTTATGTCCTATACTTTTTTACCATATCTCTAATGCAAATGACTGAAATTTAGAATCAAAACTGATATTCGATTTTGAACAAAAATCAAAGTTATGGTCTTTTTTTAGCAGGAAGGAATGAAATAGAAAAGCTATAAATTTTTTAGAGAAAAGATATGTATCCAAAGGTTTCACAAAAAATATTTCAGCTCTGTTACTGGCTTCCTAACTTAGTTATAGCGCTTGAAAAATGCTCGTTTTTCATTTTTTTTTCAAAGTTTGAGCCCCAATATCTCTGGTGGGGGACTTAATAAAAATTTGATATTTACAGTAGAAAGAGAACTTTATGAGAGGTATCTGTGAAAAAAATTTTGAGTTTGATATTCCATGGAGAACGAAATTACAGCAGGGGTAATTTGGTGAAAAACAGACAAATGTTTTTACTAGGCTGTAACAACACTACATGCTATTATTAAATGTTAAAATATTTTATTAGATGTTCTATGACATCAAAATCGGAACAATTTGAAGATCATGTATAAACAAGATTGTACATCTGCGTTTTCAACTAAGTGATACTGTTGCGTATATCTAACTCAAAAATCAAACTCAAAGATTTTTTCACAGGTACCTCTCATAAAGTTCTTTTTATACTGTAAATATCAAATTTTTATTAAGTCCCCTGCCAGAGATATTGGGACTCAAACTTTGAAAAAAATGAAAAACGAGCATTTTTCAAGAGCTATAACTAAATTAGGAAGCCAGTAACAGAGCTGAAATATTTTTTGCAAAACCTTTAGTTGTATATCGTTTCTCTAAAAAATTTATAGCTTTTCTATTTCACTCCTTCCTGCTAAAAAAAAAAAAACGGAACTTTGATTTTTGTTCAAAATCGAATATTAGTTTTGATTCTAAATTTCAGCCATTTGCATTAGAGATATGGTAAAAAGTATAGGATAAGTATAAAATGTAGCTTAAAATGTGTTGAAAATAATGTTTTTTACCACAGCTTTCTATAATTTTTCTTAGCTGAGTTATCAAATTTACCGCAATTGTCTGCAAAGGCCAAAAATGCAGAAACCATTAAACAAAAACGGACGTTATTTTTAAATGCAGTAAAATAATAATATATAAAAAAAAAACTTGTTTTGAAGTACTCATGCATAGGGGTAACAACAGTAAAAAAAAAATCAATTTTTTAAAAAATGGTAGAGCAACCAGTGCTGGACCATTTGTTATGGATTGACCCTACAGTGAGAGTCCATGAAGGGAATTAATATGGCATTCGTCAATTTTGATGTAATTTTATTTTCCTTTTCAGCCCAATTAACTTTAGGCTGAAAATATGATAGAGAGTAATGCTATCAGTTTGAAAGTAAGTTATTTTGTTTCATTACTTCTCAACAAGAAAATATATCATGGCTGGTATCTTGATCACTGGAATAAGAGATAGCCTTGAAACTGTTTGAGACAGGACAGATTCAGAATCAAATCAGTTCCGCTTTAAAAGGATATGCTTCATGAATTATGCTTAATCACAAAGCTGTTTTATAAAATTTATTTGAGACAAAAGGTTTGTATTAAAAAAAAATATAGATGACTATTAACATGCCGAAGATGGGAACAGCCACATTGTTATCTTCAACATTAAATGCAAATAAATTATTAAAGCTGAAAGTATCCCAAATTACAGGCCTGTAATTTTTCGTCATGGATAAAAAGGTTAAAATTAGGACGTTTCAGCCTAACCAGTAGGCTATTTTCAATTGCGCTGTTGGTTTGGATAAGGTGTGCTTAAATAGTTTTTTACGACAGTATTTGATAGCCAACATCCCTACCATCAACTATGAACTGTGTGTCAAGTCTCTTTCAATGAGAGGGTTATTTTTAGTTAAATTAATGAGAAATACAGTGAAACCTCCGAATAGCGGACAGTCACGGGACCGGAAGTTTCGTCCGTTATTGGGGAGGACTATCTTTTTTTTCAATTTTTAGCTTATAGCATGTCATTTAATGAAAAATTATGTACAATCTTAAATTTCTACAATTAACATTGCCCTACGAGAAAATATGAACAATTGCAAACTGTTTACTATTTTCCTTTTTAAATGAATGCTAATCCATTAGTCTTACTTAAAATAATAACAAAATTAATTACAGTATTAATTTTGTTATTATTTTAAGTAAGACAACGGATTAGAAAATTAATTTTATTAACTAAAGTAATCAGTTAACAGAGTTTGACAATTCTTTTTTGCATTCAAAACATGTTTCTCAATATGAATATTTAAATCGTTTAACTTTACAAGGCCTTCAGAGTCCCCTTTGCTTCCAACGCCTTTTCTTGCAATAATGGCCCACTAATGGGAATGTTTTTTGCTCGTGCATCCCAAAACTAATCGAAGACAACAGAGTCGACCGCACTTGTCTCCATTTCTGAACTTTGATGTGTTTGGAGTTTTCGTTGGAGTTCGTGATCCATAATTTCAAAATCTCCTCTGGAAGGCTACGTATTACTGTAGCCTGATTCTATTGCTTTTGAAAAGCAACATAAGATCGTTCATTTTCTGTAGAATGTTGTCCGTTATTGGGAGTGTCCGCTAATCGGAGGTCAATACATGGAAACGTCTATATTAAGGGACTGAGGATTGCAAAATTGTCTGCTATTGGGGGGTGTCTGCTTTTCGGGAGTGTCCGTTAGTGGAGGTTTCACTGTATTACTTAAATCTCATTGAAAGTAGTTACACAAGCAAAATGGTCTTTATTTATCTAGCTTTACTACAAGGTGTTTCAGAATTCCCTCCAGGATTTCGGAGGTCTGTAGCTAACAGACAAACTCGCCCACAGGGACAACAGTGCAGCAGTGAGAAAACTAAATAATCAAGTTTTCTTTTGTCCCATGCCGTGGCTTAGTTAACCGTTTCGCCTCTAGGAGGCAGTAGCATGGAAACATGGCGTTTTAGGCGAACAGAACTCATTTTGTGTTTTGCAACTTGCTAAAACTGAGTCAATTGTAAGACTACAACATGTTTTTATAACCAAGTATCACACAGAGCTACTAACAGACAAAACAATACACGAGTGGTATAGGAAATTCGAGGAAACGGGCTGTTTTGTGTGCCGCAAAATGAACAGGCAGGCCAGGGCAATTCCTGTGACTGTGGACCTTGTACGAGAATCCTTTACCAGGAGTTGCTCAAAAATCAACAGGTCACGCAAGCCGAGAATTACAAATGTCTCAAGTGACTGTTTGGTGCATCCTACACAAAAGACTTGCCTATAAACCATACCAGTTGCAACTGCTTCAAGCTCTCTCTCCTGAAGATAACAATCTCCGTCATGAATTCTTTTTGCAATTTTAAGAATGTCTACAGGAGGAGGCAGATAAGGTTGTGTTCCTTATTGTGACGAGGCATGCTTCCATCTTTCTGACAAGGTTAATTGCAATAATGTGCATATTTGGGGCACAGTCCTCGTGCAACAGTTCAACACTTCAATGATTCCTCTAAGGTTAATGTGTTTTGTGCAATTTCATCTCGGAAAGTGTACAGACCATTTTTTTTGCCGAGAAAATTGCTAATGTTTGTTTACTTAGACATCTTACGGCAATGGCAATTTCATTTTGTAATAGGATGAAGCTCCTCCACATTTTCATTTAGACTTTTGCAGTCACCTTAATAACATTTTACTTCACCGTTGGATTGGACGTATATCTAACAAAGATTCTGCACTTATTCTGTGGCCTCCCAGGTCACCTGATCTCACTCCATGTGAATTTTTCCTCTGGGGCTATGTTAAAGATAAAGTTTACGTGCCCCCTTTACCATGTGGTTTACTAGAGCTTCGACGAAGAATCATGGCTGCAGTTGCTATCATTGATGTTGATATGTTGCATTGTGTGGCAAGAGCTAGATTACAGAATTGATATCTGTCAAGTTACCAGAGGACGACATATCGAACATTTTAGTGATGTTATCACAAAAAGATTTAGCTATCACAAAAAAACTCACAATAACTCCTTCTTCATCATTCTAAACTTCTTTAATCGATATTTCAACTTCTTTAGCAGAAGTTTTCTTCAGAAAAATTACAGTAAGCGTAGAGAAAACCCTAAGATTTTCCTCTCCACTTTAAAAAAACAGAATTCAAATATAAACAATCATGAAATCACTCTTGAACCAATCTTTCTTGAACAACAAAACTGTTAATACTCATACAACCCTTCCTTAACAATAAAAAACTTATACTCTTACAACAATTTATTTATAGTTACAATTATAACAATTTCAATTTTTATTTCAAAATTATAAAAAATAATAATTTTTTCAAAAATTCCGAATGAAATAGCATTCAATAAAAATGGACCCTGTGTTTATCAGTGCAAAGCGACATCTCCGAACAGTTGTTTCTCGGTAATTTGCCGATCATCAGCGGAGAGTAGCCGCATAAAAACCCCTAGGTCCAGCTACAAAGGTGGGTATTAGTTAAGGTGGGGAAAAAGAATGGAACCTCCAAGAATAAATTAAAAAGCAAGAAAACACATTAAAAGTAAAGGAAAAGAAATTCATGTGCCAGTCTCCACCGGCCTCAAATGAATTTTCTGTAGGCATCAAAAATGTTCGGAGATGTCGCTTTGCACTGATAAACACTGGGTCCATTTTTAATGTGTTTAATAATTTTTAGGCGTTTTTTTAATTTGATGGGCCAAAATTTATTATTATTGGTTATGGGCCAAATTTATCTTGTGATATTCTAAACTTCTTTAGCAGGAGTTTTCTTCAGGAAAATTTACAGTAAGCGTAGAGAAAACCCTAAGATTTTCCTCTCCACTTTAAAAAAACAGAATATATCACACGATAAATTTGGCCCATAACCAGATCCAATTATTAATATAATCTATGTATCTCAAGATGAATCCGAAAGATTCATTTTGGAATCTGGTTTTATTAATTTGGCAAACTGTTTTAACAAAATTAAATCATTAAAAATGAATCCTATTTCATTCGGATTTTTTTAAAAAAATTATAAAAAATAATAAAATTTTGAAAAAAAAAATTGAAATTATAACTGTAAATAAATTGTTATAAGAGTATAAGTTTTTTATTGTTAAGGAAGGGTTGTATGAGTATTAACAGTTTTGTTGTTCAAGAAAGATTGGTTCATGATTGTTTATATTTGAATTCTGTTTTTTTAAAGTGGAGAGGAAAATCTTAGGGTTTTCTCCACGCTTACTGTAATTTTTCCTGAAGAAAACTTCTGCTAAAGAAGTTGAAATATCGATTAAAAAGTTTAGAATGATGAAGAAGGAGTTATTGTGAGTTTTTTTGTATTAAATACATTTAGGAAGAAGATTAATTTTTCATCTTTTAGCTATGTTAAAAACTTGAATTATGTACTTGTTTTCATTGCCACACACTCGTCCCTATGTTGGTCTGTGAGCTAGACCTCTGAAACACCCTATATATATATAAAAAAGAAAAGAATATAATTTATTGCTGCCAATGAAGACACCATTAGTTGCTATCATTTGAGACAGTGATGAATAGCAATCATTGATAAATGATTCGTATGTTATAAATTATTCAGTAATAAATAACCTACTACTGAGTGGTGAAGATTTTTCTCAATCCTAGCAAAATTCTATCTTGAAGGTGGAAGAGAAGCAACATAAAAGTTTTGACAGTTATACAGAAGGGATGATCAAATTTATCTGTGTTGCTGTTGCCATCAAATAAGTTTTTTTTTTTTTTTTCTTTTCATTGTTTTTTATTCTGAATACTCAAAAATAAACAAACAAACAGTCACTTTTGGAAATACAACAGCTCTCATTATAATCAGCCATTATAATTGAAAACTAAATAAAGCTAAAAATGGTAAAATATATGACTTCAAGCAAAAAAAAAAAAAGTGAAGCTTTTGTTAAAGAGGAAGGAAATATAATGTAATCTATTCCTCACAGTGAATATCATTATTCCTGTGCAATATTTAATACATATCTTCATGCCGGCTATCTTTAAAGGGAAGATATATTTGATAGAATAAACATAAAATTTTAGTTCCGAGAATATTTACAAGAATAATAAAGTTAAAAAGACTGCAACTTGTATGACTGTTAAAAATATAAAAGAAACAGTACATATAAAAGAAATGTAAAATCTGAATCTTCGTTTATTATTTAATAGCATTCCTGCTTAGTGCCATTTCAAAATCATGATCTCTGATCAGCTGCAGTAACCAACAGTAAGATAGATATGATCTGTTTAAAAAACAAAACATAACTGCCAAATGAATAACAAAGTTAACCCTTTTTTTTTTTAAAGCTCCTGATACAGTTTAGATATTACACTTGTGTATTATTTCTCTTAAACACAACAGGTCAGGTGTGAAATATATGTTAAACTCCTATAAATTAAAATATAAAGATTTCCATAGACATTGGTATAAAAAGAAAAAAAAAAATCAAAACTTATAATCATAATGTCATGAAAGAGAAATAATAAATACAAAAATCAGAATACCCCACTTTACACACCGAATATATACAGTCGGACCTCTAATTAACGAAGTTGCTAAATCCCGAAAAAAAGTTTGTTATATGGAAAATTCGTTAAATAGATATTCACCTTTTAAAATTACTTTAAACTATATAAAACAGATTTAAGAATACATAAACAATAAATATTATTAAAAAAAAAAAGTAATAATTTTAATGACATAAAACATACATTACCACATGCGTACTTAAATTTTACTAATAAAGTCTGTTAATTTTGTCTGAGTTTTTTTTTTTTTTGAAAAAGTTTTTGCTCATAGTATGTCTCGCATCTTTACAATGCACCAAAAACCCCTTCAGGCGTATTTTCTTCAAATTGTAATCACGTCGGATTGTTTCAAATGATTTTAGCATTTCATCATATGAAGGTTTTTTGATTTCTGCATCAAGATCATTTCCATCATCTTCATCTTAATTCATTGCTGTCTTGTTTTTATTTTTCACACTGTCCAAAATATCCGATTCAGTTAGTGTTTCCGAGGTCTCAACTTCAAAATCAAGTGAAAGATAATCATCAATCAGCACATCATCGTTAATTTCTTCTTTTTCCCTCAGCTGTATCCACATTTCTTTCATTTCCTCTAAGGAAATATCGTCTTCGTCCTCCGTACTTGCCGAATTATCATTGGTTGAAATGCAAAGAATGACAGCGATTGGTGCCTTGTAAAAATATTTCAAGGAGAAAAAAAAATAGATACCACGAAAAAGTTTGTTAAATAGAAAATGCACTTCACTATTTGGTTATTTTACGAAGAAATTAGCAAAATGTTCTTGGTTCCAAAGAAAAGTTCACAAAATAAAGGTTCGTTAAATAGAGGTCCGACTGTATGTTTTATTTTTTATTTGATAAATTTCTTGTTACCAAAGATAACTGATCATGTGTGTTACAAGCCTAGTCAAATCTAAAGAGCAGATACAGTTTCTCTATAGCCATTGTCATAAAAAGCTCTATATTGAGCCAATATTTATTTTGTTTATTTAGAGTAATAAACTTTATATCTAGAATAATTAATAAATTTTCTATGACACCTTCCATTTAACCCTTTTTTTTAATTCAGAGCAAAAAAAGTTTTTCTTGCTGTCTTAAAAGTGAAAAATAAAGAGGAGAGAGACAAAAGCATACTGACTGGGCTGTATGTTAAAATATCAAGTATCACAAAATGGAAATCTTCAATGATTAATTTTGGAGGATAAGAAAAAATGATTAACACACATATGCTTTCAAGTTTAAAGTGAAGTAGATGGAAAAAGGTAGGGGTAGGAGGATGCACTGCAAAAATATTAAAAGCATATTTGCATTTTTATTTTCCTTAAAATTTGATTAAAATTATAGGAAATGTGATATTAAACAGTAAATAATAATAATAATAATACAGTAAAACCCCGTTATTACGCTCCCGCTTATAGCACTATCCCGTTCTTTACGCTCCTTTCATGCGGTCCCTGGAATTTTCTATATAACTCTCTATACTTTTACCCTCTTATAACGCTTCAAATCCCGCTTGTAGCGCTTTTTTATATCGGAAAATTTGTATCGAAAAGAAATGTAACACTGTAACGATTCTTTTCTTTCCCTGGTAGGAGGGAATCTTCGAACTCTTTGAAGCGGAAATCCCTTTCTATAAGTGAAAAATTGCAAATTCTTCGTAAGTACGACGAGAATTCTACACTAAATCAGAAGGTTTTCGCAGAATCTAAGAATTCCCTGATCCAGTCTGAGAACAATAATAAAAAATAAGAATGGAATTATCAATTCAGCGAAGGATGGTTGCAAACGTAAAAAAGTAGTGTGGAAAATGTGAAGATGCCGAGGAAATTCTAATTGAATGGATTCATCAGTCCCGTGATGCATCAGTGCCATTAAATGACCCAATCATTCAAGAAAAGGCACGTGAAATAGCGGGCAGTGCACTAAAACTGCTCCGAAAATATATTTGTATTGCTCCTAGTGGAGTATCAATTGATGTTAATAGTTTCTTGAACCGCATTGAAAATGTCGTAATTTATAACAGTAGCATACACACACGGCAAACCACAATCAAAGATTTTTTTAATAGGAAATAAGCTCACATTTGCACTATATCTATTTCAGAATCAAGTATCTTTCCTGTAAAATGGTGTCTAAATGTTTCCCCATCATATAAATCATTCCCCGTTTATAGCGCTATCCCGCTTATTACGCTTGTAGGTCACGGTCCCTTGACGAGCGTAATAACGGGGTTTTACTGTAATAATAATAATAATATTTAATATCAAGTAACATTGAAGCATTTTTGAAAAAAAAAAGCCTTATTCTGGACTTTTGTTTCCTACTTGATTAAATTTTGATGGCTGTTTTATACATACAGTTGTCCTTGGCAGAAAACTATTTTCAAATACATATCATAAGTTTTAGCCTGATTTTTATTCAAAAATTACATTTTAAACAGACTGCAAGATTAAAAGAAATAAGAAATGATCAGTATTAGATCCTGTAAAAGATTTTATTTAAAGGGTATTGTTGAAGATGAAATCCAAACATCTGTTTGACCATTCCAAAACTGGATCACCTCTGGCAGGAGAATCAAGAACTGTTTAAAAACATCGGAATCAGTTGAATTCAGCTATTTAGTTATTATATGGAAATGTCAATTTAGATACCAAAGTCATGTAAATTTAAATTAAAAAAAAAAAATATAATGAACTTTAATACGTTTGCAAATGATGAGTATTAAATACATTGGAAATTCAGTAGAATAAAGAAAACATATGTATGTTGACAATAAGAGCATTTACTTTATAGCAAGAATTGTATATGTAGAGTTTGTTAATTTGAATAAAAGTATTTAAAATATAAATTTAGACAACTGTTTTAATTCCATTCTTTCAATTTATATAAATATAACCTATATTATGATGAAATAAACACTGAAGCATTTTCTTGGAACTTCCATAATTTCAAATAATTTTACTCTCATTAGACATAAAAATTTGCGCACCAAAAAAAAAAAAAAAAAAAAAAATCATTCTATATAAGTGAAAGTAAGCAAGTAGCTATGACAAAGGTCATAGTCATGAATAACATTTGGTGCGATTGTCCATGGCCACTCATTCTACAGTGGTACTGCAATTGCAAGCCATGGGGCTTATATGCAGTGGAGTCCACATGCACTGTAAGGTGATCAGGCGAGATATGTGAGCAATCGACATGCAGTGAAGATGCCTTAGATGTCAGTATGAAGAACCTTTTAGAGTTTGAGAGAGGCCTTATCATCGGGCTGTGCGGCATGGCAAATTGCCCTCCGTGTAGGCCATTCTGACTTCACAGTCGTGAAAACACAGTTGTGTTGGGAGCAATGGATATGTGAAGGCACCTCTACAAGGCGGACCAGCTCTGGGCAACCCAGATAGACCACCAGAAGAGAGAATCGTTTGATTGTCAGAGAGGCACGAACAGATCTAATGGCGCCCTTGTCCACTATCCAGCAACATGTGGCAGGGTCACAAGGGAACTGTCTCTGGCAGAACCATTTCCAAATGCCTCTTCCGTTTTATCAGGGTGTCTACAA
>JAFIDM010009631.1:33250901-33264816 GCA_023159025.1 Thereuonema tuberculata
ATATTTGTTTATTTACTCTTAAATTAGTTGTTAATGACACTACACTATTCAACAATTTATAAAGGATAACGACTTACACTGAGGACAAAAGGTTGTGGAAAGGGAAAATTAATTGTCTAAAGGAAAAATTAGCAATTAAATGCTATCCAAGAGGTTTTGTTAAATCATGTATTGATAGATTTTTTCGCACAAGGAAAATCAAAAAAGAGAATTTAAACAGTAACAAAGTCACAAATTACAAATTGATTAGGCTTCCGATTGGTTTTGAAATTGATAGATATGTAAAAAATGTTTTGGAAGAAAACAAAGTTAAAATAGTATTTTATAAGGGAAACTTATTATTCAAAAAAAGAAAGCAAGATAAATTCAACAAGTTGCACAAAATGGGAGTAATTTATACATGGGGTTATATATTGGAAGTTCTGGTCGTTCATTCAAAGAACGGTTAACGGAACATACTAATGCATGCAGAGACAATCATCCAGAACTGTCAGATTGGGCTTTTCACTCATTAATCCGGATCCTATTATTGATATTATTTATACAGCCCAAGGGGAATCAGAAAGGTTCATGTTGGAATCAGGTTTTATCAATCTGACAGATTGTTTTAACAAAATTAAAGCACTTAAAATGAACCCAATTTCATTCAGTTTTTTTGAAAAAATTATAAAGAATAAAATTTTGAAAAATAAATTGGAATTGAAATAATTATCTTGTTTCTATATGCATCTAGTATAGTTTTATTTTTACTTGTATTTTTCTTCTTCTTTCTTCGAATTTTGCCATCTGAGGACCACGTGAAATAGCCCATGAAGCTCAACGTTTCTTATTTCTCTCGCTCCAGTATCTTTTCATTCTTTCACTGTGTTCTTTCCTTCTCTCATCAGTCCATAAAGCTCCCGTTTTTCTCCTTTCTCTTTCCCGGAACCCCTTAAAGTCTTTGATCTTTTTTCTAAATTTGCCCCTATCCACAATATCTTTCTCCGTCAAACCAATCTCCTCCAGGTCCACTCTAATCTCCTTAATCCAAGTAAGCTGTGTCTTGGGGTTCATGTGGAAATAATCAAATATTCGTCTGGTCAGTCTTCCCTTCTCCATTCTTTTGAGATGCCCATAGAAGGTTAGTCTTCTTTTCCGCATAGTGTCCGTGATTTTTTTCTATTTTTTTATGTATCTCTTTATTAGTTCTTAATTTCCATTTATTGTTTTCATATCTCGGCCCTAATATCTTTCGAATTATTATTCTCTCCCTCTTTTCCAATTCTTCCAGCTGATTGTTTGTTTTCATAGTTAGGCACTCCGACGCATAAAGTCCTTCTGGTTTAATCACGGTTTGGTAGTGTCTCAGTTTGGCATTGATGGATAGACATTTTTTATTATATCTGCCCTTTGTCAAGTGAAATGCTGTTTCCATTTTCCTTTTTCTTGCCGTGATTGCCTCTATAGAGTGCATTGGGTTGTATGATTTCTCCCAGATATTTAAACTTCTCCACCCTAATGATCTTCCCATATTTCGTTATCATATGTTTCGGTGAGTCCTTTCTGTTTGTCATGTAGGTTGTTTTTTCAAATGAAATTTGAAGTCCTGTCTTCTCTGCCATTTCCTTCAGAATATTAATTTGTTTTGTTGCATCTTCCAAACATTCAGCGAAGATGGCCAAATCGTCCGCAAATGCCAGACAATCAACTTCTATATTGTCCTTCTTCCTGCCAATTCTGATTTTCCTTAATCCCTCTTCTTCAGTCCTTTTCCTCCATTCTCGTATAACCTTTTCCAACACCCAGTTGAAAAGCAATGGGGAAAGACCATCTCCCTGTCTTACGCCCGTTTCCACAACAAATGGTTCGGAGATTTCCCCCATGAATTTAACACTAGACTTCGTGTCTGTTAACATATCTTTTAGAATTGAAATTGATTTATCGTCGGTTCCGAATTCTATGAGGACATTGAGAAGCGATGTTCTATCTATGGAGTCATAAGCTTTTTTAAAATCTACAAATGTAACGTATATGTCCTTGTTTCTCATTTTTCTATATCTGATCACACATTTAAGATTTAGAATTTGTTCTACACACGATCTCCCTTTCCTGAAGCCGCCTTGATATTCCCCTATCTGATTTTCCAGTTGAAGCTCCAGTCTATTTTGAAGTGCCCTTGCAAATATCTTAGGCCTATATGCTGTCGATAGGAGAGATATTCCTCTCAGATTATTGGTGTCTGTCTTGTCTCCTTTTTTATGTATTGGATGTATAATCGCATTTTTCCAGTCTACTGGTATCTTTTCCTCCTCCCATATTTTATTAATTAAGTTTTGAAGATTTATGATTGTTCCAATATCAGCCAATTTCCACATCTCCGGTATTATACAGTCTTCTCCTGGGGCTTTATTATTCTTTAGGTTTTTAATAATGCTTTCCATCTCTGCTAGGTCTGGAGGCTCTGTGTTCTGATGTTTTTCCATCGGAGGGACCAAATGGAATCTTTCTTCTGGAACACTGCAGTTTAGGAGATCGCAGAAGTATTCCGCAAGGATTATGCAATTGTCTCTATTATTCAAGGCCATCTTTCCATTCCTGTCTTTAAAACACAAATTTGGTGGCTGGAAGCCTTGTATTTCCTGTTTGAATGTTTTGTAGAAACATTTATTTTTATTTTATTTTTTATTTTTTATTTTTATTTAAGATGAATTCACTTTATTTTTATTTAAGATGAATTCACTTTATTTTTATTTAAGAAAGCTTGAGTTTACTGTATGTAGGATAATTTACTTTGTTTGTTAATGTTATTCAAGATTGTACCATGTTTGTTTAGAAAGGCCGTGATTGTTATTCAAGAAAGATGAATGCACTTTGTTTTTGTTAAAGAAAGCCTGAGTTTGCTGTATGTGGGATGAATTTACTTTGTTTGTTAATGTTATTCAAGAAAGATTGTACCATGTTTGTTTAGAAAGGCCGTAATTGTTATTCAAGAAAGATTGTACCATGATTGTTCATGATTAGAAATTCTAATTTTTAAATGTGAGAGAAAATGTTTATTTCTCTACATTTTCTGTAGTCTCCGAGAAGAAGATTCCTGCTAAAGGAATCGAAATATTGAGTATTAAATAATGTGATTAAGGAAGAAGAGGTTTTATGAATTATTACTACTGGGATTGATTTTTTGCAACAACATTATTGGAGATCCAATCTTCAAAGACAAACGATGTTGAGGAATACCGCTGAGATTCAATGAGTTGAGATATTCAGGCAATAGAGATGTTAGTGTTGTGGATTATCAGAAGTATCCATTTTATTCTCACTTAAATACTCTCTAGTCTCACCTTGTATTCTTTGACTTAGGGGACGTCCATTAATTACGTGAGGTGTTTTTTAAAAAATTTGGACCCCCCCTCCCCCTTGGTGAGATTTTAAAAATTTTAACAACCAAGAAAAAAAAACGGAGTTGAAGCTTTAGCGCGTGTACACGGCAGATATTGGAGTAAAGAAATTGTCGTCATGTCCCCCCTCCCCCTTTTGACCTCACGTAATTAATGGACGTCCCCTTATCACTCGATTGATGTTATCGACAATCTCGTTCTTTGGTAAGTTCTTAACTTTGACGTGATTCCAGGTATTTGAGTTACAAATAGTGTTTTTCAGTAATCTATCTCATAAAAAGGGTGCTTCTTTCTTTCTTGACTCTGTTTTCTTTACTCCAATATCTGCCGTGTACACGCGCTTATTTTTCAACATCACGTAGAATTTGGTTAAGGAAGAATACTGAAAATATTGCAACATTTCGGCAATTATAGTTCTAATTGTCAGTTTCGAATTACAAATAAACTGACGGATGGGAAATAAATAAACAATCTTGAGATTCAAAAAAAAGGTTGAATATTCCTTATTGATGGGGGAAGGGGAAGGAGAGATAAGTCAAAAAGCAATACGAAGAGAGTTGAAGTCCCCATGGCCTAATGGATAAGACGTCTGAATACGGATCAGAAAGTTGCAGGTTCGATTCCTGTCGTGGATGTTTCATTGTAAAAATTATTTCTATTTTTCATTCTCACAGAAAATTGCTACGGACAGACAGAGAAATAAAAGATTTTAGTAATATAGATTGATACTTTTCAGTGGTTTCTGAGTTACAATAGTATTTTTTCAGAATTCTAGCAAATAGAAGTACTGCTTCTTTCATTTTTGACTCTCATTTTTATAGTAACTAGTCGGCTACCCGTCGCTTCGCTCCGGAAGCCTCCCTTATGTAACGGAAAACAATTTTTTATTTATTAAAAAAAAAACACACACACACACACACACAAATTACTAAAAGTAAAACTAAAATTTTTTAAAAGATTTTTTTTAATTTAATTTTTGATGTCTATATTCTCTCAATCTACGACTGCTTTTAGAACCACCGTGTAAATCATATATCTATGATATATTTTTATTTTTTATAGAGATTAGAATGTAGGCCTAGTGATCTAATGGCTAAGATCACTAACTTGTGAGCAGTATTCTACCTAATAGAAATAGTGCTTCTTTCTTTCTTGACTTTTTTTTTTTTATTCCAAATGATACTTTTCAGTGATTGCTGAGTTACAATAGTGTTCAGTATTCTTATATAGAAACCAAAACCAAAAAAATATTATACCAAGCTGGGAATTACAATCTTTTAATGTTTAAGTTATTTTTTACTGTTATTGAAGAGTATTTTGATTCAAAATTTTGGGGAATTTTGCATCATAGAAAAAAAAAAAAAAAAACTACTTTTCTCTGAAGCAAATTCCATTTTTCATGAAGCGCCGTAACGTTGAAATGGAAATTTTTAAATACAAAATCATTTCCAAAGTTATTTATTGTGTTTAAATTCAAACATGGCCACTAAGTAAACAAATATTTTGTGTGTTACTATGAAACTTTTCCCCCGTAGTTAGTGTATCATGCTAAACAGGATGGACGGATTTCCTTAATAGTTGGTATGTTGCTCATCCTTAACAAGACCACGATTATTTACCTCTTTTCCAAAACAATAAATAAAACTAACCCACCATCGCTGCTTATTCCTAGTAGATTTCAAATAATTTCTTGGTTCATCTAAAGAACAATTCAATCGTTTCAATATCCTAAATTGATCCCTTAATGGTTTAGAATAAAAACTTGTAAAAATAGTTGTCCATAGTATGTTTCGTTTGCACTTAATAAATTCATTAATAAATATTCACTACGAGTGCAAACCTTGCTTAAAGCGAAGCGGAAGTCAGTGTGGACGATTTGGAGGTAATTTTTCGAAAGAATTTCCTAGTTTCGATTTATGGTTTTTATTTTTTTAAAATTAAACTATTAATAAGTAAAGGAAATCTTGAATTCAGTTACTAGATTATTACTTTATTCATAAAATCAGAAATGGGTGGTTTTTTAAGCTAAAATAATTTAGGAGATCAAATTCTTTCGAAAAATAAGCCGGGTTTGAGCTTAAATGTAATTCAGTTTTATAAAAATCAATAATTATGAATTAATCATATTCTCCTATTCAAATGTCAAATTTTCAGATTTGTTGCATTTTTAACACAACGATTTGAACTTAAGACCTCCAAATCGTCCAAACTGACTTCCATCTCACCTTAAGTACGAGGGAGGATCGAAAAATAACGCACAATAATTTTTTTCTACCTTGGTATTGCAGCTAGAATGATGAAATTTCATCAAGACAGTTTGAAATTTTCACTACAGATGCTAATTTGTTTTCATGTGCAACTCTAGCGGGAGAATCGTGAACTACACAACAGTGAGGGCGCGTATATTACTGTCGTCAACTTGTGAAGAGCAAGAAAGTGTAGTGCGATTTTTGTGGGCCAAAGGGCATAAACAAAGTGAAATTCACAGGGACATGCGTGGCGTTTATGGGGACGATTGTATGGGCCGTAGCAATGTCTCCAGGTGGTGTCAATTCTTCAAAGAGGGCCATGTGAACCTTTGTGATTCGCCACGTTCCGGAAGGCCGGTAAGAGCTGCAACCCCGCAGAATGTCAGAGCCATTGAGGCGGCAATTTTGAACGACCGGTGTGTGGAACTGCGAACCTTATCTCAGCAGTTAAACATTTACCGTTAAACGGTACGGTGTACGGTATTGTTCATGACTTATTGAAATTTCGTAAAGTTAGTGCTTGCTGGGTGCCTAAGAACCTGACAGACGACCACAAGGGCCAGCGAATGATGACAAGCTTGGATCACTTAACGCGCTACACCGCAGAAGGGCATGACTTTCTGGAAGGAATCGTCACTGGTGCAGAGTCGTGGGCGTACCACTACTCGCCCGAAACAAAGCAAGCCTCTAAAGGAGTGGAAACATGCTGCTTCCCCAGTAAAGAAAAAAAAAATTCAAAGCGACTCAATCTGCTAGGAAAGTACTTCTGACAGTGTTCTGGGATATCCATGAAGTTTTATTGGTGGACTTTGCTGAACACGGGACCACTGAATGCTGCAGCCTACACTAAAACTTTGGTAAAGTTACATCGTGACCTTCGTGATAAACACCATAACATTAATGCTGATGATGTCAAACTTCTTCATGACAATGCTCGCCCCCATGTTGCGGCTTCAGTTCGTGAGAAAAGAAGAAAAAAAAAAAAAAAAAAAAAAAAAAAAAAAAAAATCAAATTTGGTTGGGCGGTGCTCAAACATCCACCCTCCAGTCCAGACCTTGCACCGTCGGACTTTCATCAGTTTGATCCCATGAAGAAATTCCTGGCCGGCCAACGGTTTGCGACAGATGCAGAAGTGAAATGAGCAGTTCGCAAATGGCTATACTCCAACCGAACGGACTTCTGTGAACAGGGTATATTGAAACTGGTATCACGATGGAAGAAATGTGTTGAGAAAGTTGGAGACATTTTTTAAAAAATTAGCCAAAAGATGTAAGTTCATTTGTAGTTTTAGTTTTTTTACCCATTCAACTTATGACAAAAAATTATTGTGCATTACTTTTCGATCCACCCTCTTAGTAGTTCTGAATTTCGGTTACAAAATGAAAAAAATTTTAGAATATCTGAAGTTTGAAAAGTCCAAATATTAACGAAACATCTTCGTAGACAATGAGAAAACAGCGCTTAGTGTTGTGTTTTTTTTTTTTTTTTTTTTAATGAATTTATTTAAGTGTACGTTATTAATACCCTATATATCAATAGTTGAAACTATTACTCGTAGGGTATGCTGCATCTAAAAAGTATAGCCGATAGAGAAAAGCAGATTTCATTTAGATTCAGCGCCCCAAATACAGTTAAAATCAGTTCAAAGAGCCTAGGCACCAAAACAATTTTTTTTCTCTGTAGGCCTGTGTAATTGAGTAGAACACAAATTCTTTCGAAAAATTAGCTGGTTTTGAGCTTAAATGTAATTAATTCAGTTTTATATAATATATATCTCAAGAATAGGATTCACTCATAATTAAACTGTCAAATTTCATATTATTAGTTGCATTTTTAACACTTACAGAACGATTTGAACTTAGACCTACAAATCGTCCAAACTGACTTCCGTCTCACCTTAAGCAATAATTTTGAATTTCGTCAGTCACAAGATGGAAAATTGTAGAAAACCCTAGTCCGTCAACAGATTCACGAAACTTCTTCGTAGACACAGTTTTACCAAATGAAGATGCAACTTTTGGCAGAATTACCGAATCTTGTTCATAACACCTCGAAAGATTTTTAATATATTTATCATTTATATACAGGAATACATTTTATCATTTTCCATCTAATAACAGTTCTCAAGAAATACACCGAGCACTTAATATTTTACTGTAAAATCATATTGTGACCTGAAAGTTTCAGTTCAATAAGTTAACGAAGCAAATTTCACGAATAAGTAATAAAAAGTTTATTGGTTTTCAATTAATTTACAAACACATTTAAATAAATATTTCACTGCAAATTATAACAATAAAAATCACAATAACTTCTTTAAACATAGAACGTACATTGGAATACATAAGATTAAATCATTCCCAGTAGAAAGATGAAATTAAAAATAATGCATTTTAATGACATGAGTTTTCTTTTCTAATTTTTTGAATTTACACAAAAATTAAATAAATAAATAAATAATTATTAAAAGTTTACATTTCCAGAATTATGTAACAGCTCTCGATTCCTTCAATTTTCTAGTCAGGAGACTGAATGGATAGACTAAAAAGATAAAAAAAAAAATCTGTATTATATATATATTAGCAAAAAGTAATTCTTCACTTGGGTTAGAAAAAAACAAATGTGGATAAAGAAATTGCAATTGCGAGATCACTTGGACCGGTTGGTATAAAAAAATAAAATAAAAAGTAACTGAAAAGGTCTGATCTCATTTCAAATCTATCTACCTGAAAACCTCGTAGAAGTATCCATCAACACTGCCTATCCGCCACTTAAAATCTGATCATTACAAATTTGGGCAGAACTCCGAACGGCGGTCCCAAATTATGAAAACCTTTTTAATGACAGTAGTATCACTGAAGGATAACACAGCCACAGCTATTATACATCAAATCACAGTCTTAGCTCAATATATTTAAGTATTGTCCGCAGAGGAGTCACTAGGGTTGGTGCGGAGCTCATAACCTTATAAAAATCTGTTCAACCAAAAATTAAAAACGGCTGTCACTTTGTGACAGAATAATGCAGTAATATTTTGCATTTTGGAGTCACCCAGTGTGGTCCGCACCCCCCCCCCCCTAGTGACGCCTCTGATTGTCCGAATACATGCGACTTCTGAGTAATGGCCTGTTCCTCATTGGTATCTCCGCTTCCGTTTGGCATGCATTTACATCTCTTCTATTGCCTGGGTGTTGATGTCAGAATGAATTGGATCAGTTAAGTTGTCGGCGTGTACGACTACCTCGTGCTGAAACACACCGTTGTTCATGGTGCCAAAGTGGAACAAGTCTGGCTTTATTTAGCAGCTACCCGGCTGCGTTCCATTGGCGCTTTAGTCATAAGTTGCACGTATTCTGACAATACTTATGTTGAGCGAAAACTATGCGATTTGATGTGTAATAACTGGTTGTGTGTTATCCTTCAGTCATACTGTTATCAGTCATTAAAAAGGTTTCATAATTTGGGACCGCCGTTCGGAGTATTGCCCAAATTTGTATCTATCCGGAAAATCCCATCGTTTTTATGTACAACAATGTTTTAGTTCCAATTTTTTCACAACAATATTTGTGTTGTTCCCATTGTCGCCGCCAGATTGCTTTATGGCACTAGTATACACAACAATGATTTACGTTCAATGGTCAACACCAGTAGCAAAGACATACGTCTGACTATAGGTTGCCCTGTATCGCTCTCGTGCAGAACAATATTTTAGTTCCAAATTTAACGTGTAAATAAATAAAATCAAACTTTGGTAAAGTAAGAAATATATTTAAAATATTTCAACGTTTCGACAATTATAGTTCCAATTACAATTTTCAAATTACAAAGAAACACTTGGATCGGAAATAATCTGAGATTCAAAAAAAAGAAAAAAAAAAAAAAGAAGTTGGACACATTCATTATTGATTGGGGGAGGGGGAGATTATATAAAATGAGTTACAAAGTTGTTATTTTTTTATTAATCCCATTTGTTTTGGTTTTTATTGAAATTGTTTTAATCCCATTTTGAACCCTTATTAATGTTCTCGATGTTATTTAAAACCAATGGTTTTCCGCCTGGTTTTTTCGTTTTATTACTTGTGAATTCAAACTCACAGCATGTCCTTATTATAAATATTATTGTAACATTTTATATCTTTTTTTCACTCAAGTTTCCTTCCCCTTCTCGTCAATAATGTATTCGACCTCGTTTTTGAATCTGTTTATTTGTAACTTGAAAATGGCAATTAGAACTGAAATTTCCGAAACATTGTTATATTTTAAATGTATTCCTTATTTAATAAAAGTTTGTTGATTTCTTTTTCATCCGAATTGATTTGGTTCCAATTATTGTTGCACAATATTTGTGAAGTCTCATTGTCACAATCAGGTGCATATTTGGTGCCATTTCACGGATTTCTACCCTTTTCAACCCCTTCGGGGGGAGGGGGTTCAGGTGCCACGTTTTTTCTGCAGGGTCCTGAAGAGTAATTCTGCCAAGTTTGATCCCGATAGCTCAAAGGGTCTAGGAGTGTACAGCAAACAAACAAACCTATCATAGGCGGATCCAGGGGGGGGGGGGGGCTATAGCCCCTCCCTTCAGCTGTGAATATAGACTGGATAAAATGGGGTTTACAAAGGCTGCTGCCTGATAAACAATTGCCACGATGACGATTTCAATTGCTAATAAAAAGCTGGCTACTAGCGTGCACTTCAGACTCACAAATATAGTCAGCCCTTCAGAAAAGTTAGCCCCCCCCCCCCCTTTGAAAAATCCTGGATCCGCCAGTGAAACCTATAAACATCTATCTCTCTCTCTCTCACTGAATATTATATTCAGTGTCTGCAAGTTCAAGACGACAATTTCATTGAGCAAACAGTCATGCTTTTCAACTTTAAATATTTGGTAAGCTACTGATCCGTTTTTTCAAGTACCTTGTACAATTCTAATTTATGATAACGCTTACTCATGATCCTTTCCCATCCCCACATAAAAACAATTGATTTTTGAACATAATCGTTAATGACGTAAATGCAGTCATTACTCACTAGGGGTTTACATTCAGATCCCCATTTCAGACATACGACTGCGACACATTCTCAGAGCAAAATTTCTTTTCTCGGAAACTGCTATTTGTTTGGAAAAACCAATACTAGAAGGGATTTATGAGATTTTCAATGCAATGAGGCATCCCTCCCACCCCCACCAAACAAAACCCCCAACACTGGTATTTCCTGATGGTAGAGAAAATTCGAATTCCATTGATTAAATCTTTGTATTATTGTTTTTAAGGAGTTACAGAAAGCAATGGTCTATGATTCGAAAAGTAACAAATGTTACGTAATGTTTCAAGATTTTCTATACCTGTTGATACGAAGTCTTTCAGAAACACATTAATTGCTTTTTATGTAACACTTGAGTTAATTCGCTGGTTCTTTATGTTAATCTTTTTCGCTTTGTTCCCCACCCAACACTACATTTCCATTTCTCTCCACTGAATCGTTGAATGATTTATTAAGAATAAAGTGGTCTTTAATGCAAATATTCACGATTCATGGAAGGGATTGAAGAAGGGAACTACATCTAAATACCTTCCCTTTATCACTCAAACTTAAATTTTTTGAGACCGAAATTATTTTTTTTTTCATTTTTCCCTTCCGCTGGATGTGCCAAATACTGTTTAAAATTATATCCCCCTCCTTTTGCGCTGTCACTTCAATATTCTATGTACAGCAGAGAAATCAAGAACATCGAAGCTTTTAAAATTGAAATAAAAACTAAAAATCAGTTTCGATCGCTACCAAGTAATCATTATTAAGGTGATTAATGTACACAAGAATAAAACAGAAGATAGCTTTACTTTGTAACAAGACTCCAAATCATATTGTAACAGTAGTCGAATTGGCGTCCTTAATCACTCGACTTCACAAGAATGAAATTAGCAGTTCAATATTTAAAAAGGGGGGGGGGGGGAAATAGTTTAATTTACAATGAAATTCAATATATACATTAGCGTTTAAATTCATTTAAAAAAAAAAAAAAAAAAAAAAAAAAAAATCTTACTTCTGCATTCCTACGATAGTTTTATTACAATCGCAATCTGGATCACTGCATACTTTCTTGCACTCACAATAGGGATCGTTGCATACTTGTTTGGGGATATAATCTTGATCGCCTGAGGCTTGGTTGCAGATACAATCAGGATTATTGCAAACAACTTCTACAGTGAAACCGTAAGCACAATTGGGATCTTCACAACCAAGCCTGTGCCTTTGACAATTGGGACACTGGCAGGGAGACGAAACCTTCTTTCTCGCTTCTTTCCGACAAGTGGAACACTGGCACGGAGATAAAGATTTCCTGCTGCGCCTCCTGGATTTTTTAACTTTACGCCTTTTTGGACGCTAAGTGATAAAAATAATAAATTTCAGATTTCAGCAGTAGCGTATCTACTAAAAGATGATTGTGATGGATGAATTACAGTATATAGGTGGCAGAAGGCATTAAGCCCAAAAAGTCAAGTTTTGAGATAAACAGTTGATTTTTTTTTTTTCAGCCTACTTCAACCAATGCAAGCATGTAAAAACAAGCTTCTTTCAAAATGTAATTTAAAAAAAAAATTAAAATAAATTAAAATAAAAATAAATTAAATACAAAAATAAAAATGAGCTGAAAGCACCGGTTTCATGGAGTAATGCTCACAGAAAATCTCAATTTTGGAAATTTGTAGCTTAATGTCTTCTGCTAAAGTAGGCCAAAGATTTAGTTCATCAATTCGTTTATTCTTTCCTATTTTTTGATCCCTCGTACAAGTCTTATCTTGTCCTCTATCTGTTGCACTTAGATTTTCCAGAAAATTACAGCTCCGTATTCGGAAATTCATAGATCAAGTACCTCGTTTCCGAAGGGCAACTATTCCCTAATGGAAGAGGCGAATCGGAAAATAATTGGACAATTGTGCACACGTTTATCATCGATCGAGTACAGTAATCCTAACAAACAACTTAAATTTGAAATTCTAAAAGTGCAGTTTAAATCTGGAAGAAAAAAAAAAAAAAATCTAAAACATTTAGATACTATTTGAAAACCATTGTATTTACGGGTAAATAACTAAAAAATAGAGGCTAAAGTTCACAATACGGTACCCACCAATCGGCGACGGACTCCTGCCGCGAGTCGCGATCGGCTGCATACTGATATCTGAAGACAGCAGTTAGCCAGATGACGTTAGTTTTTCTAGTAGAAGATCGTGCGAAAACATTTTTAATTAAGTTTACCTATAAACCTCATTCTATACACAAAGTTCAAACATCCACCATTCAGCTTCTTATAAGTAGTCCCAAGGTAGCCATGTTCTCACAACTCGGGGGTGGGTGGAGGAATAGGACAAAATCAGAGGAACCGTAATGTGCACTTTAACCAAAATCGGATTAATTATTGTATAAATAGGAGTTGGAAAGATTGAAAATTTTACTCTGCAGAAGTCAGAAAAACTTACCGCTGGAGTCTTGGCTTCTGTCTCTACTTCAATTGATGGCGACTGCGACACTGGCCCAGAACCGGTACGCCCTCTACCACTTCGGCGACCACGTAGGCCTTTGCTTTGATTCTTTTCTTCACTAAGAGACACTTCCTGTCTGCGTTTGTTGGCTGTTCCGTCACTTTTGTTAGTTTTTTTGATTGGAGATTCCCTTCTAATATCTGCCATTTCATCGTCCTGGTTAACCAAAGGGCTCGGGACTTTACTCCTCCTCCTAGGAACAGGTCCCGTCTGGGTACCTCGCGATTTCTTGTTTTGAGTTTGAGTGGCCCTAGTGGAAGAGCCACGCTTTCCTCTCTAATCGAAGAGAAAAAAAAAAAAAAAAAAAACATTTTATTTCAACATTAGTATTTAACAAGCAAACAATTTTTTAACTTTAAGTTTCAATTTTCAGGTTACTCCTCCCTCCGAATCAGCCTTGGATTAAATAATATAAGCATGTGCTTAGGGCACCAAGGGAAAAAGCCCCTTCCCTCCCTCCCTCCCTATAGAGAACCGCTACAATAAGTGTAGTCATCGAATTGTAAGGAATTCCCACTTCATAGAAGAGCCGCAAATTTCTGTTATTTGTGCTTTTATTTTATTACACCCAATCAACAAGCTTCAGACTGTCCCACAAAGTCAGACATTTGAGATAACTCTTACTAAACATTGTCAGAAAATTGAGTTTGAATGTAACCACGTTTTTCTGCAGATTTTATTTTTTGTATCTGTACTTTCATACCCAAAGATGAAATATTTAATTAAATTATACTGGGGGGGGGGGGG
>JAFIDM010009631.1:33264916-33316295 GCA_023159025.1 Thereuonema tuberculata
ACCCACTGTTTTGCTATTTTTTTTTTTTTTTTTTAGTGGCTCACAACGCTCAACCGATCAAACCGTGAGTCACTGTTGGGGGGGGGGGGGGGGGGTTGATAATCAACTTGCTAAATATTAATGTTTGAAGAATTCTAAAAATACCTCCGTAATTTGTTTTGCACCACATGGAATTGTAATTGAAGTTTTATACTTTTAAAGATTTTTCTAAAGTAGGCCTAATCATTCCAAGACTTTCGAATTTGAGGAAATTTTAAACTCTTCAATGCAAGTTTTCAGTTAATTTCAATAACATTAAACATAGAAAAATCTAATAAAATCTCGGCAATACAATTCTAATGTGAAACTCGGGCGAGATTTCAGAGACATGATTTCGGCAGTAGTTTCTTTAGATCAAATCAAAGCAAGATCTTTGAAATTAATACGATTGTATTTTAAGAAAAAGTTGACAGTTTAAGAAATAAACACTTTTACAACATCGTAAAAAACGCCGAATTTCCATTTGCTAAATTAAGCAAAGTTTCGAACTGCTTACGATCATGCAACAAACCTAAAACAGTCGTTAGGCCTCTGTATAAGACATATTCCAACTGTTTGTTGAAAAGTTTTACAGTACCAACTGCAGGGACTAGCGATGTGAAATTCGATACAAACCTTTAAAAAGTGACAGCATTTGACTAAAATAATGTTTGGTTATCAATCAAGTAACGTTTAATTACCCGTTTCAACATTCAGCTTTTTCAGAAGATCTGCTTCCCAGTGCAGTAGTAGATTTAATTGCAAAATTCTAATGAACTCGTGAATAATACCATACGCACTCTTCAAAAAGCCAAGTGAAGAACTGCTAGTTATTTTAATAAATCAGTGAAGTCACAGGGAAAGCAAAAGCGAAATTTCAGCATTTTGACTGGGGGGGGGGGGGTTACTCACTCGCAAACCTTGATATTTTTTAAAATTATCTTTTAGAAGGCAACTTTTAAATCATTTAATTCATGAGAAATTTGTTTGTTAAAAGTGAATAATGCTTGCAGACTTATATTTTTTTCCTCAAAATATTGGAGGGGCAGCTATAAAAAGTTAATTGCTTTTCCGGAGAAATTGAAATTACTCTGCTATTAATTTGAAAAAAAAAAATATATTGTAATTCTTAAAACAGAAACAACAAAACGAGAATAAGAACCTCAACTCCTTCCGAAAACTTAAGTTATAAATTGTAAACACTCACAGTTGAGGTTGTGGTTACGGTTCCAACAGGCATACTTCTTCCTCTTTCTCTCAACCAAAAAATGACAGAGTGAATTTTTTAATTCCCAAATTTATATATTTGAAGATGGATTACGTCACAGCATTCATCTTAACTATATTTTGATTGCTAAACAATTATCATTTATAAATATTGTTTACCTTTTAATATTAAGAAGTTTGTAAGAAAATATTTTATTAGATTTGTCGCATTTTTCAGTTAGCTTCTTATAGTAAAATTGGCTTTTAGAAATTCAGTGAGTCCATTCTGGATAGAGGTAAGAAGAATGTTAATAATTGTTTCCATTTAATAGCCCTTGGATATCAATTTTAATAATTTAGTAATGTGAATATAACAGATAGGTATTTTAATTCTATTTGCATTACATAATAGCAAATATAAATGAAAAAATACATGACATTTTGTGGATTGATTGGTAGTTTTCTGACGTCTTTTGTGAATAGACTACCATTCCCAAGTGACGCCATATGAATTTTGAATTCCAAAGATATCGGTCATATATCTTGTTTAATGAAATAGTGTTTATTTAAAGAATATTACCTATAAGATCGATCGCGTAACGATTTTTGAATGAATAAACTAAATATCTATGCATTAAAAAATAAAATAATGTTTAGCTTTGTATTATAAAAAATATTCCACAAATTCATTAAAATCCCACTTTAACGAAATTATTCGAAATTAAAGTTTAAGCACCGTATTCTGAATGATAGTTTTTAAATACTTTTGAAATCTGATTGACTTTCATTCCAAAAATTGTTCCAGTGAATATTTTGACTGTATTGAAAACGTTTTAAGATTAGACGATTCCTGTTTGTATTTAAGTGACACTATTTATAGTGTTTAGTCTTCAAGTACTTAGAGTCAGGCCCGGATTAAGACCACTGAGGGCCCTGGAACTGGGAAAAACATGGGGCCCCATTAGAAAAGACAAATTTTAAGGTTTAGTTATTGTGAACCAAAACGAATCTACTCAGTACTGCCTACGGCTTTTAAGAAGAACTTTCTAAATTGTTTTTTTTTTTTTTTAATTCACAATACACAGTAACTTTTTTATTTAGTTTCGAAATGTACCGGTAATATAAAAATAGGACATACACAGTAATATTTAAAAGGATTTTTTTCTGCACTTTGCTGATGCAAAATTTTGGATAAGTTCTTCGAAATGAACTTTTCGCAAGAACATTGACAACAGAGCTAAAGAGTTCAGCTTCTCTTCTGCCATAGTCAGGGCCGCGCCAAGCGGGGATGCCAGGGGTGCACAACACCGGGCGGCGCGTCTTGGGGGGCGGCGGGCGGCAAATAATTTAATGTAGAAATACTAATGGAATGGAAATGTATGCAAAATATGTAATTATATATTCGGTAGGTTGCCCAAATAAGGCCCATCCTTCGTTTTATTAATAGAACGTTGACAATTTATCAAGATTAGTTATGTTTCAGACAGGTCCTGGCTTCTAGCGGCTACACCAAAAATTAGATCCGTTGAAGTGGACTATTTCGCCATGTTTGTTTCAGTTGAACAGCTTTTTTCGTTACTATTTCAACTTAATTTGAAAAATCGTCCTCATTTTTTGGCAACATAACATACACGCAAGACCGCCCAGAGGGGGGGAGGGGCAAAAGGGGCAGATTGC
This sequence comes from Thereuonema tuberculata, assembly GCA_023159025.1. NCBI lineage: Eukaryota > Metazoa > Arthropoda > Chilopoda > Scutigeromorpha > Scutigeridae > Thereuonema > Thereuonema tuberculata. The sequence continues at coordinate 33,267,818 of JAFIDM010009631.1, forward strand.
CCCGGGGCCCCACAAAAAAAAGGGGCGTATTGGAATTTTTTTTTGTTTGTTAAAATAGGATTGTTCTTTTTTTTTGGTTGTAGATTTTCGGGATGGGGTGGGCCGCAAATATCAAGTGCCTAGGGGTCCTGGATGTACCGGGGCTGAGCCACATCTAAAGCTACATCAATAGGGGGGGGGGGGCCACAAATCCAAACGTTGCCCCGGGGCCACCAAAAGTCTCTAGGCGGCTCTGCATACACGGACATGTATTATGTCATTTTAAAGTATGTCATGAGAAGAATAATGTAGAATAATTTGATGTTTGAACAGGACTCCAAATAAGGCCCTTTATATTTTCAAAACTGTTATTACAGAAAGAATTTCAAATGCAATTAATTCTAAATTCACTTTTTCATAACAGCACACCTTAAACTACCTTTCAAGACAGTTTTCAGAATTTTCACTCTTGCAGTAGAAATATAAAAAAATCTTTAAACGTTAGGTGGGCTTTATTTGGTGCAGTTACCTTATATATATTTGTTTTATTATGAAAAATGTTAAATTTAGGCTAAAATAAATTTAGCTTATTAGGAGCGGTAACTTTTGCCTGGCACCCCGGCGCCAACATACCTTGGCGCGGCCCTGCCCATAGTTGTGTGAGATGGAGATTTTATCCACTTTACGGTATCTTTATGATGGGGGCCCTATCTCAACATTTTCAAAAAGGTCTCTAAATTATATAGGAGTGACTCGTATCATTTTTTAGAACGTATATGTTGAACTTCTTTTTAAATAATTTTTAAAAAGTCTTTGGAGTCCCCTTTGTCGCCGGGCCCTGGAGCGATCGCTCCAATCGCTCTGACCTTAATGCAGCGCGCTTTGAGTCATAATTTTCTGCTGTTTTAAAATCTCCACGGTTGGAGCAATGCTACATCAGTTGCTGAAAACGATATTGGTAAGGATGTGAAGTAGTGGGAAATCCTGGTTTGAAGATTCAAAAATGAACTGTGAGATCTTCAATAATAGCAACTTCCTATTAATTAGCGAAGAACCACAGACCAGAGAAAGAACAATGAAATCGACATCTAATAAAAGAGGAAGTGGAAGCTAATCAACGAAGGTTTTTTATACTTGTAGGTGAAAGTTGTGCACAAGAAAGAATCAAGTACAGCGTTATTCATAATTCCTTGACACTTTTCATAGGCTGACAGCTCAGCGGCGAAAAAAAGAGAACTTTCTCCCGAGATACCAAATGAAAGAAAAACTCCCCAAGTTTTTTTTCATAAATGTTCTATGTGTCCACCTTACATGACTCTGCAGACATTCAGGCGGTAATCCATTTCTGACCATATTGATGCGAGGTTCAAGGATTACGGGATTAGCTATTCCAAGAAGCTGGGCATCATAGAATTACCACTCATTCGTGGAATTGAAGTCTCCTCTGATTGGCTGATTAATACCTCATTTGATTGGCTCACCCACACAGACGGACCTGGATAAAATTCGTGAGCGAGCTGGAAATCTGTTGTAAAACCCTTGTATTTGTAAATAAAATATTCAGATATGTTAATGGTTTTAACCATATCTATTCCTGTTATTTACTACCCAAAGAAAAATACAACAATACATGATGCAGCCTATCACTGTCACTGGTTGCATTGATATGATATGATAGTTTGGTGAAGTCAGCAGGAAGTGGGAGAATGAATACTTTGTCCTTCATGTACCCCTAAGAAAAAATTCTGAAGGAATCAGATCTGGTGACCTGGGATGTTATTTTGTGAACAGACAGCCTTCACCTTGGAATCTCAGAGACCAGCTCTTTATGCTACTGTGCGCCTGTGTCTCATTTTTGGGTATTCCAAAATGCAAAATTATTTCTCTTAAGGACTTCTGTTGCTTTTGAAGATGATATATCAAGCAGCATATACTCGAACATTAAAGACACAACAGATTTCAGGATAACCGTTAGCCAAAACCAAAGTAGTAGGAGATAATCAGCTGACTAATAGAAACAGAAGCCAAAGCAAATGACAGCAATATGAAACACAACCAGCAGCTGCTCAACTTCAGGATCCTCCTTTTATAAGACAGGATCTCCTTTTCTGTTAAACACACAGACTGCGTTCAGGACCCATCGATCTAGCACAGGTGCCCACACTGATGGGACAAGGAAATTTATATTGTACTGCTCACAAAATTTAGGAAATATTGCGACATGAATATAAATTACCCAAAAAACAGCAGTTCCTGTGGGAGCCGTGGCCACTCGCGCACCAGGGCAACTTCTAACACATGCGGTCGGTACAACTAGCAATGCTGATGCCTGCCCACCTCCATCAAAGGAATGTCTTTCTTACACGAAACGTGGATTCTCCTGTGTTCCATGTTCACGCCACACCAGGGCCCAACGATTGCTAGGCTGCCTGCTGAATCTTGACTCTTCACGGGTCCAAGGAAGATGCAATTCAACCATCCTTCTACTGATTCTGCGATGTTCAGCAGTTAACGGAATGCATGCCATTGGTCGCCGGGCAAACAGTTCACTGTAATGGAGTCGATTTCGCACGGTACACACCCGTTGTCCAGTATCAGCAACAAACTGTTCTCGCAGCTCAGTCGCATTGCTTTGCCAGTTGCTTCGTGCTAGTAGCATCAAGTAACGATCATCTCTTGCAGTGGTGGTAGGTGGGCAACCATGCCCTGGTCTTCTTCGTACTGTGCCAGTCTCTCTGAAGCGATTCCAGAGTCTGCTAATCACGCTTTGGGAGGTTCCAACCGCTGCTGCCACTGTCATCTATGTTTGGCCAGCTTCAAGACGCCGTATGACTCTCCATGCTTCAGATTCGTGTAAATCACGTTGCAGGGGCATTTTCAGGTGATCGTCAACTACTCTTTATACAGGGTTGTGGGCAAACATGCAAATTAACGTTTTGCATCACATTTGCATATTCAGACAACTTCCAGTTTCGTGTCATTTACTTTTCTGATGATGTTCTTTAATAAATAAACTCAAATGCCTCTGTTTTTTAAGTGTATTATATTCATTTCGCAATATCCTCTAAATTTTGTGGGCAGTGTAAATGAAGGAACTGTAATGCAATCAGCAGATAATTTTCAGAAGATAAGCTGGAAAATAAAATGGAATAGTAACAGCAAATTTTCCTCAAAACCTCTGAACGGATTTCTTCATAACTTGGCAAAAATGGGTTGTTGGCACATATAATTATCACAAAATAGTAACAATAGTCACAACCTCAGATGATGTGAATAGATAAGCAGAAGCATATTACTAGTTTCAAGATAGCAATTGTGTAAAAGATGATAAAAGAACTATGTTTTTGCCATTCTTTTGTTATTTTCGACTGCCCAAGTTCTACTCGTTGAAATTCATTGAGAGGTAGTGACAGCATATGGAGCTAATGTGATGACGATACGAGAAGGGTGTAATTTGTTGAGGGAGTTTTATAGATTTAAAATGAAAGGAAATTTAACGTGCCCGATAATTCAAAGAATTGAGTGAGCAAACGAAGGCACAACGCTACAAGAAAGGATTCGCATCCTGAGTTCTCACAGGGAAGAGACTGGGACGGACCGTTTCGTCCTTTTTAGGACTCATCAGCCAGCCAAACTCCACCGATGACAGACTCAGAAGGTGCACGAGGTTAGCCGTTTTAAACAAAAATCACATCAATATTTGATCCTTTGAAAAACAAATAAATTTGTAGAGAATTTTAGCCAGAAGGCCTGGCCTTATTGCTGTTTGGAATAAGACACACTTATAAGCGTTAGAAGTGCAGTGCTGCTTCAAGACAAAAAATGAACAATAAAAAAATTCACTAATGAAAAATTAGTGAGAAAATTCATGTGCCAGCCGTTCAATAAATTTTTTTAAAGCATAAAAATTCAAACTGCACATTTGAATTATTAATAAACGGGTAGTTCTACAAGAATTGGGTAACTTTTTGGAGGAAAACGTGCCAATTCTTTATTTATTTTAAATACTGTGTTTTAACATAGAGTAGATGCGAAATATAATCAATGTACTGCTCCAGAAAGGAACAGTCACTTTATTCAGTATTTTCGAAGTTATTTCAGTTTTTCTGAAAATTGCCTCCAGGGGACTGACGGGTAGACCAGGGGACTGACGAAAAAATACGTTTTATTGAAAACAGAAATGCTTTAAATCATTAAAATCATTAAAATCCTGAAATTCATTAAAACAACATCATAATCAGTAATTTTTGGTACATAAAATAACTTTGTCTCTTACATATTTAAAAAAAAAGTTTGAAAACAATCCCGTAAAGTTCGTCAGAACAATTACAAATAATTAAGAACATTGGCATTCGCACTTGTACTAAAAGATTAAAAATAGAATTAGATTGTCAATAGTAATAATAATAATAATATTAATAATAATAATAATAATAATAATAATAATAATAATAATAATAATAATAACTGCATGAATTACAACTGCAAGCTTTGATATAATGGAAATTATGTTATCAAAAAATAAAGAATACCTGTACTACAGGTGCTGATAGATTAATTTATAATTGTTAACTGTAGATTAATTAACTTTGTTAATTATCTAATACAAAAGAAACTTAACAAAAGTTAAAAGTTAAAAATTTAGAGTAACATTCTCATCAATTACGTCAGCGATTAATAAAGTTTTAAGCTTTTTAATATTTTTTAGTGTTTCAGAATTATATTTTTCCCAATTAATTTGACTGAATAATTTATATTTTATATAGTTTTCCAATCTTAGACCAACATTATTATTCAATTTAATGATTTGAAAGATTTTTAACCAATTGTATCTAGTTATTTTTTTCATTATTTTGATAGCCGTCAGTCCCCTGTCGCCTTTCTAGGCAGGGGACTGATGCCAGGGAACTGACGAATTCAGTGAAAAATAAATATATCTTTCAAACGATTACAGATATCAGCTTTATTGCTTGCCACATTAGAACATTTCACGATAATCTTTTAGGCATAAAAATATTTAAAAAAATTAGTTGTAAATAACCGTGAAATTACTTGCCAGTGGGACTGGCTCCGACACGCGTTCACACCACAACCACGCCGCTCTCACTGATTCCAAAAGGCCTACCCTGCAGCAAGCAGTTGCTGTAGTTAATTTCATGGGTAATGTTTAAAAGTAGATTGGTCTCAACTTTGAAGTGCTATTAAATACTCCGATTTTTCGAATTTCAATAACGACAGGGGGACTGACGAGCAAAACTGAGCACGCGGGTTTAAGATTTAGAAATGTTTTTTACTTATTTTTACTAATCATTTCATTTAGTAATATTTTAAAAGTATCTTATAACTTATTTAAAGATAATAAAGTAAGTTATTTTAGATAATTTCGAAAATATAAACATCGATGTCCTGATTTTTGTAGTGGCTTCATGCCAGGGGACTGACGTTTTACGTAGAACGTGGAGATTTTGACAATATTATTTTATAAGAAACTATTTGTAACTTATATAATCAAAAAGAAAGGACAGTTATCTTTTTAATTTAATGATGAATAACTTACAATGTCAGTTTTTAGATTAGTTATGTCTACATCATAAAAATTTAAAAATGTGCAAAATTTCAGCTTTCTCTAGGTCCAAGGGTTTGGGGTGGGGCGTTGATGAGTCAGTCAGTGAGTGAGTCAGGACTTTTCTTTTTATATATTAGACTAGTTGACCCGTGCGAATAATTCGCAACAAAAAACCATCTTTGAGAAATAATAAACAAATCCAACAGCTTGTCGTGCATGTTAGTTAAACACATTGTCAATAGATGGCGCCTTCTCAGTCACCGAATGGTAATGTGGAAATAAATAAATGAACAGATTGTCAATAGATGGCGCCTTCTACATTTTTATAAAAAGTTTTTTAAAATAAAGTTTTTTAACGAAACATTAATTTTAAACAAATACTCCACGTACCTCATTTTAGTATTTAAAGTAGATTTATTAAAAATAATGCAAATTGCGAATTTTTGAGAAGTTTAAATTCGTCTTCTTTTTTTCAAGCATAATAATATAAAAGGAGTAATATAGCAGAAGCAAAAATGGTTAGAAGTTTAAACAAATTCTAAAAACTCGTTAATCAACTAATTTAGTTGTTGTTACAAAAATACATCATTATGAAATCATTCAATTTTTACAATCATTAAATATTATAAATAACAAAATTTTTTCAATAATTAAAAACGTCAATTCTTGCTGTTTTTATTCGATTTATTTTGAGTAAGTCTATTTATTTTGAGTTATTAATAAGACAGTTGAAGGATTAACATGAACTCCTTCGTACCTGTTGAAGTTTTTCTCTTTAGTGTTTTTTATAACACTACTTTCTAAGATTTTCCTTAATTTTAAATCACATTCTTTATATAACACTTTCACATTACTGTCCATTACATGCCCTTTTTCCAGACAATGGAAGGCAATGTCTGATAAGTCCAAATTTTTATTCTTTAGGGCCATACCATGTTCGACAAAAGAATTTGTTTTAATTTTAAACAATTTGTTTATTTTTCGACATTAGCGGTGAACATAATCTTCAAAATGATATCTCAATCATTGATTTTGATGAAGTATTAATGGAGATAAAAAAATAAAAAAAACACCTTTGAAAATAATTTTGAGATTAGTAATTAAAAAGTTTACACACATTAAAATATATTTATGTTTTTTTATTGTAATAAATCGCTTATTTTTATTAAAATATAAATCTTTGTTTGTTTTTTTATCAGTTCTTATTAAATAAACGATGAAATATCATTTTAAAGTGCATTTTTATTCAAAAAAAGGGTATAATTGAAGTTTACGACGCTAAAGCATTATTTAAATGTTGTTTTGCTTTCGAAAGATAAGTCGCTTCTGTTAAATCTTGTCTACATTTTTATAAAAAGGTTTTTAAAATAAAGTTTTTTAACGAAAACATTAATTTTAAACAATTTGTTTATTTTTCGTCATTAGCAAGGAACGTAATCTTCAAAATGATGTCTCAATCATTGATTTTGATGAAGAATTAAGGAAGATATGGCGTACCGACACGAAAACGCCTTTGAGAAATAATATATAAGGAAATCCATGAATTTTGTTTTGTTAACATCATTGATTAGTTCTTTATAGATTATATTTCGATCTGTTATTTTCTCATTTTCAACTCTTATCCGATTCGTTCTTTACATATTATTCCTGGTGTTTGGTATCATGTTTATTTATGAAAATATGATCTATATTTGTTTTCGTATTTCCATGAATTGTACAGTTGTTTCTTGTTGTTCCTTAAAGACGATTTTTGAAACCATTATTGCACATAAGATTTACGTATTTCTATACTGCATTGTTTTTAGTCATTTTGAAAATATCTATATTTACGTCACCAATCAGTACAGTTGGACAGTTGTTTAATATATTTTCATTTTTTATGAATAGATTCTCTATTTTGGTAACATTTTAGTAATTTGTAATTTAACATTTTGCTTACAGAATGACAGACAGAATAACGTTTTTATAATATATAATAATAATAGCCGGGTACCGTCGCTTATTTAGCAAATTAATGTTGCGATCGTCGGAGAATATATAATTTCCCAGCCCGTTGTGGCTTCTCCGAATAACTCTGATGTAGTGCTGGTCGGCGTCACACCGAAAATTCACATTTTTGCATGTATCTTGCAAACGCTGAAGTGTTTGTGAATAAGTGATATATCGTTCGATAGAACATTCAAATACCAACATTTTCTCAATATAATGTTCTCTTCCATCTTTTATACTTTTCGTTTAAATTGAGAAAAAGTCAAAATTTGACCCTTTAAAAGGTGCCATCTCGGAAACCAAAAACTTTTTTCGAAATATTTTTGTAGCATTTTGTTTGTCTAAAAAAGATCTACATTTTATCCATTTACATGACCAATCTATCTCTTATAGTTTGGTCACAAAATTGGAAAACGTAAAGTCTTATGACAGACAGAATAATGCTTTTATAAGATAATGAATTTTGAATATAAGTAAAGCCCATATCTAATGTTGTAGAGTTAATAATACTGAAGATATTTTCAATGTCTGATATCAAGGCTTTAGTCATTTCAAAAGGGCCATGCCCCCTGATTAAATTTTTGCCACATTCAGAGAAGGGAACTGAACAGTAAACAATCTTAATATTTCATAGCATCATAATTCTTTGCAAATTTCTTAACTCTTCAAAAATTTATTATGACAAAAAAAAGTTTACTATTAATGTAGATGTTCATTTTGTTTAAAAAGTCAAATACTGATGTTAGTTAGTAGGCAGTTCTATTCATTGTCACATGATGTGAAACCCTTGGTTCAGCAGTTGTTGCACAGAGGCAATTTGCAGGTACATGGAAAATAGTCTCCCTTGGAGGCAAGTAGATCTCGGTATATGTGATTGATATGTTCCACAAAATCATCATGTATACCGAATTTGCGTAAAATAGGAGTCATTTTATATGAATATTATGTAGGTTCTCGCTTATTCACAAATTCAGTTCAGATAATTGGATTACATAGTATTTAGATTATTAACAACCAATATTATCTTTCTGAAACTTAATTTTAATGCAGAAAATCAAAATAATACACTGAAAATATACTTTAATGCTTAAATCTTTGTTTAAATTCCTCTGCTCCGACTTCATCTACCGCAGTTGCCTCCCCTGTTAGTTTTAAATTGTAGAAGCTAAACGATGTTTGAAATGATCAGACCAATCTGAACTGGCCGAGAAAAGTGCTGAATCGTCCTCTTCTTTTATCAGATCTGCATACAAACTTTTAGCTTGAATAGCAGCTCCAGCACGAGACATGTGCTGCTGGTTATGGTGCTCAATCCAATGGCTTAGCATCTTCTCCATTCTTTCCATTGTCTCTGAGTGAGATTTAGTCACTCTACTTACACTCAAGTTGGTTGAAGATTGAGCAGTTTTTCAAAATGATTTCGCATTGTCACGAATAGTTCTCACAGTAGATTCACTATGTCCCATAGCGACCCAGAACTTCTAACTTTGTTTCTTAGCTAATACAATCTTTGTATACACTTCTTCCCCTCGATAGACATATTTTCTTTCCCTTTGCCTGACATTTTCAATATATATCCTCTGACATACAGCTTTACAGCTCTACTCACATCTTGACAAAAACATCGAAAGATGCACAAACGCATTATTGTTTCCACATAGTGTTAACAGATGGCACCATTTTTAAACAGGAATCGCATATATCTGAAAATGCGGATAACGAAACCGCATATGAAAGGATCTACTTGTATTCAGTGAAGGGATAAAACTTTATGTAACGAATCATTCCTAGAAATGAGACTTTGCTTAATCAGTTCACTCCCATCAGCCAGTGATCAAATATGGAATGTAAATACTGCAATTCAGTGAAGAAACAGTTTAGTTATACCCTCTACTTCAAAAGTGATGACCACCAGGAGTTGTGTTACTGATTGACTTCCTAATGTATGGACAAACTGTTACATTTTCGTGCCATTCTAAAACACATTGGTGAAAAGCCATCAGGAGAGAAAACTAATTAAATCAAAATAGGAACATTCCTTTTTTTTTTTTTTTTTAAATTTACAAATTTTTTTAACGTAATTTTTATTAATAGGAACATTCCTTTTGTGCAGCTAGAGAGACAAACTTATGACATGCTATTAATCAGTGTGGCTACAACTTGAAAAACACCGTATAAATGATACTTTCATTGTGCATTGTTAGTTTCTGTCAAAATAAAATCTTACCTTTGATTTAAGAGTACTGTAATTATTTTTTTTCTGAAATGCCTGTGTATTTGCAAGGCTTTACTTCAATTAATTCATTTTAGTAATTCCAAACCTGCAATTAACTTAATTCATAATTACATAAAATCCATTAGCAGAAGAGCTAGCAGGAATTGCAGCATCCCCAATTAACATTAGGAAGAGTTTTTCAAATCTTTTGAGTTATCCCAGGTGATACTTGAGACAGATCTCTCGTGGGATGATGCTACCAGGTTGAGAAATTCAGAGGAAAGTTTTTAAGATTTTCAGAAAAGCTTGTCTGTAAAGAATTTAAATAAGTTGGGAATTGGAATTATATGATTAAGAGATTCATATTTGAATGTGTATATGATGAAAATGCATTAAATTTTAGTTAATAAAAATTCAAACCTGCAAATAATGTTGAAAGTTTTTTTTTAGATAAGTTAACTATTGTAGTTACAGCAATAATGTATTTCAGCATGGCCAATCATACTGAAGGTTATTATTTAAAATATCCAAACTAAAAGTATGTTATTGTCATGTTTCATTAGTTAGTCTGTCAAATGAGAGAAAAACCACCAATCAGAGAGAAATACTACTCTGTTAGTGTGTGTGGCATAGTTCATAAGCCCCTCCCTTCCTGCCAAGACTTGTTAAACATGGCATCAGCTATGGAGTCTTGGTTGGATTCGTAAACTAAACGTCAACATACAATAGTTTTCCAGGGCGTATCTTGCAAAACAATCCACAAACAAGCACAGCAGATAATACACAATGTGTACGTGCACTTAAAAGAGTTCTGTAGGTGAAGAAAATAAAACAAAACTATGGAAAAAGCTGCTGCTGATGCAACAGGTGTAGGAACTTCAACTGTCAGCCGGAATGCAATTTAAAATTTCATTTAAAATAAACAATTCTATTCATCACTTCAATACACCGGCCTTGTAAAACATCCTAAGTAATAAATTAACAATTTCATTTAATGAAAAGAATAAAAAATGAAGAAAAAAAAGGAAATTAAGGAATTTGAAGAATAAAATGGAAGCATGATGCCTCTAGGGGACAGCTAGGAAACTACAAGAGAAGAAACTAAACACATGCAATCGCTAACCAAAATACCAATTTTGAAAATGGGCGTGGTCCATTTTTCTCTCATTTCACAGACTATAATATCAACATATTTTCATTTTGAAGGAAGTTAAAAAAATGTACATTTTTCACAAGTATACCATGCTTTTCCATCCTTATTAAAGTTGACAAATACCTCTGAACTGTTATCAACTGGGTAAATCTGGCTGCTAAATCTTAATAAGGATGAAACAGTTGTTACAGATTCCTTTTGTCAAAATATGGTGTAATTGTGAAAATGGGTATTTTTTTATTATTATTGTTTTATTCATGTTTCACTAAAACATGTTAGGCCTCTTTATTTAAACTAGTTCAAATTTCAATCAACTATTGATTTGAAAATTTTAAAACACAGAAACATTCAATGGTTTTTAAGATGTTTATTCAACAGTAATTATACATGCTGATAAAATTATATGTATATAAATGTATATGAAACTGTACAAAAAAAGAATCTGTAAAAAATCCAGTTTGCATGTGAAATTGCAATACAATCATAAATGGAAAAACTAAGTCATTATTCCCTGATAAAATTTGCACTTGTAAACAAGTTGGTTTTTTTCCCCAATATATTGTGAATGTTAAATGAAATTGTACATTTCATAAGACTAAACATTTGAAGAAATTCTGCAGTTGATGGGAATTTCTACACCAAAGGACAGACTTTATTCTGGGGAAGGGAGGAACCAAGAGTCGATGAAAGGCAGTCAACAGCCAATACAATAATTTACAATCTGGTTTCCTGGCTTCTCAAGAGATATTTCTGATTATGTTTCCATCCTATCCGGATTCCCATCACTTAAGTTGAATTCCAAGTCCTTTCAACATGTTTTAAATTGAATTAGACTTTGCTATATCCTAACAATATGATATAAGTTATCAGGGCTACAATTCAGGATGAAAGTTACTAATTCTTAAAGAGATGCCAAAATTACTCTGTCTGAGCTTTCTTATTCTGATTTTCCAAGTTGGTGGGAATCCTGAATATGATAACAAAAACTGCAATAATAGTAACAACAATAATAATAACAATAAAACATATAAAACTCAAGTTTCTTTTTCAGATTGTATTATGAGCTTCATGAACTTCAACTACTTACAATTTTGTATAACTAAAGAATAAGAATTAACATATATATATTAACAAACAGAAGGACAGTGAGCAAAGAGCTCACCCAAATGGCCTCAAAATTAATCCTACTGGACATGTCTTTTGACATGTTATCAACAGCCTCCAGCAGTGCCCATTAAGTAGAAACCAGAAAATTAAATTCTGTCGATCTATTCAACTAATTAGAAAAAATGCATCAAACAACAGCAATATTAGAACTCATTTTCAACAAATAAATTAAAGTTTAAAAATGAAAGCAATTCATTCTGAAAAAAATATCAGTATTGGATAAGACCACGTATCAGCAGTATCAATAACTGCATTACTATCATCCAAAGCACATTTCCATGTTACTCTTACAGGAATCAGATTTGTATGCAATTTGTTAGCTGCAAGATTGACAAATTACATGGGGGGAGGTCGTATTACAGCATGTTATGATCAACTTCCCCCTTTCTTAATTACAATATTCAAATTATTACTATACTCATGAGGTTAGGTCTAGAGTACTATCATCACAAAAGTTAGAACTGTTGTTATTTAGCCTATTGTTATTTGCCTTGTGTGTGTTTTTACATACAGCATTTGCAACTATCAATCATTAGGTTGTGCAACTGATATTTCAATTGCAATTCTTCCAAACTCATCTCTGATGCAGAAGGGCATTTCTTTAAACAGGTTAGCCTCATCATGGAACTTTCATTTCGATAATCAAAATAATACTGAAATCAACAAAAGGAACAGCAGCTCATGAGCAACATTTCATCTCGGTTTAATGATCAACAATCTCAGCTGATGCTAACTATGCAGACAATACATTACTCAAGTTTCTTAAGAAACACACTAAAGCATAAAAGTCAAAAATACAAAAGAGAAGTTATTTCTAACCTTATAAATAAATTCAAATTTAGTAACAAATTTTCAAAAATTACAATTCTGGAACAAAAATCTTGTAAAATAAGATGAAAAAAAAGTAGTAATCAGATTTCCTTAGCGATGAAAATGAATGAACAAAAAAAAAATGATAGAAAGAAAACAGATCACATATTTTATCTCATGAACTTCTCATTTCAATGAATTAGAAAACTGAAAAAATATAATAAACTAATTACTTGTAATATCTCAACTATCAAATTTCATATATAATTAATATAATAAATTAATTATTTGTAATATCTCAACTATAATATTTCGTAAGCATAATCTGTATTTATCTGAAAAGATTCAAATAAATAATCAGAATATGATTTTCTTCAAAAGATTAGGATATGCATGTAAATTTGAGATGGTAAATATAATCAGTAATTGTTTGGTGAATAATGTAATGAAAGTATTCATTTACTTAACTGAAACAACGTTTATTCTTAATATATCTTTCAAATAGCAGTGTATTAAAGATAATAAACAAAGTATTAAACTTACCCCATATAAATTTAGATATTTACTTGATAAATAAGGGGACTTAAGCTTCAAAATGTTTTCACTGTTCATTTGCTTATTATAATGACACTTGGCTTCTACATATACGAACAAGTGAAATTAAAAACGTTTTTTCCAAACTGTTAAAAACTGTAAATATCACATTTCACTGTGAAAATATTAAAATTAAACAGTCAGTGTGCTGTGTCTACTGATCTTCAGAAAAATGTTCACATTCATGAAGATATTTCAGTTACATATCTTGCTTACATTCCACATTTTCTTATAGATGCTGGAAGACATTCTCCAGAAGCATATAAACATAAGCTTAAAAGCCAGTAAGTATGTAATTGACTTTTGCATACATTCTACAAAATCACTCTTCTATATGTCAATTACAAACTGAATTGGTGCTGAATTACAAACTCAGTGGAAAAATAGAAAAGTTCATGAGACAAATTTTGCCATTTAGCTAACTGTGTAGTGCTGCCAAGAAGATTATTTGATATTCACGATTGTCTTTAAAAAACTATTGAATTTCTCTCTCTCTCTCTTTTTTTTTTTTTTACTTTTATTATTATTTTGACATCTTGAGAATAGTTAAATCGGAACATTTGTTAAAAATATAGACATTCTTTCTCTCTCTATTAATTCATTAGTACAAGAGATATTGCTGCAAAATTTTTGTCTTTGATTGCAAGGAAAAAATACATGGAGATAAAAAAAAAAAAATTGAAAAAAATAAAATAAAATAAAAATGTAAATAAATTATATTTTTCAGTGATATTGTCCATTTTTTTTTTTTAAATTAAAATATTATGAAGCCTAACAAATAGTTAATGATTCAAGAGAGAAAATTGCTTTTTTTTTTCTTTTAATACAGAAATGTAAATTTCTAACAACTATCATTATTACTTTATTTTTTGTTTTACTAAGAAAAAAGACTATGTTCACTTGAGTGTGCTTTCTAAATAGAAATGGGTCTAAATAGCAAGAGCAGGAAACCACTGTTTAGAATCAAGAAAGTACATGATATGTCTGTTTGGCTTGGAGTTATTCTTTCTTAATTGGGTGTCATACCTTTTCATCTCTGTAGTTTATCATTCAAAACTGCTTTTAACATGTGGCTTTTATGGCTTTTTTTTTTTATCCTTTTTAATTGGTCACTTTAATAATAGAGATGTCAACTTCCAGAAATTACTACTATAGTACTAAAACAAAAATTTATGGCTTTACCATCTGTTTTAGTAGTCATACTCTTACACCATTAAAACAGGGTACCATAAAGGAAATGAAACTCTAAACTCAACTCATTTTAGTAGCAGACAAAAAGTTAACCAACTAATTTAAGGTTACTTCCTTTAAAGGCAAAATAAAGAAATACTTTAAAATGATGTTTTTCAGCTTTCCAGTGTTGGAAAGGTTTTCATCATATTACGGGTAAAAAAAAACAAAACAAAACAAAACAAAAAAATGAAAAGATTATTTTTTCAGAGTGCTGTTCCAAAAAACCATACAAAAATAAAAAAGTATACAAATTATTACTAACTTTGAATAAGTTGGCATCTCTACATTATTATTACCAAAATAGAAATACAACAAGTTGTTTGGAATTCACTTTATCTGTGCTTTTCTAAAATGTTAATCATAAAATTCAAATGAATTTTCAAACTCACAAGCCATTCACAGAGGGACAAGAGTAATTGAATAGTTACTATATTTAAAAGAGAATAAACTGTTGTTAAAGATACTTTTTAATAAGTGTATATTTTTTCTTTT
The DNA here is from genome assembly GCA_023159025.1 of Thereuonema tuberculata. Taxonomy (NCBI): domain Eukaryota; kingdom Metazoa; phylum Arthropoda; class Chilopoda; order Scutigeromorpha; family Scutigeridae; genus Thereuonema; species Thereuonema tuberculata. Next base: position 33,283,016 of record JAFIDM010009631.1, read on the forward strand.
AAATGCATATCACATGGAATCATATGGTAGGTGATATGGGGTTACTAAAATGGGCTGCTATGCGACAACGCGTTCGCGAACGGCATGCTCTCGACTGATGGGTGGGGGTGCTCTGCGAACTCGGAAGATCTACACTATTGGCTGTGGCATCATGGGATTGAGAGAGGTCTTCACAGGATTGAGAATTCTCCTGGGAGGGAAAGCTGTCATATGGACCTTCACTTGCACTTGCAATTTCAGTCGTTAAAGGAACACTTTGTCTCTGAAAATAAAAGGAAACAAAAAGACAAATTAAAGTAATAATAATAATAAAGCCATATTCAAGGCCTGCTATGAAACAAGAAAAAAATCTATTCATTAAATCTTTCTTGTACATTATTTATTTTGGTCATGAAATGCCAGTAAGCCTTACTCTTGCAACCTCTTGAGCACCTAGATCAATCGTGGAAAAATCATTTTTACATTTACTTTTTAAGAATTCAATATGTTATTTCCTGTTTTTGATTTCCAAACGATTTTGATTAATTACATCACAGCTTTACATTTTAGATTTTTAACAGAAATACTTCAGACCGGACCATTCTGATAGTTTTAAGAGGAAAAAGAATCATTCGTGCTAAAGACTCAGTAATTTAAATCACATGAGAGATGGGAAGTTCCTACAAAGGATAAACTTTAGGCCACATGCATTCGTTCATTTATCTATGATCACTGAATCTCAAAAACTGTTTACTATAGGAAGCTAAATTCTTAATGAGAGGTTTTAGGCTATGAAATCTAAGTTCTCTAGTGACTTTGGCATCAAAAATACACACATCATTAAGAAGGTTGGAGTAAAAATAAAATACTACAGGGTGGCGCATAAGTCTCCATACAGATGATGTTGCCTTTTCACTGACATTAATTTATATTCTCATTTATATTCTAGGCTTTAATTCTGCTTTTTATTGTCTGTGACAGTTTGAAATATGTCATTGACGTTAGAAGAGAGAATTGAAGTAATCCTTCGTGTGGGCGATAATATGACCTGGCAGGTTGTTCGTTTGTTCAACGAACGGCACCCGGACCATGACACATATCACACCATCACACATGACACTATAGCTAAGTTTCAGGAAACGGGCATTATTATTACCTGTATGGAGACTTATGCGCCACCCTATTATTTGATCAGTGTCCAAATCACACTGGTCAAAACAATTAGGAAGCAAGAGTTATTATAAGGAAAATCATGTGTAACTGACGTTGTTTGATGTAAAATATTATTTTTATGTAAAATACAGTAGAGTATTCAGTAATATGGGTAAGAAAAAACACATTAGCAAATTTGTATACAATATTACAATGTAATGCACATTATGCGATGTGCTGTAGAACAATTTACATACCTATACAGGAAAATTTTTCGAAGGTGATAACTGACCTTTAGTAGGGTGTGAAGTCCCTCGAATGACATGAAACTGATGAGCTTATCAAGTTCCTTGTATCTTCGTCAATCCTCAATGAGAGCTTTTTCTAGTTCATGAAGAGTCAGCAGAGGTGCTGGTCTAGCTGCAATACATCTGCCAAATGCATCCCAGGCATGTTCAATTCCCTCCTCTTTAAGCATGTTGTCCACTATACAAGCTTTATGAGGTCGAGCATTATAGTCAATGAAAAGGAATGAATCATAGACATATGGCATGCCAATAGGTCTGAAAGGAATCTTGTCTCTATACCTCTGAGCCATCAGACTGCGGATTTGGATAACATACAGTTCCGTACACCCACCTATACTTATGCCTGCCCACACCATCAATCCATATCTTCCATAATATGATGTTTTCAGCACAAAGCCGAGTTATTTCACATGCCTGATTCCCTCCAGATAAGAACTGGTCGATTGTCAGACTCCAGACTGAATCTGGACTCGTCCGTGAAGAAAACTTGATGCCACTCATCGTGTCCCCAATGACGATGTTCCTCAGCCCTGTTTCTTTAGGATGTATGGTATTATGAGGTTAAAGGTATTGTGTGTGCACCATTGGTCTATGTGCATAATGGCCACCTTGGTGAAGACGATTGCAGATAGTTTGAGTTGACAATTTGCATCCTGTTGCCAAAAGAAGCATTCGCTGAAGCTGAGTAGTGTTTTGCCGCCTAACAGCCTTTTAACAACGGACAATGGTCGTCCCTTGCTGTAGTTGCTCATGGATGGCCCTGACCTCATCTTCTTCGAACACTTTTTGTATCCTGGAATCAATTCCACAGAAAATGACAGTTATGACACTCCAAGGCCTTCTGCTACTATCCACTATGTCTGACCTACTTCCGGCCTGCCAATAGGTCTCCATGTTGTTGAGTCGGGTAAATCATGCTGTTGAGATATCAATCGAACTGAAGACACCAATAAACGAAATGTCACAGTAACTATTGGGAAGCGAACAGCAGGGCTGCGACATCTGGTGGCCAAAAAAAAAAGCTGTTGCAGTTGATCGGAGAGTCTACAGTCAATTGATTTGCTTTACAGGAATCAAGTCATCTCGTTGTTTCTTGCGAATTTATCATTCGAATTCTTTTGTTTTTGGAATATTTTGTGAATTTGTGATTCCCAAGAAGAGTATATACCTCTAGGAAATAATCCAGAAGCCGTTTCCTAAAGAAAATTGCGGCGAAATCGAAGTTTTAAGCGGCAGCATGGTAACAAACAAAACTACAGAGAACAAGCAGATTAAAGGTTTATATTATTTTATATAGATAAAAAAAAATAGCTTATTTCAATAATCTATATATAAATTTATTAAATGATGACAGTAATTAATATTCTAGTGTGATTGAAAAAAAAAACAACCATAATGATTCGTTTTGATGCCTTCGCTTTCTTTTGTAGTTAAAATAAGCTTGTTTGAAATGTAAACAAATGCATTGGTTTTTTTGAAAAAAATTTTTTTACTAATAATAAAGTATTTTCAAAAAAACTAAATCCTTTTTATTATTATTATTATTTTGACTTTTTTCCCCTCTAATGTTCCGGGGTCTTAGTGAAGTGATTTATATTATTTTGAGTACGTACATGTAACGTTGTTAACCACGTGTTCTGTGTTTCAGGGAGAAAAAATGTAAACGCTAAATGTTTTATTAGTCAAGCTAGAATTCTTTATTCACTAAAAATTGTTTCTTTAAGAATTACTTTTACTATTAATATAAAATGTGTAAGTAAATGTTCAATAAAGTAACCGAAACAATAAAAAAAAAATTACAGTTTCAGTATTGTACTTTCAAAAAACATTTATAACTTTTAACTCAGGACCAAAGAAATTTAAAAAAAAAAAAAAAATACTTTTTACAATAATAGTGAATAAATACTTTTAAAATGTTTAAAATAAAGATTTAATCAATTACTCCATTCAACATGGCTTTTCAAATACATGACGAAATAATCTACGAGGTTTCGACATAACTTACGATGATTCACTTTAAATTTACTTGAAATCATTCTTAATATCAAAATCATGAATGAAATAAATTATTATTCTATTTTTTATAGCTTTAAGCTTCCGTATGAAGAAAATGGATACAACGTAATAGGTTTTAAAAATATTTTAAGCTATATAGCTATTTTGTGAATCACATGTTTACGATTCGAGCGTTTGCCTTTTAAGAACTAAAGAACAAAAACGAGTTGGTTATTCTGTATTTATTAATACTACTTAGTTTTCCTCTGAATACAAGACTTAAGACATGGATTTAAATATACAAAAAACTGAAATAAAAACAAATTTAGACTATTGTCAACGTTGTCAAGACGGCAATAAAAAAAAATTCAGTCCAACGCTAACGGTTTGTTTGCAATAAATAAAACTAATGTCGAAAGATTCACGAGATGTTTCAAAACGACTTTTTTTTTTAACGAACTTGCCTGCCTCTTTTATTAGAAAGTCTTCCTTTCTGAAATGGTCGCTGCAAATCTGACTCCATTTCGAAGGCTTTTTGCCAGACCGAATTTTCACCCACCAAGCTTTTTTTTAAAGCTTTGTCTTTCGGAAAAGAATGAAAGGTGATATTCTTTTTATCTCCGTAAAACCTATTGAAGCATTGGGGAACACAACAATTCTTTCCACCTCTCTTTTTCTTCGTCACTTGTTCCTTGGACATGCTAGCACGTGGCTCATCCATGAAATCAGCTGGGCGACTGATCAACTATAACATGTTGCTCGTAGCGCCCTCTATAGTCCGTTTCGCTTCCCAATAGAAGAATATTGGAGCCCCAGGAAAACTTTCACTTTTATCCTAATCTGTGATTTATGCATTCTGATGTTACAGATACTAATTCACATATGGATATGCATGATTCTGCTGTCTATGACACACTCGACTGTGTTTTTGGCAAGATATCATAAGCGTGGCTTGCATAATGTTGCCAAATTCACATGCTCCCTTAATTGTTTTGACCAGTGTAAATAAGCTGCTAAATTATTTTAATCTAGTTAATGTATTTGGGGATTGACAAGAAACACAGCTCATGCATTATTTAAATCACTTTCAAAGTGAAATGTTTTATTTATCTTGTTTAATTTCAGAAGAGCATTGATCTCAATACAGGGCCTTGGAATTTTTTCAAATGAAACAAAACTACCGGTATAATTGTTTCTAAGATAAATTAGAATGGAATTCATTTATTTGTTACTTTTAAGTGGCCTAAGTTTTAAAGTTGAATAACTGAATGATCTATCATAAATAAAATTTCTGCAATTACAATAATGCAAAATTAATATTTTGTCTAAAAAATATTAGTTTTTAAAGCTCATTTCTCAGTTTGTTTGTTTTTTAATCTTAAAGTCATTCTAATTCAGTTTGCTTTTCTTTAACATTACAGCTTATTCATAAAGGCCAGAAATGTAACTCCCATAAGAATATTTTAATACACACGTTAAGAAAATGCAAGTAACACAATTTTTAACTTTTAAATAACTTTCAGAATAATAATAAAAGAAATATATATATATATATATATATATATATATAAAAAGATTATGTCCACTTTTAACTCAATCTGCAAATAAAACAAAAAGATTTTAATTATCCACAATCAATAGAAAAATTTCAAAACCAATTTTTACCATAGGTTTATCAGGAGTTGATGTAGCAACTGGTGTGGCGTCTGCTTTCCATTTCCCAAAGGAATGTGAGGAAGAAGGCATTACTGTTAGGTTTGGTGTCTTAGTGATGCTTTCTTCATTAACCTCCTCAGAAGCTCCAAGGATCAATGCACGAAGGAAAGCGGTACCCAAAGATGCTGTTACAGGACTTGATATTCCAGAAGAAGATTTGGTATCTGCAATGAAAGAACTCATTATTCAAATAAAGTTTTGAATTTGAAATCTTCAGTGACATCTAAAATAAATAACATTTACACATTTTTAAGTTTCTATTAATTTCCCAAAAATTCTTTGAGCTGTTCTTCCTGCATATTTTACGTTTACCCTTTGGTAAAAATTCAATCACAATTCAATTTCATATGCAGCATTCTTTTTTTTTTTTCCTTCCTATTACTATTATTGTATAATGAAATGAAATTTATGAATTTTAATCTAAGCTATTAAAGAACAGTCATATTCAAAAAATCTGAATTGCTATAATAAAAACTGCAAATTCTGTAGGACAAAATATAAAATTAACTCAGAAATTAAAAATATTTTCCTTGTGTCATTAAAATTTTATTTCTTTCTCCAATTGTTTTTATTCATATAGAAGGAAAAAGTAATGCACAGAGACAGTATCAATTTGGAAAAGCACCAATTTTAATTTGAACTAAAAGTTATCTGCAAGAGGATAATGAAAAATTTAGGATAACAGAAAAGATTATAACTATCAGTGAACAAAAAGGTTTCTTTATCTAGAAAACTCTACTGTATAAACAATGCAGGTAAGGGGACAAAAGAAGTTGCATGCATGCATGATACTATGAGTAGGTTTGGTATTGGCAAGATGCAAGTTCTGACAATCAAGCTATTGACTTCTAAGTTGATATATACATCTTCTGTCTTTGAAAAACAACAACAATTATATGTATCACATAAAACGATCAAATAGCTCATCAGTACAGCAAAAGCAGATGTTGAATAGAGAAAATTCAGAATATGCTGAATGTAGAAAAGATGAAAGGAAACTGAACTAATATAATAAAGGTTTTGCAGATTACAAACATCATTTCACAATTAAAACAGAAGTTGGAATTTTTTGATTAAAGTGAAGGACAACCATATTTTGTACAATTTCTTTCAGTATGGAATATTATAAGAATGAATCAGTAATTTTAAATGAACTAAAAAAAAAAAAAAAAAATGTGAAAAGTCTTCTTACCTTTGTTGGATGGTGTAGGAGAATCAAATCTTATAAGATCCTTCTCTGCAAGAGGCAATGGATTCGGTTGCAGGCAAGGAGATGGAACACCACTTGGAACTGGATCACTTAAGAGATCCACAGGTGAATGAACCATATGAAGCAATTCTTCATCTATAAAAGAAATTAGATGAAAAATTAACTTAAATATAATAAAATCCTTTTTATTTTTTTAAGAAATAGAAATAAATAAATATATGATAAGGAACTTCAAGAAAAAGCAGCAGATAAGGAATTAATGATTAAGAAAAATATTTCACTTCGTGGATAGAAGAACTAAACAGGTTTCTCCAAGTTCTCTTCAAACAAAAAAAATACAGGATAGATAATGCTAACCTTTTTTGCTTCTTCAAATTCTCTTATCTTATATTGCTTGCAAAATTTGCTTTTGCTAATTTATGTATTTAAACTGTTGAATCTTCTATATACTTCATTAGTAATTCTTAGCTAGGAATTGCTATATCCTACAAAGTTTTATTGTTAAAATATTTTATAAGTCTCAATGTCAGTTTCCTGAAGGTGGAAAAGATTATTTATTCTTTTTTGACAGATCAGAATCAAAGTTGCCTAACCAAATAAATCTAAGCAATTTTTTAAATAACATGATTGCTTTATAAAATTCAAGACAATACTGGGGAATTCAAATACACAAACATACAGAGGAGACCAAATAAAACTGAACAGGAATTCGTATCCACTGATAAGAAACTACAGTATTACAAACTTTCAAAGGTAGAATACAGATAATAATTACCAGATACAGAGATGATCATAAGGATCTGAAATTACCATGCACCAAGATCTTATTTAGTAAGAATTGCTAATGTTTTAATAAGTTGTCTGAAAATTATTCGAGCTTAATTTGAACTTTTTACACAAGCAAAAATCACATGAAAGTGATTTTAAGTGCAGACTGCACTGGTGAAGGAAATCCTGACACACCCTCTCAAAGATTCAGCAAATATTTTTAGTCAGATTCCTGACTAAATACTTTCCTGGGTCACCCACTGATCTCTAGTAGATAAAACTCTTAATATGTTTCATGAAAACAGTGTTCATATGTCATGTCAGGGGAGCAGAGAATCAAAGCACTGGCTTTGCTCACCTTGTTACTTCCACACAGCAAGAGAAAAGTGTCTATCAACCACTCAAAAGTTGGTGGTGAAGAGTTTCTATTCAAAAGATGATCTATTGAACTCTACATTTTTCCAAGGAATAAAGCAAACCTTTTGAATCAACCTGTAAAAATTTAACTAACTTTACATACACACTATACTTTTTCAATTAATTTTAAAGTTTTGATATCTGTAAATTAAATATTCAAATTGTGTAACTCACAATCTAAATAAAGATTAACATATTTATTAGTATAACAGTCTATCAATTAATATGAGAAAAAAAAATTATAACAATCAAATATAGTGTGATTCCTGATAAGATATCAGAACTTCAACAAAGTATTCTGGAGATCATTGTAAGTCAAATTTCAGATCAACCTAGTCCACACTAATGAAATTAAGTCATTCATATTATTTAAAAAACTTTGCAAACACAAAGATTATATAAAAAATGAATGTTATAATATAAACTTAAAACAGACTTACTGACATTCTACGGTTATCTTTTGAATTATGCAAATGTGAAATTTAGATTAAATTTAAATATTTGGTGTTATGGATTTATATAAAGCACTAACTAAACTTAGGAATGCATTATTCCACAACTGGAAGCATTAAACTATGTCTTGAAGCACTAAGTTATTTACCGCACTGGTTTCCTTTCGAAGCACTAAATGCACAATTCACTGCACTGGTTTCTTTAGTAGGAATTATAAATGCAAAATAAACTTAAAGGCAGTCAACGGGTTAAATCCTGGTTTTCCAGGTCCCTAGCTAAAACTAACTTAGTTCTTAACACAGACCTAACTTGCCATTTAAAACATGCTGACACTATTGGAGTTTCATCTTTCGAGTGTCAAGATGGGAGAAAAAGGTCTCCTGGCCTCATCGATGGCTCAGACGCCGCGGGAGAGCGAGCGAGAAATGTCTCACCTGGATTAAGTAAACAAACTCATCTTATGTCATAACGCTATCTGTCAATGATAGGGCAGTAAACCACTCAGGACCAAATAAGGTGATATGAACTGACCATCTTCCGAGAAATCTGTGCATCACCATCAATCAAATCGCTGGAAATCCATCAGATCCAAATAAGGATGCCTTGACCTTTAGGACAAACGCAAGTGCAGGATGACGTCATACCAAGTGCAACTTGATATCTATATAGATATATATATATATATATATTGTAATAATACTGGCACTTCCCCCTTCCCATTATAAATGCTGTATATTTTTCTTTTCCTCATTCTTCAAAATGAAACTTTTTACTTTTCAAGCCAAAAATGTTAAGTCTCCTGAAACATTAAAAGAAATTAATTTGATTTCATAGCTTGTAATACTTTTTTTCTGAATATCTCATTTTCATTTTTTGTGAATGTACAAATGGCTAAACATAAGATACTGCCAGTATACTATTCAAAGGCTATAGTTTGTAATCTAATCATTTCTAAATAGTTTTAATGGGAGAAAAAGCATATATACATGAGGTGCACCACTTTTCTGTCATCCTTTGCTTGCCCTCTCTGTCTACTAGGTAACAGTTACTTCATTTGTCCATATTCAGTATGGAAAATTAGAATGTCTTGCTTAGAATTAAATCTCTTTAATTGTCATTTCAGCAACTACTATCTCCAGAAACAATGTTAATGAGTTTGAGTATAACTTGGTCATCTCAGTTTTCAGAAGAAAATAGTCAATAATGGCTTTCTAATCAGGAAACTGTAAATTAATAAGTAACAAATGAAAAATGGAATGCAGCAACAGAAAGATGGCAAAATATTTAATATGGTTATCTATAATTTGCTGTAATAATTACAATAATTTTTTTTTTTTTAATTTTTATATACTTTTAGTGGAAACTTATTCCTGTTATCAGATTTACATCAAACTGACTTCTTGATCATTTTTATTACTGTGGCACTCAAGGAGCACTAGTTACAAGAACCAATCCTAGAATTATATGAAAATTGTTTATATTAGCTAAGCATCTATGGTACTACTGTTGAAATACTATAGCAAATTTGAAAGGCAGATATCAAGATTAGAGAACTTTGTCTATACATCAATATTTATATTTACATTTTAATATTTTACAAGAACCAAGATAGCTATCTGTAGTTCTAAATATTTAAATATTTAACAGCTTAATCATGAAGTTATTAACATAAGTTCACTTTTTCAAGATGAAGAAATTAGACTGCATTTATAAAATTAAGTCATTTCCATAGCAACACCAGTCCCCCACCTGCCCCCAGCATTGTATATGTAAAAACTTTATACACAAGCAAACAAACCCAGGCAACAATTCTTGAACTGTACGAAAGCTGTTCTGATGGTCAACTGAATTATGGACTTTTATTTATGACAATTAATAAAAGACTGGCATTTATTCTTTGTTCTAAATCAATCGCATCCACTTGAATCAAAAGTATTTTGGTACCTTATATAGCATCCTCCATATTTAGCAAATAGCATATTCTAACTTTTTAGCTACTCTAAGATATGAAGTAATCATTGATTTATTAAAGGCAATTACCTTGAAGAGATTCCATATATCATTTTTTAATTAGCAGTAGCTTATACAACAACTTTAAAGCAAGTTTTATGGGTTTAAAACAATTTTCATGAGGAATTTAAGAAACTGTTGTAATTACAGAAAAGACTTGATCTGTTAATTGAATCGCAAATATGAAAAAGGTACTAAGTCATAGAAATACCAAACTGAGAAAGCACAAAAAAAACCTTCCACATTCAAAACTAGAGCCAGCAATTAAAAATCCATTGGTGTGGTGTGAAACGACTGTGAAGCCGACCCATGCCTGTCATTTGTTTATTTTTAGGTCAGTATGCAAATGTACAAGGACATACTTAAAAATTTCGACTTACTACCTTTTTCCAGATTATGGGTGACTTAGGTACCTTTTTCCATGTTTTTCAATTATATTGTCGCATTTTGCAGCTAAAATAAAATGTTTTATTTAAATTTTTTTTTAGTACGAACTTAATCATATATGTTATACATAGTATTATATGGCAATGTAACATTAGTGCAAAAATAATGAAAAATTGTAAAGCAGTATTCAAGTTTTTGACCTCCTGAGACAACTGGAAAAGCCTGATTTAGTTCCCATTTAAATGCTGCATGGGGTGAACACAATTGAACCCATTTTCAGTCCTAACTCAAAAAGTACAAAAAGTTGACTTAGTACCTTTTTCACATTTGCGATTCAATTATAGTAATTACTTTGAATTTAAATGAAATAAATCTATTTCATTAACTTTCAAATTATGCTATCTTCAAATAAATTGTATTATAAATAATTAACAAAGGTAACAGAAATTACTTAAATTTTTGTTATACACGGTGTTTCGGAAATGGTAGACAAAGAGAAGAGATACAGGTTCCAAAGGTCATTTTGTACAGGCCACAGTTTGAGTCAGGAAATGAATGCTTTGGGAATGGTCCCTAATCAAAGAAACCTCAGTTCACATTAGGAAGTGTAAGTAAATAAATATGATAATTAAAGAAAATGTCTTGTTTTCAGTCATGACATTTGTTATCCATTTGCTTTTTGTAATAAACCTTTACCTTATTTACTTACACGTCCTAATGTGAACTGAGCTTTTTTTGATTAGGGACTATTCCCAAAGCATTCATTTTCTAACTCTAAAATTACGACCCATACAACAAAATGTCATAGAACATTTTTGACTCAAAATGACCTTTGGAACCCGTATCTCTTCGCTCTGTCTACTATTTGCAAAACACCCTATATATGCATTTGTTTAGTTTGGGAAGTATCATAAGGCTTTCTATGATAGAAATTGAAGAATGTGTTTAAGAGCTTGACATATCATCAGAAGACTACTTCCAGCCAATGACAGCTAATAAGTATGAACAAGCTAAACAAAGATCTCTCATGTGAATTCTAAAAAGACAATTAAGAACAATGCCACCTGATTAAACAAAGATACTGTTACTTTTAATACACTATCAAAAATAAGATGTTTGAGGATTATATTCAATTTCAACAAAAAACTGCAGAATTTGTTAGTTAATTCTTCTACATATGCTTTACAACAATGTTTTTTTTTTCCTCCAGAATTTCAAGATCATTTTCAGATAAAGATTTGGTACCTAGATCAAGTATTATGCTGCTCCATTTAAATAGATATATAATAATAAAAAAAGTAGTAATTGCTATCTTTAGGCATTAAAATTTTTTATTCACATTTTTAAAATGTAATTGAAAGAATGATGCAAAAAATATTTGAAATTTAATCATTTCCAATCTAAAACTTTCGAAAATGTCATGCAGAGAAGAAACAGAGAAAAAATCTTTCATTGTAATAATTAAATCCAAATGAACAGCTTCTTAAATTGAGTTAGTAAAAATTGAAATATCAAAGATTTCTTGTTGATTTGACATACTGCAAATAAGGTTTCTTCTCCCTATTTTTTTTCAAGTTTTGTACTAATTCTTACTTCAGAATGGTCAAAAAATAATGGCCATAATAAATATTTAACTGTTTATGGGATGTGTTTGAAAATAGTGCAGCAGATAACAGTAAAAATTTGATAAAGAGGAACAAGAAAGAAAAATATATGTTTAGGAATTTTCACTGATTCTCAATGCAAGTGTTGTTTTATATCATGGAAAAAAAAAAAAAAAAAGGTAAATAAAGTTAACAAATGGAGTTCATGAAGAAAACACTATTTTCATACTATTTAATGTTTGTTGTCTTATCGTAGACAAAATACATTACAATCTATTAATATTTATATTATTTGAATTTTCCTACATCTAATCTTTGCTGTTTATGGTATTTTTTTTTAACAGATTTTAAAGTTTATAGCAGTAATTGGTTTTATTCAAAAAGTAACCTCACGAGAAAGATAACCAAACTGTGCTAAGATAACAAACTTTACATTATGTAGATCATCAATAAATTTATGAAGATCTGATAATTGTTTCATAATCCTGTTAAATCCCACTCAAAAAGTTGAAAACGTTTTGTAGTAAAAGTCAATTGTCAACCTTTCCCCCCTCAGTATTCACATAGTATATCATAATCAAGAAAGCAATCTGAATGAATGTAGACTGTAGTGACATGTGAACAATCATAAAAAAATAATTGAAAGACACTGCTGGCATTAAAAGTGCAACACTACAAAAGACAAGAGCTATCAAAGTCATTTATTTTACAGATAACTTTTGGTACAAGTTTGAAATGATTACCATTACAGATCAGTGCGACTTGTGGAATGTAATGTAAAGAAATCAGAATCTTGTGTAGCCACCATGGGTGGCAATAACTTCTGCTACATGGTCTGGATTAGAGAGAAAGAGATGTTGGATCTGCGTTTGAGGTATGTTAGTCCATGTGGATTTGACACAGTGCCAAAGCTCATCTGTAGCTGCAGTTGGTCTGTGGTGTGCCAGTTTTTGTGCAATCATGGATCAGATGTCTTCAAAAGGCGACAGATCTGGCAAATGAGCAGGCTGCGGAAGTAGTTGAATATGGTGGCAATCCAGGAATTGTTGGACGTTGCATGCCATGTGCGGACGTGCATTGTCCTGTTGATAAAGTGACCCCAGACAGGCCTTGAAGATAAGGGACAGCAAACCTGAGAGATGTAATGGTGGCTATTCAATAAATGTGAGTAGGACTGGAATCTAATGACGCCCCATACTATAATGCTAGGTGCCGGACCGGTATGGCGATGCGTAATGTTCTTCATTCAATAATCTTCTATGAAGCTAAATTTCACCAGTGTATAGTAGATAAAAATTTTAAACTGTTTAAATTTAAATGGATTTGCATCTAGAATGGTGAAATTCAGCTTTAAAAAATGAGTTTATGCAAATAAAAATCTCCAAAACCAGTTCGTAAAAATGATATTATGTAATATTTTAAGGTGCTTTACTGTAGTAAAAATACTGGTAAAGAAATTGTAAGTTGTCAAATGAAACTATTAAATTGTACTGCTTTCAGGAGGTATGCACTGGAAGTTTGGCGACTGGGATAAGTTTCATTTTTAGGCCACCAGAGACAAAGCAATATTGTCAGATCAACGAAATTTTAATTCCAAGCAATATTTGAAACTCTCCTCCAAAGACTATATAAAAAAAGTGAAACAATGAAAAGTGTACCACTGACTGGCTGCTATGCAAACTCTTAATATGCATGCTGCACCTTATTTCCAGTGAAAAAAACACTAAATATCTGTGTGCTTTCTAAAGCTTCCCTAATCTCTCTTCCAAATCTGTTATAGTAGGTAACTACCGATAAGTCAGCTTCATTTTCTTGCCACTCCATATTTGTAATTCCAGAATATCTAATCACACTGCATCCTGCAATTACAATTCATACCATCCAAATTTTTTATTACTGGATAGTTTAATAGACATCACAAACTATCTACTAAGAGAGTTTTTATAATGAAAGTCTGGTGAACATCTAAATTGTTTTAGCAATTGCTAAAAGAAAATTTAATTATAAATGATCATAAAATATGACTGAAAATTTCCATAGAATTTTTTTTGCAAAAAATTCTATGAAAAAAAAAAAAAAAAAAAAAAAAACATATCCTGAAAAGAGGGGAATGGGACAAGCTGGTACTACTTTATTATTTTTAGGAAATTTTTTGAGCACTGATACATTAATTAATAATCACTTCAATATAAACATTTAAATAATTACTTTGTGTAGCTTTTTGATTTGACAAATTTATTTTTCTGACTGTTTATTATATTTATTACAATTTTAGTTAGCTATTAATTCTTGACATTCAGTACAGTAATTTATATATCAAAAATCCCATTTCACAATTACACACACATTATATATTAGACGTGGGCAAATGCGGCTCTTCGTTGGGTTAAGTGCGGCTCCCAATATCTCTTGATAAAAATATAGGTACAGTATTTTCTTTCCCCATTATACTTGTATTTTCGCGAGTATTTTCTTTCCTTTCTATTTTCTTATATATGTATTTTTTATACTTTATATAGCAATTAAGATTTGTGTAGAAATATAATTAAATTTGAATTTGTGTATTTAATACTATGGAATGTGACTATGGTGTGGCTCTATATATATATATATATGAAAATCCAGAATGTGGCTCTCGTTGACCTCAGGTATGCCCATACTTGTTATATATCTTCAATAATTCAGGTTCTTTTTCTAGTTTTTATTAAGCCTCTCCTTATTTCTTACAGTATATAATATAATCAGTATAAGCTTGATAAAAATAACATTTTTGATGAAGCTTGAATCCAGTTTTTCCAATTTGAAAACTTGGGTACTCCATTCAGCTACCAATGCACTCATCCATCTGCTTCTCCAGTTGTGATCTAATCTCTCGTTATAAAAACATTAACCACTGACCTTTCCTAGGAAAAGCTTGTTAATTTTGGAATGGACATTTTACATAAGAAATTCTACAACAGTATGCAATGACTATTGCACTTCAAGACTGAACAACAAATAGCAAGACGACTCAAGCCTTTTCCACTCAAAGGGGGGGGGGGGGGGAATATGAACATTACTAAATATTTTGGCATTTTGAACAATATTTCTTTTTAAAAATTCCCTCCTCACAAATTAGAAAATAGTAAGCTTTTGTCCAGAACTGCAGAAGCATCAGCATAACATAACAGTATTTGGAGATCTAAGGCTTCTCAGTCAGTTTTTGAGGCAAAAATAGCAATTAATGGTTCTGTAATTCAAGCAAACTAGAAGTTATGACAATTAAAAATTAACCTGTTAATCTATGATTGCAAATATCAATAATTGAAGAGAGAGGTTATGCTTTATGTCAAATTTTGAGAATGAACAATTTTCCATGTTTATCATGTTTCCATTGTGCCTGTTAAACTTCCCTATTACTTAATGTTGTACATCATTCCATCTCCTAACTATGCTAAGATTTCCTGATTGAAAAACAACTTTCAATTTTAAGTATGTAAAACATTCATGGTTAAGAAAAACAAATGGAACTGTTAATAAGCTTCCTATCGATACAGTTGAACATTTTGAGCTCTCAGTGGTTATAGATGCCATTTAAAATTTATAACTTATTTACTTCCTTACAGCTTAAATTGATTTGATTTTTTTTTTTTTTTTTTTTTAAGAAAATTAAAATGTTGAAAGTCCACAATTTGTTCAATCTTGTAGTCTTTTCTTAGTAACTAAGTCTATAATCTGTCCAAAGGTTGGAGAAATTAAAGCACACACAAAAACTGAATGAATAATAAAATGATAAGTTTGCATAATCCTGTTAAAATCAATCTTGCTTTATTTTCATCAAGTAAAAAATGCCTTAGTTGTAGTTTACAATCAATCCAAAGATGGGAGTATTTCAATAAACATGGAATTCCCAAACTAAAATATTTTTTTCCATTAAAACCAGTCATACTCTATTCAATTTCTTCATAAAACTAATGCCTTATTCTTCATAATAATTCAACACAAGCGACTCAACTTATATTTACTTTAATTAAAATCTTTAAATCACAAGTTTTACACGTTTGATGATACACTGTTTGATACCTCAAGATTTTGGGGTTTTATTGCTTATCTGTTCAACTTCTAACCATCAAAGCTTGCAAATTTCTCTTATTATTCAATGAATTATTTAATAACTACAGTGGAACCCCACAAAACGAAACTACACAAACAATTCTGGTTAAAATAAAAATCCTCGACCTCTTGGAAGTGGATGAATCTCAATAGTACCAAAACTAAACAAATACGGAGTAGATATATTTAGACACTCACCTTTCTTACACAGTATCAACCGATAAATTAGATATCTATGAAATCTATCCCAATATTTACTGAAAAAAATTTTGAAATTTTAAAAAAAATTTTAAAAAATAGCAATGATATTTCTGCTGCGGACCAGTACTGACAAGTTTTATTTCTAAATAAATCAATGAAAAGGACCCTTACAACTAACCTTCCCATGTCATGTATTTATGGACAGTTTATCATGGATCTCCGATTCTTCTTTCTGACACATCCATTCCATTAATTTATATAACTATTGGGCTTACAAAATTTTAAGGAAATGTTTTTTAATAGAGGGAAATAAAATCTTTGAAAGTTGCACACTTCAGTTGTAGCTTTATCCATTTCACATTAATCCCCAAATAGACCAACTAAAACATAGGCAAAACACATCACAATGACCATCAACTTTCTTAAAGACAGTAATGTCCAACGCCTATCAATTAAAATTGTATTATATGTTCATACATTTTTTGAACAGATTGTCTCTCTGATATCTGAACAAAACACTCAAAGACTACATGGCAGAATTTTCTAGATAAATCTGGAACTGCTTTCCAAGGATAGATGTTATTTTGCTTTGCTTCTTGATAAGTCTGGGTTGCAGAAGCATGCCAGAAATAAAAATCAATGTTAAGACCTTCCAAAACATTGATATTTAATTTTTCACATTGGCAACAGGTTGTACCTCTCAGTATGTAATAAAGATCATGAATAATTTCATATATTCAGTATATGAAAATACAAGGACAGATCAAAAAGGCATTACTGTGTTTGTGTGCACATTTTTTAAATTTATTTATAGAAATATAAAATGTAGAATACTAATTTATATTAAAGCTAACAACTAATATAATTTGCTATTCCCCCCCCCCCCTCAATATATGCTGGCACTAGTAATACTTGCAAAATGACAAAAGCTGGAAGTGTCAATGTTGGAATAGCAAGCAAAGTGTTGCCTGGTTTTGGTGGTCAAATAACTTAGCTATGCTAATGCACAGGAGACTTGACTCCATCCAAAATACTAAGATTCTACAAGTCTCTTTCAATTCATTTCCCGAATAGTCTCAAAGATTTTATTGAGTAATCTGTACTAAGATTAACAAAAAGCAATATTTAAGGATATTTCTGGCATTATGTTTAAATGAAATATTTCTATAGATATGAAATTTTCAATTTCCTGTTTGTGGATGAACAACTTACAATTGGCCACAAAGTTCCTTTGCAGGAAATTTACAGTAGTACTATTTTATCTTTTACAGTCATTAAGTTGAAGACATAAAATTTATTGAAATAACAGACTCCATTCTCCCTGTCCTCCCCTCTTCCTGAAATCAAATGCAGTAGTAAGCATTTTTTTTTATTAACCAAAGTGATTATATTTTAACCCTATCCTTATTAATGTTATTAGTTATTACCGACTTAGAATTAATAAATAAGGCTCTGCAACAAATAGCACAAAACCGTAGTCTTCAACCTCGTAAAACCAGTAAGTAGTCAAATAATATTCCATTGTAAAAGTGTCGCTTAAATAATATTTACAATACAATATCAAACACGCTTAAAAATCACATGTATAATAAAAACTTGCACTACATGTTACAGAATCCCTTCATCAGACAACTGTTAGAGCATACGTGAAACTAGTATCTAATTTTTAAGCTTCACTTCCTGTCTTGTGATCAGGATGGTTTATAACTGCGTTCAGGTTGCAGGTTTTTTTTTTAATTATATTTTTTGAGCTCTTACTGCAATGCATTTGTGATGGAGACCTCTGCATTATAACACTTTTGTCTTAATGAGTAGATATTCATAGAACTTTCTCAAGTAATGGTCATATTGGGTTCATTATATTATTGGTTTTCCAAAATTTAATGTATGGTGTGTTTCCTTATGATCTTTAGATGTAGTGTACTGCATGTTGTTCAGTTTTACAGCTTTGGAGTGTTCTCCTTTTTGATTTACTTATGTGGTACAGTACAAGTAAATCTTAAAGTAATTCAGTCTTAAAAATGGCCCCCCCCCCCCAAGTTGCTACAATGTTTAGTAATATTAAATTTAAAAAAATTAAGTTGTATTCTAATGAGAATTATATATTTTTGAAAGTTCAGATTCTCCTTATTCAAGTATTTTCATTGGTAAAATTCTTAAATTAATATTTAAAGATATTTATAGTAATTAAATCTGGAGATTCTACTTTAAAAAAATACATAAAAATGGTAACATAACTAAAGTTTTATGATATATTTAACCCCTTATTTTTTTTAAAAACTTTGGTCCCTCTTTGAAGTAACTTCATAATTCCCTCTGCAAAAAAGTGTTTGTTTTGTTTGTTTTTTTTTTTTTCCCTTTCTCCCTTAAAGAATTCCTTCAGATAGAATGTTTGGAAGACATCCAAAACTAAGTCCTTCCTGTTACAACTACTCTGGAAGGATGAGAACAGGTGATAATCTACAGGCAAGTATGGAGGAGGATGCAAAACATCTCCGTGAAACTAGCAACTTTCATCTAGTGGCTGAAGATGTCTACAGTCTGGTACTTACTGCCATCATGGAACAAATTCCTTCTCTTTCAAATAATGCAGGCTGTTTTTTTTTTTTCTGAAGGGCTTCCTTCAGATCACCTATTTGGTAACAGTACTTCACCACACTGATGTTGCTTACCAAGAGTTCATAATGGAAAATTCCCCTGCAATCCCAACAGATACACAGTATCATTTTCCTTGAGAGCAGTTCTGCTTTTGATTGCATTCTTTTTTTAAAACATCCATTTTTCACTGCCTTTCATTAATTGCTTCAAGTTGAAATATCAACCAACATAATAAAGGCCAACTAGATTCTGAGTGAAATTAGCAACATCTGATTTAGTGTATGAGCTATCTATTGGAAAAACAAACAAACGTTTGACTAACTCATTTTTTCTGCATTTCCTCACCAACATGGGTAACATTTAACTTAAATCTGAATGAGGATAGGTTACACTGATCAAGGTGAATACAGTTTTTCTACTCCAGATAATGTTTCTTAATATTTTGACTCAATACCTTGAATCTTCAGAAAAAATTCAAGACTACATTAATATCATGCTTTGTTGTGCCCATCTCAATGGTTTTGGAACATAATGCTTTTGAGTATCCAAGAAATTCTGAAAACTGAGATGTGGACAGTCTCAGCTGTGACCAAAAACAAATATGGACATTAATGTAGTTTTGAAATTTATGTGGTTTCTAGATTTTAATTTTTTATCTTAATATTTCACTGATTTATAAAGCCATTTTATCACTTATATAATCTAATTCCTGTATCTGTATAACTTTAGCTAAAGTGAACTAAGCATGAAACTGCAAACTTTATGGTTTCTCTTTCTCTTTATTTCTTATAATCCTTTCTGAACTGTAGAATGCTGCTACTTATAAATACTTACAATGTAATTTAACAAGAAAATTTAAAATATTGCAGATATAAAACTCAGTAATAAAATTTGAGTAGATATCTTTTTAATCTATGTAAAGAATTTATTGAGTACTTTCTTGAAATTTTTTTTTCCTTCTTTCCTGTAGTAAATAATATGGAAGATTATATCATTTCAATTCAATCAGCACCTTCTTCCACTTTTCAACAACTGAATACATACATCATTCAAAATCAGTTAACAAATTTATCACATTCTCTTTCGTTCCTATACTGCCAACCATCTATGGAGACGAAGTTTATTTTACATTTTAAAATATCTTATACAAGCAAAAAATTGATTCTGAAAATAGTACTTATTAACCATACCATGCTTATATAGGATCTGAAATAATTTACCCTGCAAGGCAGTAGTGAGTAACTTTACCATTATTCTATTTTAATAAATAATTCAGATGCTTGGCAAGACATGAGCACAACTTAACTACATTTATCTTGTATCAATGGCAATTAAAATATAGTCCATTATAGGCATCTCATTCAGCCAATGAAATAAGTACGTTAGTTACATTTGCAATGCCCATTGCAAATAACTTATTTCAAGTTAATCACCATCATTTACAAACAATGAGCAAAGGCAAAGTCTAGCATTAATCTAGGACGATAAATCTTAAATCCAGTATTTAAAAATGCCTCTCATGTCAACTATGAAGAGCAATGGGAAAGGATCTGATTTAATCAAGCTAGTTTATTTAAAGATGAATCATATGCAAGTTTTTGTTTTTTTTTTTAATTAGCCAGGATGTAGCCAAGAAACAACAAATTTAATGACATTTCTTCTAGGATCTCAAAAAGCAGTTGCTAAACTCCAGTCAGTCATGAGATAAACTGACTTGATTGGGATCGCATGTTCTAAGAGGTGCAGCAAGTCTCGCAGATGGATTTTCTATCCAGTAAAGTAATTTTTGGGAATTCATGATAAATCTCTGAACTATTTGAAAGCAGACTTTTCTTTTTTGGCCCAAATATGTAAAAGCCATTACAAATGAAGCAGATTATCTGATTGCTATGCAACAAGTTACACTAAATGACAATGAGGACAATACAGAATGGAGGGACAGGCAGAAATGTTTGGTTGGTAGCTGGGGTGCTTCATCAACGATTGCTAAATTTGATAGTGGATTGGTTTGTAGACAGTACATCAGAGAATGGGCCCTTCATATTAAATATGAGCTTTACATATTTCTGTCATTCTAATAGTTATCTGATGACAAGTGCACTATATTCTAACAATTAAAAATGATATAGTTGACGTTAGAGTAGAATATACCAAGCCATCACTTGATAAATTCCTGATGCAGCTCGGGCCATCGTTAGCAAATTTCAGAATCGGTTCAGTGATCACCCTACAAATGGAATGGGCTCTGCCAACTATAGTGGAAGGAAAAAAAAAAAGAAGAAAAGAAAAGCATTCATGGCCTCCAGACATCATCTGGTTCCACTGTTTTCTTCTAAGCAAACTTTGAAGAGAAATAAAATATATTGTTCAGTTGAATTATGTTGAACCTTACCACATACAATACATTAGCCTGCCCAGGGATTTGGATTTCAAGAGTTTGGTTATGATCCTTGCCATTCAACAAAAATCCCAGTTACAACTCCTATGCCATAATAACAGCAGTTATGTTCCTGGCTAATTCTTTGTTCTTATGAAAAGCAGAAATAATCTACTTCCAAGAGTGAACTATATTAAAATAATAAAAACTGGATTTATATATACATTCTACTGAAATCTGAAACCTACTAGTATACAAAAACTTTCCTCATGCTTTTATTGGAATTTATTTTGGGCACGATAATTTTTTTAGTTTATTTTAATACCTCTTAAGATAAGTAGCAATCAGTAAATGCAAATTAGATAGAATAGTAAAATTTTTAAGAAGCTTATTTTTATTTATATGATCAAATACTTTATAAATTATCAAAAATCAATGGGAGATTCATTTTATTCACAAATTAGAACAACAATGACAATAGCTGTTCAATATAAATGATCCATTCTTAAGTTCTTCAGCACTGATCTATTCCTACATCAACTCTAGAAATTCTTGTAACAAACTCCAGTGGACCAAGAAAAAGTGCTCATTGTAAATATAATCATTTTCTACAAATTACTCATTGCATCTTTTGGTACTAGCAATTCCAATTAGTTGCAGAGAACACTAATCTGAGAATAGCTGTTCCTTTTGCTGTTTATTACACAAATATAGTATATACTTATGGGAGGAGGATTAAAAAACAAACAGCTTACAACAATACTACTAACAATTTATTTGATATATTTTTGCAATACAATTCACAATAAGGCTAATTTTATTAAAATGTCTTGATTCATGGAGATTAAGGTAGGTCAGCACTCGCTCTCCTCCACTTAATCACAATAGGGCAACCCCAGGATTTTTCTGTTTTGTCCACCTTCATTTGGTTTTTTTTTTTTTTTTTTTTTTAAGTCATCCAACATAATTTGTTTCAAACTTCTGTTGAGGTGAAATTTAGGAGCAATTTTTTTTTCATGTGATAAAACAAATTAAGGATCAATCCTTATGAATTTATTCAATTAACGATAAACAAAGGATCAATCTTTGTTTTAAAACAAAGTCTGTCTCTGCATTAGACATTACATTAAGTAAACACTGACATTCCTCGATTTCAAGATTTACTAGCTTTAACATGCCTGCACGGCAATGCCCATCAGAGTATGTTCAAATTAGCAGATCTACAGGGCATCTCAGAAAGAAAGATCAATATTCTGGGAGATCATAGTATGGTTATTCTTAGAAAAAAGTTTATACGAGCATGTGTCCTATTCCAAATGGTTTCCAAGAGCTATTTGCATATACAGTGGGCCCGGTAGCCGAGTGGGTAAGGGCGCTTGGCTGCGGGTTGGAGGTAGCGGGTTCGATTTTTTCCAAGTTTCTTTCTCCTCCAAACGGGCCCTAGGGTCTGCCCACCCCTCTATAGAATGGGTACCGGGTTTCTTTCCCGGGAGTTAAAGGCGGGCGAGCGACGGGTCGACCCCCCGTCCTCAACTTTGTCCCGTAGGTTCTGAACACTGGAGCCTACCCTCCAGTTGCATTGCGCGGTCCTCTGGGCCTGATCGCAACTTTAAACTTTAAATTTGCATATACAATTGCAAAATTATTGACATGTATATATAGTTTTTAATCATTCTTACTGCTCAAGTGACATTTGTTACAGTTTACAATAAATTTTCAAAAATTCCACTGTCACCGTCAATGCACTTTCAACTCGTGTAAAATCACTGCTCGTTTGAGTACATCTTGACGTTCCTTTATGCAGCTACTAATGGCCATTATGCAATCATGCAATTCATCTTGTAATATCCACTATCTAATCTCGTAAACAAAAACCTATTGGGTTAGGGATGCAGATCTTGGTGGCCAGTTAATGTACTGCCATGACCAGTCCACCGATTAGAGAAAATGTGTCGAGATTTTGCAAAAAGTCTACAATGAGGTGGCTACATGCTGAAAGTACATAACCCATGTTATCCTTATGTTATTCTGGTAATCCATTTTTCAGGGTCATTCCTTGATGGACCCGTGGTTTCACCTGGGATTTCTCCACAGATGCTTCCAACAGTCCCCGTCCTGTGCCTTCCTCCTCCAGGTTCTTCCCAACATCTTGACCAAAGGATCCTCCCATCTCGTCTGTGGTCTTTCACGTTTTCTTTTTGTTCTAGGTATCCAGTTGGTGATCCTGTATGTCCATCTATCGTCCCTTAATCTCGCCACATGTCCAGCCCATCTTCTTTTGGTGTCATATCTGCTCGACCACATCCTTCAAGCCAGTTCTTCCACGCAAATCCAAATTTTTGGTAGTGTAGTGGTAGTATATTGCTGTTAAAAATATTTGCTCTAGTTTTTATGTCAAGCCTTTGATCTGTGATGGAAGTTCTGAGACGGTTGTAAGACAACCAGGCTGATCTTTTTCTTTGAGACAATTCTGCTGAGAGATCGTTTGTCATTGTTATGACTTGGCCTAGTTATTTATATGTATCAGCACATTCAACAATGGTGCCATCGAGGTGTATTGTATAGTCCCTTGTTTGAGAATTTTTAATCCATTTAGTCTTTGACATTTATTCTAAGTCCTATTTTTCTGCAGTTTTCATGGATTTCTTGTGCCATTTCCTCCAGCTCCTTGGGGTTTTGGTAAATCATGACATCGTCGCCCGCAAACAGGAGGATATTGAGAGTTTCACCATCGATTAGTATGTAATGAATGACAATTTTTAACACATGGCACTGTTCCCTAGGTGAAGAATTTACACATGTGGATGAAGTAGGTAAAAGCCATCATTGTGTAGCACTGGACAATTTGCCTCTGAAATATTACCTTTTTTCTTAATTGTACTTTCCGGTTCCTCCAGTAGCGAATTAATTTCAGTTCCACTGCAAATTGCCTTCCCGCTGCCTTTACAACCGTTTTTCTTGGCATATGTAACAACTTGTATTTTGAAATCCTCAGTGAAACTGTTCCCATTTCAGCAGAGCTTCTACAACACATCAATACTGTTTGGTATTTTTTTTGCATCAAAACAAGCACATTATAAAAAAATTATGGAATGCCAACCTTAGTTTTTAATAGGGAGTGTCATCACTACCAGTTTTAATGATAGCATGCCCAGGAAAATCCACACTATCAATAAGACTCAGGATCACATTCACATCGAGTTAAGCCCACTCCATGGCCAACTGATTCGTCAGAGCAGCCATATTCGGAGGGTGTTCGCATTTTTCTTCACAGCCTGTTCCCACATGTACCACATTTTCTCAATATTGAGATCTGGCAAATTAGCAGACCAAGTGAGGTGTGGAACATCGGTCTGGTGCTCTTCAAACTAATCCTGCACAATTCTAGTGCGATGGACAATATAGTTATCATCTTGAACTGTGGGTCCACGATGTGTGTCTTCTTTCAGAAACTGGACATCGAGCAACACCTCATTATCCAACAATGGCACACAGATCAGTGCTTTCATGCAATTAGACACCTCGACTAAGGGTCCAGCTGCACCACTAGAAATCCACCCCCAAAACATGAAACTTCCCCTCCTTTCTGCACAACCCTTTGGGCACATTCCGTTTTGTAAGCTTCCCCAGCCTTCCTCATGACTTGGGAGTTGCCATCATTGGAATATAAGTAAAATATGATTCATCTGACCATATTATGCATCGCCACTTTTCAATGATCCAGTGACGATGCTGTTTGGCCCATGTCAGACAATTTTTCTTTTGGATGGTGTTAACCTATGACATATCCGGGCTACACGACGGAAAAATCGTAACCCATGCAGTTCACACCGAAGTGTGCATTCTCATACCATTTGACAAGGTCTGTCATTGTACTGTTGAAGCCGTTCCCTACATGTTTAGAAAAATAGTGGTTGCTAAGCACCCCAAACATCTGCAGTCCCCATTTGTCAAGGTCGACTTCCTGCCACTGTTCCTCCACTGAGATTGTTTGTGTAAATCAATCCACACTTATTCCACTGTAAATGGATACTGCTTACTGTGGACGTGGATACTCCAACAAACACCGCACCTCTTCCAGGCTACAACCATGCTCTTGGCCAAAAACAATGGCTCCCTTTTGCCACTCAATCACATGTTTATGACCCATTGTTTGTTTTCCAATTTGCACATTAACACTTTTGCATTGTGTACACACCTCAGACATTACCAGTTATCCAATACTGTACTTATCACTATCTGCAAGATTGTTCATATTTCTCATTGTTGAACTTATACAGCTTTCTTCCCCCACATTCCATAATTTTTTGTCCGGGTGCTTACATTATCTACTTACCACATTCTTATAACCCCATATCTTTAGTTTTAGTTTGACAATTACTGTTCTTCAGCATTTAATATTTTTATTGTTTCTTGTATCGGTATTTGTCTTCCTTACAATTTTAAGATCTAGTTTTATACTGAATATCACAAAATTCAAGCCCCTTCATCCATGATGTTTTCATATTTCCCTTAAGCAACTACAGTTCAACTGAGTGGCTAACAATGACACTGAAGCATTCTTCATTTCTGATAATGACTGTAATATGAATTTTTTTTGTCACTATTCATTGCAAAGGCAAACTAATAGAGAAACCATACACCAATGTCACCATCTAACAATGATCCACAGAAATCTGAGACCACAGTTCTACTGAAACTACTGCTGTGAAATAAATTACATAACATGTAAATATGCAAACCATTACAGAAAGATATTTGTAGTAGAACACTAATTGTTCAGTTTGGAAAGATTAAAAAAAAAACAAACTAATAATGGGAGGCAATGAAAGTATCTGGCCACTTTCTCCATATCTTAGGAAGGAGTGTGTGCTCATATTGTGACAGTACAGCAAATAATTTCAGTGAGATTGGAAAAACTATAGTGTGCCACGTGTTTGAATTTGTTAATAAAATGGTTACTCCATATATATTACTACTTTTTTTTTTGTATCAGTAGGCATCTTTTGAAGTGCAAGTGAAGGTGTTGAATTCCATTGTAAATATATACAACTCTTAACATTTTTCTTACATTACAAAAACAATGTCTAAATTACAGTTTAGTCTCTTTATAATTAAAATGCCTTGATTCCAAGATAAATATTCCGTTTGACACATATGTAAACTGAAATTGCAAATCCACTTTCAAGTAGATTACGAACATAGATTAGGATCAGTCTTTACACTTTCTGCCCGATCTACCCCTTTTATTCCCTGGCCTGCATATTTGCCAGTCATTGACATCCAGTAACCAATACCGATGAATTGTGGACTTGTCAAGAAGCAGCGAGGCAGACAATAGCCCAGGAACACATCCAAGACTTGTTTTGATTTGATGCCCCAGTGTATAACAGCTCTTATTGCAGCTGGTGGAGGTTTACACCATTCTGATTTTTTTCCAATTAACTGTTGTTGCGTTGCTCTGAAACTTTACTAATAGTGATACAAACAAATGATTAATGTGAGTAAGAAATTTCCTTCCATTCTGATGGTTTCTTCATTGTGTTGCAATTTTCACAAACATACAAACATATATATAAATAAAACATATACACTCATATATGTTTGTGAAAATTATAATATATATTTATTTTAAATCCATACAAACTTTTTTTTTTTTCAAAATAAATAAAAAGCAGCTTTCTAACTTCTTATATATATTCTTAAATTTTCAATCTTCACTGTCACACAAACCTGAAAATATGGACTCCCAGTAATCATAGTAATTTTTATGTTTAGTTAAAATCCAAATCTATTTATTAAAGATCTTCAATGATTCTGCATTGATGAATCAATTCACATTAGCATTAGTACAAGGAAGATAGGATTATAGAGCCTGACAGTACTATGTCAGAACTTTGGAACAGATTTCAATTTGTATCATTTCCTTGCTCTCTTCCTCACTTCACCTGATTAAAAATATTGTTAAGTATGTTAATGAAGATTGAATTTTCCTTCAATTTTGCATATATGCCAATCTCAAATCATCAGCCTTATTTTGTAAATAAGTTTTGATATGACAATCCAGGAATCCTAGGCATGTAATGCTCCTATGATAGTATAACAAAACTACTTATCTATTGTACTAACATCCTTCAATGCAAATATTCTATTCCATTTGTCTATGTAAAAAGATGAATGGCATAGTAACATGGAAGTGAAAATAGAACAATCTTACCACTCTTGGTCTTGTTCAGTTTGGCCCAAATGTTTCAAGATCATGAAGTGAATTTGTTGCTTGCCATCTATTAAAATATTACACACATTTCAATGTTGAATATTTTAATAGCATAACTAAGCTTCAGTTATATTGTGGCAACATGGAAGATAAACACAAAAAGGAATAAATTAAGACAAACAACAAAGGCAGCTTCATTTTTAAATACAGATTCAGGTGTATCAATCATGTGGCAGGCAATTCTGCTAAGCCTGAATGACACCACCAAAATACAGTACTAAAAGAAAATGAATTGAAAACTTAGGAACAATTTGGAAAGACATGGGAGGAAGTGATTCTGTTTTAACACTGCATTTTATGGTCATATGGGTGTGAAAACATTCGATGTTGAATAGCAAATTACAATTAAGTTCCAGTTAAAAGTATACCAAATTTGTAAAATCATGTTTTAAAAAAATAAAAATAAAATAAATTTTGATTTATTTTTATTTTATCTTTATTTCATGTTTGGGAAAGGCCAGGATATTGATAAGGGAAGAGTGGCTAGAATCTTTGCTATTAAAATTCTTTTCATGATCTTTGCATTGGAATCATCTATTTCACTATCCTGAATGTAAGTATGTATTTTAGGTAATAGTTTTTCCTGTTTTGGCACTGTCAACTTGAACCTTAAAGGAGTTCAGATACATTAATATGTCCTTGGTACTGTTGCACACCTTCCAGTATTTTGCATTGGACATGTAAAAAAACTGATGCCAGTTACCAATCTGAAGGATAAACAGTGGTTATAAGGTTGCCATTATATAATGACATGTTTAAAAATTTCATTTTTGAAAGTGCACCAAAACCTATTGGGAGATACAATCTAAATGGGCCACATTCACAAATGTCATTCTTGCAATAAATAACATTGAAGTAAATAGCATAGATAAGATGTTGATGAATCATAAATGCTGATATTTAGCAAGATGTTATTTAAACTGTGTCACAAATGGTCAGTGATCCGATCTGATCCTAGCCTCTTTGAGAAGCTTCAACTTTTATTGATTGTGTTAAAAGTACTTGTGCACTGTTCATTTTGTATATTCTTGTAATATTTTTCTAATGATATATTAACTCACACAGAAAAATAGAAAATAAGGTAAGTAAATTTAAGATTATGAGGAGGACAATATGTGACGAGTGTGGGAAAACCACGCCTTCATTTGTCTCCATGGCAAAGAGAATAATAATGTGATCGAAGAAGCAGAGATGCCAACCTTCAAAGATGGTTGTCAGTAGTGTAAATCTGAAAACAAGTGGTACAACCAAAAAAAAAGGTCACATGGCGTCGGCAGTTATCACGTCCTCCATGTTTTATCGAAAAATCACAATTGCAAGTTTCACAAAACACGTGGTTCGATGAAATTTTCGATGGTCCTAGGCATGGAAACCCTTCTGTATATATCTTTCGGTAATGCTGATTTGCCACAAATCGTTTATGTCCATCTGCACTTGGCTCTTCTTTGTTCTTACGTTTGCCTGACATCTTATTTTATTTATTGTAGTGCTTCACAAATCACCATGAAATACGTAGATGATGACGCATATCACTTGTACAAAACGGAACAGGAATTGCACCGTCTGATGTTCTCCAGTGACATAGTGCGTGGAGCAACCAAAATGAGTAACTGTCTGCGCACAGCTGAGTACACCCCGCCCCCCTGCAGCAGTGTAAGCGGTCCAATGTTATGCTTATGGTCAAAGATCGCCATCTTATTTTTTCAGGAACTATTTTCTTGAGAGTGGATCTCCGACACAAGGAAATATATATTTTTTATGTTAACAGAAGACTGAAAATAATAATTTTAAAACAGTATTTCGAATTCGTAAAATCCGTAATAATTAGTGTCGCTTCCGTATTGTCGTAGTTTATGTGAGAAAACCGTAGAAACTACGGAAAATCCGTAGTAGTTGGCATCTCTGAAGAAGCCATTCTGAGTGGACAGCAAAAGTGAAACTTTATGAAACGGCGGGAAAAAGTGCAAAAAGGGTGGACACGACACAGTTAGACATTGGAGCCAGGATGTACTGGAAACAGGGTGAACTCGCACATGTGAAAAGCGGGACTCAAGATGGTCTATCACCATGATGTAGAAACAAATCGAGGGAGCAAAACTAACTATTTTTCTTGTCACAACCCAGCGCCGAAGAGGTTTTATGAAGAGAATGCCATTGCGCCCAGTCTAATCGTAACTCAAAGGAAAAATGATAATTGTCGCAGATCAGATGTCAAAGCCAGGGTTCATTTGGCTGAATTCATGCAAACTGTCAATCATATCAAATGTCTGTTGCGAGAGACATACAACAGAGACACCAAGACAAGGATTGGGGCTCCTCTCTAACTTGCGATCTGGCACAAAGTATGAGGAAGTCATTTTTGTGATCCTACGGGAGGGAAAAGACACTACTGCCTACCCGGATAGGATAGGTAGAAGCAAGAGAAACGTCGTAAAGGAATAATACCTTGATTAAACCTCCAATTACCTGTAAAATCGGTATCTTCCCGTTTAGCGCATTAATGAAGTCATTTAACAGTATCGGCAAAAGAGAGGGAGAAATAAAGCCAAAGTGTGAAACTGAAACTTACAGTCAGCAGTCATTGTTCATCTTGTTGGCTTTTTATTGTTTTGTTTGGTTTTTTTCAGGGGAAAGTGAGAAACTATGTTATGTGTTTAATTTTGCACGAGAAAAAACTAACTATAAACCAAAACCGAGGGGACCAACTTGTAAAAAACCGAGAAACCCACTTGTAAAAAGTCTCGCGAAACAGAAACTGTTAACAAACTCTTAAATGTGAAACAAAAAAGGTGGGAAAAGTAAGATCCAAAAGAGAACGAACAGAAAGATGGCAAAGAAACAATCCTTAGAATCGATTTCTCCGAGAAATGGTCATGTGCTATTTTAACTTCCATTAAGAAAGACTATGTCTGAATAATTGTTTGACTTACAACCCTATTCATATATGTAAAATATATTGTTCTAAACCTAGTTTTGGATGATAAAATATTAATCTTATTTGTTCATGTGATATTGTAACACTTGTTTTAAACTAAATTCTAGAGGTAAAAAAAATATTTTATTCATGGGGGTATTATTTGCATTTTAGGCATAAGTGTATCGCACATTTGTTTTGGAGTGAGAAAATGAAGGAAATGACAGTGAGCGATTCTCACGAAGGGAAAATATCATTCATACGTTTATGACTGATGTTGAAATACAACGTAAGAATTCCAGTTTTTGCACTTTGGTATACCGTAAACCAACATCTCAACCGATCGCCCTTAATTTCAAATCCCATAACCCAATTTTTCATTTAAAATCAATAATATAAACATGTCTGTTAATCTTTCCGGTTCGCTAGCAAATCTAAACAAGGAAATTAATATTATTCGTTGTATTATTGCCAATGATTACCTCCCCACTTGGCTTTTGTAAATAAGCGTATTGCTAATACAATGCGGGCCCACTACAAGAATGATAACTGTATCAGTAAACTAAATATAACTGTCTATTCCTTTCCACCCCGAGATGTTTCAAAGCCCTCAACAAATTTTTGAGGCCAGTTGGCATATCCCTCACAGCTCCCAATAATAATAGCTTTAAAAAATTGTTTAATCTTAGCGGTAAATTAAGAAAGAAAAACGACCCCTTATTACAAAAGGAGTAGTCTACTCTATTCCTTGTTTTAACGAAGCCTCTTGTCATTATATTGGGGAAACTGGCCTGGTACTATCGCGGCGGGTAACACAGCATAAATATGCAATAAAAACTAAGAAATATTAATTATAACACTGTTGTACACATGCAAGAAAAAGGACATGGCATTGATTTTGAAAAGATTTTCGTCATTTGTAGAAAGGGCAATAGTTTATTACGAAAATGTAAAGAATCCTTTTTTATTATTACTGATCCGCATTGTTACAATCAGTGCCTGTCCGTCCAAAATATGGATCAATATGGTTTTTCGTAAGTATACAAACAAAAAGATAAGCAGAATTAAAATCGAGAAAAAAAAAAGTAATGAGAGGAATTATTTTTTTTTTTTCTTTTAAATTTTCCTTCCCCCTCCCCCCCAAAACCCACCCCCTTATCAGCATAATGTACATTAACCTGTTTAAGTTAATCAGGTTCCTCCGTTTTTAACCAATCTAAATATGTTTCTTTAAGTGAATATTTGTTTGCTTTATAAAGCATGTTTTTAATGGATTTATAATTACTTGACAAAGGTTCTAATCAGCTTAAATTGAACTGAAACTAGTCATTTTTTTTATCATGTTATTTTAATGATGGTTTTTAGTCAGAGTGCTACGGCAGCCTAAGTTTTAAACTTTTTAGCACATGTTAATATTTTATATTATATACATATTTGATTACATGAAGTAATAGTGTTTTAAAAATTATATATTAGTTTCACTACTTGTTTATGCACATTTTACATTATTAGCTAATATACAATTTTTCTATCATAAGTTTTGGTTTTGAGGGGCACAGACTGGAGGTTCATTATCTGAAAAGTAGAAATTAGTCTTTGCACTGGCATAGGATTGGAGAGGGAAGGATACAAACTTACATTAACCATTTTATACATTTTTCTTTCTTTACTTGGTATTCTTTTATTATTGCATTGAGCGGTAGGTTCAAGCCTTAGGCTAAGGTTATTTCCCCGAGGCTTGACAGTTAAACGCATGGGCCCAGCACTGTCATGCTAATCCACTAGGGATCATATACCTGAACGAACTACTGTGTATGCACATTGTTATTTTTGTTGCGGATGTCGACTGAGTATTTGAGAAAAATCACTCTGCAAGTATCAACCCATTTTAACCTCGAAAGACAAACGTGTCGCCAGTATTGCAAAATTTCAGTTATTAACATGTTCCTCTATTATTACCACATTTACAGTAATGGGTTTTAAATACTGGTAGGATAGCAAAGAAATCAGCAAAAGAAAGTTCAACCAAAAACCTACTTAAAGATTGTTAAAGGAACAGCAAAGTAGCAAGCCTAGCTGGCAATACCATATATGTAAATATGGCAAAATATAGATAAAAATCACAATGTTACATAGAAACAACAAAAGAAGAGTAGATTGCAAGAGTCAGTAGACACTTAGCAGATAATTTATGGAAAAAAATTAAAGCAACACAATGATAAGACTGAATATTGTTCAGTAAGCGATAGATTTACTTACATATGCTGTAGGAGGTCAAGAGACTAATTAGGAACATATAAAAGTTAATCTACTGCTGATTAAATTGATACAAGAGAAGATGCCCCTCATAATGAAGTGGACCAATCACATGTGAAGCAAAAGAAAAATTCAACAATTCAAAGATCAGTACTATATGCTACATCCTTGCTTTGTACATAGCATGACATGGAACAGTAGGTGTAACTGATGTAGTTGTAATAGAAACAGAAATCAGTATCTCATGCAAGTGATTAAGAATATTCCCCACATACAGTGCAACTGGGATAATTCAAAGCTGAAGGGACCACTACAAAACTTCGAATTATCCAAGACTTCGAATTAAACAAGCTACATTTTTTAACTTTAATTTCAGGTCCACTGAATGCTTGAAAACATTATTCTGTCAATAAGTAAATATTTATTCAGAAAGATCATGGTATGAAAGACTTAAACACTATATGTAAACAAAATAACATTTATATTACGTAAGCTACAGTACATATTACATTCAATACAGAAAATTATAGTTTTTCAAAAAATTGTGCAATGTCTGATTGTTTTAT
>JAFIDM010009631.1:33316395-33332735 GCA_023159025.1 Thereuonema tuberculata
CATTCAATACAGAAAATTATAGTTTTTCAAAAAATTGTGCAATGTCTGATTGTTTTGTAGAATTCGGTTGCTTAAGGTTAGCAAAATCAAGCATGTTTAGTGAACGGAAAACAGCTTCACTTACGTTGGTTTGTCCATCAATGTACCGACGAAATTCGGCGCTATCCCGTACTCGTTGGCAATTTGGCATTTGTTCTTCACACCCTTTTCCACCTCGCGAATGTCGGCGACCTTTTCAGCGAACGTTAAATTCTTGTCCACACGTGGTTTACTGATGGTGACACTGACAGCAGGAAGCTCGAATGATGTCTGAAGCGTCACGTGTCTAATGGCGTCATGTGTCGAACGGTGGCGGGAAGGGGATTTCAGTTGTCACGTGTTGAATTTCTTAACAATGAAACGCTGAAAAGTCGTTATGGTTCAAAATTTTTTTATAAAAAACTTCGAATTAAGGAAGTTGAACTTCGAATTATCCACGATTTTTCAACATTGATTTAATAAGAAATTCAAGGGACTAACAGAAATCTTCGAATTAACCATGATTTCAAATTCAAGACGTTCAAATTATCCAAGTTGCACTGTGTTACGATTAAATGGTCAAGTTGATGTAAGAATGAGATAGCTGTGCAATTGTTACCAGAACAGAGGGCAACAGGAGATTCAATGGAATAGCAACTGGAAACCCAATACTGTTTGACCACACTGCAACAAAAGAATGAATGGCTGCATCAAATACAGAAAGATATTAATTCATGAAGAAATATACTATCACCAGCAATGGAGAGAGATAGCAAGGCATTAATGCTTATTAAAATTCAATAACATGAAGAATCAAACTACTGGCGAAATTAACATGAAATTAACTTCCAAGATGGGGAAGACATTAATTGTGGACAATTGGTATACAAATACCGTTTCACAGTACAACAGTGAGGACAAGAAAATTGGTTTGCCAGGTGGCGATATACAATTGGCAAATAATGGCAATACAATAGCTATTGGTTGGGGTAATCAAGAAAGAGGAAATAATTCTTAACACCAAACTTCTTAAATTCTTGCCTTCTCAATTGTAAGTTATACTAACACCACACCGTCTTCTTGCTATATACTACAGTAAAACCTCGTTAAGTCGTCACTCCGCTTAAGTCATCATTTTCCTTTGGTCCCGACAAGGTCTCAGACAATAATGTAAAATAACCCTCTTTTACTAGTCACCAAATTTAATTCTACTCTGGATAACTCGTCACCCTCAAAAATGGCAAAAAGCATCTTTATTCTCAATTTTGCCTGCTATCTTTTCAGCCCCGCCCCTTCACTAAGAAAGCCTAGCCTTTACGGGGAATTTTCACAAGTGAAAATGTTCACTTGGGAAATTACACACTTCTCGCTGCGACTCTTGTCAAGACGTTTTTCTTGACCGCTACTAGTGATTTTATTTCATAGCGAGTAAGCCCCGAAAATTTAAAAGCGATCGAAATTGTTTTTCTTCCTCCAAATGCAACTGCACTTCTACAGTCTTTAAAGTCAAGAATTATCCATTGATCTAAACGAAAGTACAAAAAAATGCTTGTAAAGGACATGATGAAAGCCTTGGATAGGAACGAAAAGCTAGAAGTTTCGGTTTTAGATAAGATTAACTATGTGCACAAAAGTTGGAGTTCCATTTCATTACAAAGTGTTTCGAATTGTTACCAGTAATCAGCACCTTCATCAATCAACACTGTTGGATTATTTTAATGCCAGTAAAAGAAAATAAAATGTAATATGTATAAAATGTGTTTTTGTTTTTTTTTTCTTTTTTCCACTCATTCATTTGCATGTATTGATTTCTGAAAATCTTGTTTTTCTCATCGAATCCTACAGCAATTCATAAAAATATTGTATTTCAGTGTTTTTTTGTTTTTTTTTTTCAAAAATGCCCACTCCGCTTAAGTCGTCAAAAATGTTCGGTCCCTTGAGTGACGACTTAACGAGGTTTTACTGTATCAAAATACAGCGAAATTTCAGAAAGAACTCCACCTTTCCTTTATTATATAATATTATTGTAGCTAAAATTACAATTCTTTCATCAACCTCCAGAGTTATTTTGATAAAAAGAATACTGAAGAGAAATCTGAACAAAAAGGAAATCTGGGGGCTTATTAAAGATTTGTAATTTTACCTAGGGATTTGATCACTGAATGAATTAAGTCTAACAAAACTGTGGAGTTTAACAGTTTCCATTATTAGGGTGTCATTGTAGGGTTTTAACAGTTGGTGCTTTTCCCATGTGGTTTTTATGTCTTTGTTGATTTAAATTCTGTAGCTTGATAAAGGAAAGGCAGAGTTACTTCCAAAAATTTGCTGTACCGTATATGCTCCAATAGAGGCCCCCGGCATTTATTTACAAAACTAGCCTCGGCTCCCGCACTTAATTGAGACCGGCTGCTATTAGAGGCCGGCCATTATTAACAAAACCTTCAGATCGCATATTCAGAAAGCATGAATAAAATTTTTACACATAAATACCATCTAATATTACAAACAGCTACTTTACTTGAATTTCACATGCTACATAAGACTGTTAAGATAAATGGCAATGTCTTTCTGTACCTTTCGCTGCTATTCGTCGTCCAAATCCGCAATGATGGGCGGTCGCCTCACCGGAAGTTTCTTTCGCGTATTCCACCGCACGAATCTTAAAGGCAATGTCAAATGACCGTTTCGACAGCATTTTGTAAGGCAATTTACCGTAAGGTATTACACACCACTTACACTAGTACCGGTAGGCAAATGTCAAAGACCCGGCTACTATTTGGCCGTGTCCCCTCTGCAGCCCGGCGCTTATTAGAGACCGGCGACAATAAGAGCCTCGGCATTTATTGGAGCATATACGGTACTTTAATAAATAGTACATAGCAAGAAGATGGTGTGATGTTATTATAACTTATGGAAAGGGGGAATAAATCACACCATGACAAATTAATTCAAGTCATGGCTGTGCAATTGTCACAATGAATACAAGAACACTGGGAAGAATGGGAGGAGTATTAGAAGGATGATGAAAGTTTGAAGTAAAGGAAAATTATTCTGCAATTAAATTTTAGACCAACAAAAGGTCAGGCAGATAATATGGGCACTCTAATCAATGTTCAAAAATTCTTCACAATTTTAAGATTGGGAATGGGTTGTATTTGCAAACATCTGGGTTTTATTGCTCAATGTCATTAGTTTCAACAGTGCTTTTCAAATTAATGCAAAAACTTGGCCTGTATAGCAGATAGCCCAGTACCTTCCCGTTAACAGTTCTAATCTTGCAACATGTTTTTTTTTGTCTTTGTACCCTGAAAGAGCACATGACTGGTAAACAATTTGTAATCAACAATGGTGTGCAAAATAAAGTTTTCTGGATAAAGACACCGATTTTCTTAACAGTAGAATGCATTTAGAATGCATTAGCTGGTCTCACTAAGGAACAAAATTATTCTTTGTTCCAAGTCTTAGTTGTATCTGAATGTAAAAATGAAAAGCTTATACAGGATTGCTTGTTATTTTTCTGAAACATTCTTGTTTTCAGCAGACTGCCTCCTTGCATTCATTCTAAAGTAGCGAGTTACAACAAAATACAATACTGCATTTAGGATTTTTTAGTAAATACTACAGATTATGATAAATTTACAGCAAAGGGATCTTGCTGAATTTTAAACTAAAGAATGTTTTCTTTTTTCCTGCTTCTATGAAATCTAATTCAAAATGATCTTGGATACTTTAGTTTTCAATCACCTGTTCCTGTCACCATTTTCTGTCATCATTCTTGATGCTCAAAATCTGCACAAATTTATTTCTATGTTCTACAACATTCGTCGTCACCCATTTATGTCGAAGACATCTATTGCCCTCCAGTCTCGTAATCATTCTACTAAGAGCTTCAATGAGGTTTTTATATCCCTTATCTAGGCACCTGTCTGCAAGCCCTTCAGTTCCATAGTTCCATTTTATTAATTCCAATATCTCCTATTCTTTAAAGTAGGAGTTTTACTCTCCAATGGCTCCTTGAAGTTTTTGACATCCGTCACCCAGGTTACCCGACAAATGTTTCATTTAAATATGTACAGACTGCTTTCTTTCAATTGGCTAAATTTTGTACAAATTCATCTTCACAATCCAATTCTTGTAAAATGCTGATGATTATGATGGCCTTGTGGAACTAAAAACAGGTTTTTATTTTTTTTATTGTTATAAATATATTTTAATTTTATCCTCAATATGTGTGTCCTGAAGTGATTTTTTAATTCTTCATATTTAAATATCATCACACATTAAAAATTTTTTTTTAATGACTAAATTTCAAAAACTAGGTAAGATTAATGAGCTTTCACAGTTACACTAAGCTTAGCAAGTTTTATTATTGCCTTTAATCTTAAATGTTTCATTAGACAAACACAAAAAATTAATAAAAAAACTTATTTCATATATGACAAAGCTATGAAATGTTTCACTTAAACATACTGAAAAATGAATCAGAACTGTAAACTAGAAATATATTTCATCTATTCATTATATAATAAACTTTTAAAATCCTGTAACTGCTTTATAAGGTTCGTTATAACATCACTGGCAATGATATTGTACTAATGATCATGACAATAATAAAGTTGCCAATTTTAAACCAACCTTAGGAAATTTAGTTACTTTTGTGAGAATTTATGAATCAAAATAACAAATTTTTAAGCCCTGCAATGTCATATGTTCTGGATAAAATTTATTTCCAACACATAATACGTTGGGGTTTTGATATATAACCATATTAATGAAAACACCTTTTTTAAATGTACATTAGTAAAAACTCAAAAAATTAAAGCTTTTATATCTAAGTTTAATTTTTTTTTAAAAAAAGGCAATTCTTTAAAATGAACTAAAACATCAAATGGAATATACTGCTACAAACAGCTAAATCAGAACACACAAATATATGTATTAATATCAATTATAATTTTTTACGCTAAAGTGAGCTAAAATCAAACTGTTAAAAATTCATTCTTTACAAATAAATAGTTAAATTACTTCTTCCACCCTCCCCCCACAATAAGATAAATCCATTTCTATCACTTATTAATCATAGTTACTGTTCCTTCTTAAATTTAATATGGTGATCGATCATCACCTATACTTAGTCATTATCTGCAAGATCTCTATTCCATCAATTAAGAACTAATTAGTTCACTAAAGATTACATATAATTTAAATAAAAATCAAATATAAACTATACTAAAATGGAAATGACAAAACAAATTACATTAAAATCCTTTAAATTTAAATTCAAAAATGTTAAATATATTCTTTTTGTTTATCTCCAAGGAAATAACCACAAACCTTTGATTATAAACAAAATCTATTTTTTGCTAAATGCAGTAACCATTCTCAGTAATTAAAGACAAATTCTTTTGAACAATCTTTTCAAAGAAGGATCTCAGTTCTCTTAATAGCAAAACTATTTCCTCATCTCCTTCACAGTAAATTAAACATGAAAATGAAACGTTTAGTCAATATAAAATATTGGCATAGACATATCCTGAAATTGAAGAAAAAAAAAAAAAAAAACAACTCTCCCTATAGCAATAGGTGAAAGAATATTTTTTAAATACAGATGCATGTAGCCTGCTATATGCATCAAACATTCATTCAAGATGAAATTCAAAGTACTAAAATCGCTGTTAATAAAAATTTTAAGTCAACAAGAATAAAAGGCTAATACACTTTAAATTACTGTACAAAACTTACAATTGCTTAGCAATGTATCATAAATATTTAAAAACAAAAACAACAATAAATTCAAGGTTGGTTCTAACCTTCCACTGGAACACCTGAATCCAAGCTGGGAGATACTGTGGGAGATGTACTAGGGACCATTTCATCATTGGACACACAAGAAAGCTGCTTTACTGGTTCCATGTCGCATTCGTAAGATTTTCCTTCCAATGAAAACATTAGGAGACCTGAAGAATTTAGAATACATTTAATATTTAGCATTTATATTATAAAATATCTTCGTAAAAATTGAAATAAAATATAATTTTTAATTTTTTTCTTATTACTTTTGAAATAAGTTTTGGCTCTTGATTCTAAACAATAAACAAAAATTTTATGGACAAGTCATAATTTGAGGGTGTTTTTTTTTTTGTGTGTGTGTGTGTGTGTGTGGGGGGGGAAAATTAAATTGAACAAAAGATTGCTTCAAGATCAATATTAAATTTTCCTCAAATTCATCTTGTTTTTAGTTACCAATTTCTTTCCCTATTTCCAATACCATGGATTATATAAATGGTGAAACTTTTGAGAAAAATAATCTGTAGAGTATCCATTGGTTGGTTGTAATTGTTCCCAAATATTGAGAAAAATCCTGAAGTTTCTCCATAGAAAACTTACATATACAGTCTTATGAATGAAATAAAAAGTAACCCTATTAGTACAAGTAATGTAATAAATCTCTTTCCTATTAGTACAACAACTTTTATCCAAGCATTTTATCATCAGTATCCTGCTAATAATGGACTAATTAACTTTCAAAATTTTCACATATCAATGATCAAAGTCATTCCAAAGTCCATTAGCTTGGTAACTGGTGACAATTCAGTACTTAGCTAGACTGCTAAAATTACAAATTCTGAAAGTAAATGAGAATAGGATAGAAATAAAAATGCTTTTTGGAAATTACAAGTTTTATTATATATATACTGTTTTATTGAAATAAATTTTGACATGTTTCAGCTTCAATGTTAAGCTTTGGGGAAGGCATAGGCATGTCTAAAGTAGTAGCTACATATTCCTAATGTTATTTGAATCTGATATTCTCCCCTGTAAATATCTGAAGCAGTCCTAACAAAATAGAGTGAAAATTTATGAATAAAAGAAACATTTTTGAAAATATGAAGATGTAAATTATATATAATGTTCGGCTTTGTTCTTTTAATCTACAGAATGTTAGAGGACAACGAAAAATTAAGACCAGTTTTTAGCAAATAAAAATAGAATGACAATGTGGAACTTTATGAAACTGCATTTTTTTTAAAGTATGGATAAGAACTTTTAATAATTAGCTGTAATAATTTATATTCATCTCCAATTTAAATTCTGTTTCAATTATATTCTTGAGTTCTATGAAAATTTAATTTTGCATTCAAAATTAAAACTTCTTTGAAGTTAAGAATGTACAGTTACATTATTAATGAAAAATTAATAATTATGATGTAAATTTACTATTATGAATAGGAATGCATTCCTATTACAAAATGATTAAAAAAGAATGCTGCTATGAAATACATCAACCTCTAGAAGATCTCAAAGCACAAAATGAACAACATATTTAAAATTGTTTATAAATATACAATTGTAACTTGTTGTAGACTTGCAGAATAAACTATTGTGACAACAAAATTGCTAATGCAACTGTCATATCAACTTCAATTTTAAATGCCAAATGAAACTTTCCATGTACAAAGATTACGAATGATATGTAGAGCTTTGGAAAGAGTTAGATGAAAATGGAACTTCACTATTAATGAGTAAATCAGTATGTAGAACTATCTAGCTTGTGATGTGTAACAAATTAATGGGAGATTAGTAGTACGCCTATATAAGGTTGAAAGAGTAGCAAAATGTCTTGTCTCTATATCATACGAATAACTAGTCCACCATTATCACAGAACAGATTTCTTTGCTAAACAGCAATTTTGTCATTAACGACAGGCATACTTTTCGAAATTAGCAATATATCCTCATAGGATAATGAAATCTAATAAAATATTTGCTGAAATAGGTCATTACAACTTAATCATAACTGGAATAATGAAGACATGTTTTAAGAACTGACACAGTTAAAAGAGTTCCAAATATTTTAATTGGTAGTAGGGATGGACAGGACCCGATATTTCAGGAAATTTTAGGGAAAATTATAATCCCGTTTATCGGGCGGGATTTGCTTTACTTTGGGATTTCTTCGGGATGGGATTTCGCGATTTATTTAAATTCAACAAAAGGCTTATTTAATAATGCTGGGATTATTAATCCTGGCAACTGAAGACTACAATAAATCATTGAGAAAACTCTGGACTATTTATTTTCCTTCTATCTCCCAATATTACATCAACAACAAAATGTTTTAGTCATGGCGTTAGCGATCAACATGGTAAAGATGGTAAAAAGATACATGGTAAAAAGTTTTGCAATAAAAAGTATAAAATGTTTTTGTTTGTTATTATTATTGTCATCCATACCAAGTTTCAAAACCCGAACAACTATTTCCCATTTACTGAAGGAAGGACAATCCCGTCCCGATTTTTGGGAGGGAAAAAAAAAAAAATCCCGTCCCGACCTAAAAATCCAATCCCGTCCATCCCTAATTGGTAGACTGGTGCCTTTGCAGCATCAATATGCTTTTTGAAGATTCTGACTTATGTTTTGGTATCCTTACCACTACACTACTAAAAAGATATCTAAAAATAAAAAGAATCATTTTTTGAAAATTGTTGAAGTAGATCTATGAGGGCATTCATACTGTCAGGAATAACTGACTACCTAGGAATCAACTCTTATATAAAAATGATTAAGCCACTGAAAAGCCAGACCAATGAAACAGGTTAAAGCAAGCAAATTACAATACTTTATATTATAATGTATCTACCAATGCCCAGAGGATTGTTAAAAATTTTAAAATAATAACAGCCGATAAGATATTTCATATTGACAGAACTGATAATCAGACATCTGAAATGTATGGAGTGTGTTACAAGGCAGAGTTTGTGCAATTTCATGTACCATATATGCTCCAATAGAGGCTCCCGGCGTTTATTTGCAAAACTACCCTCGGCTCACAGCGCTTAATAGAGACCGGCTTCTATTAGAGGCCGGCCATTAACAAAAACCTTCAGAACGCAATATTTTTACACATAAATACCAGCTAATATTACAAACAGCTACTTTATTTGAATTTCACATGCTACATAAGACTGTTAAAGATAAATGGCAATGTCTTTCTGTACCTTTCGTTGCTATTCGTCGTCCGAATCCGCAATGAATCCGCATTGACGAGCAGCCGCCTCACCGGAAATTTCTTTCACGTATTCCACCGCGCGAATCTTACAGGCAATGTCAAATGACCGTTTCGGCAGCATTTTGTAAGGCAATGTACCATAAGGTATTACGACTATAAAGATACGGACACTTACACTAGTATCGGTAGGCAAATATCAAAGACCCGGCTACTGTTAGAGACTGGCTACTATTTGGCCGTGTCCCCTCTGCAGCCCGGCGCTTATTAGAGACCGGCGACAATAAGAGCCTCGGCATTTATTGGAGCATATACGGTAATTGTGATCTCAAGCAGTATAATTGCAGTTGGAAGGATATGAATTCTTTACCAACCATTATTTGAGACTTTTAAATTTTCCTGACTGGGAATTGGATGGTATGCTTTTACAATTGATTGCCCTTGAGTTTTAAATGCTGAACAAATGTAAGAGATATTATGGATTAGCAATAAGTAAAAGAACAGGTAGGCGTGCGCGCGTGTGTGTGTGTCCAACCTCTGTTTAAGTGCAGCATGCAGTAGGACATCTTTGGGTTCAAAACTAGTTTAAACAAATCTGCAAACCTTGATCTCCTCAGGAAGACAAACTGCTAAACAAATATGCTTTCTAGTTTAAACTGATACATTGGCAAATTTAACGTTTTTGAAATTTAACTTTTGTTTTTAATTTACAAGAGCAATTTTAAATGCCTCATAATTTAAATGAGTCCTTGGGCTTTGGAGGGATGAATCAGTTAAGATGGCACAAATTGCATTGAACTTGATGCTTGCTATGGCACTTGGCACAGGTGGTCAAATAGAAGTAAGCAGTCAGTCAACTGTTATATTGTAATAGTGGTAAAGAATATTTATTAATGGCAGTGAAATTGAATTGTTGTTGGGAAGGCTACATATAAATGACTTTCCAAAAATGGATTCTCCTATTCTATCATCGTAAAGAGATATAGAGAACAGAAACTATTAGTAATCGAAATCTTGGCCATATGAAATGTAGGAACAGAAATCCAAAAGATTGCAGATGTACACTGAAACATTACCATAATCATTAGCAGCCAAACCACTACTCAATGTATGACTTGTGAAGGACATGGCTCTCAAAAGATCCCCCCCCCCTCCAAGCAACACGTTCCCAGCTTCATACCAAAGCATCACAGCGAACCATAGGCCATATTCAAGAAAACCTTCAAATGGAGATACTGCACTAAGCACAAGGTCACAAGCTGACAGAGCGGCATATGGCTGAATGATTCAAAAATGCCCTAAAACTGTATGAATACTATCTTACAGGTCAAAAATTGAAGTTTGTTGTGAGCCTAGATGAAGTGTGGGTGTATCTAAACAATACCAAAAAACTTCAAGCAATATATTATTGCTCCAAAAACAGATAAAGGATGCTCTGACTGAGAATGCAAGGAAAGTTTTCAAAGGGTTTCATGGTTGTGGCTGATTACTGTTCACATGGCAAGTTAATGTTGCATAAAGTTTCAAGAAACATGAAGGTAAATGCAGCCTTTTCCCAAAGATATTTGATGAATTGCATATATGATGAAGACATTCCCAGACTACGGAAACAAAATGGGAAAGGTCCAGTTCCACATGGACAAGGCATCCAGCCAACACACTTCACAAACATCAATGGCTTTTAACAAACTAAAAGCACAAGACACTAGAATAAACATAATACCCTTCAGCTTAGTTTCTGTGAAGTTCCTCAATGCTTCACCAATTGATTATTGTGCCTTTGGATTACTGAAACAGCATCACAAACCAATGACCTACAACAGTGGAAGGC
This sequence comes from Thereuonema tuberculata, assembly GCA_023159025.1. Taxonomy (NCBI): domain Eukaryota; kingdom Metazoa; phylum Arthropoda; class Chilopoda; order Scutigeromorpha; family Scutigeridae; genus Thereuonema; species Thereuonema tuberculata. The sequence continues at coordinate 33,327,252 of JAFIDM010009631.1, forward strand.
CTTTGAAGAGTATGTAAAGGTTTGAGATGCAATACTTCAAGAGCAATTAAACTGAAGCCTTTTACAGTGGAAATTGTGATGTCGAGGTATTGTTTGGAACAAGGCTGTCACACTGAACAACAGATGGTAAAGGAAAGGATTGTCCTGACACTGCAAGCATTTCAGTTTGTGCCATCTTAACTGATTTAAACCCTCTATCACCCAGCTTTGTGAAGTTGTCATTTTTAAAACTGTTTTACCCCCTCCTATGCTGACTGACATTCCTCAATATTCCATCTTCTCAACTTTAAGGAATGAATGTTATTCTTCAAATTGTGCTGTTTTTATTAAAGTAAAATTCAAAATACAGACCAAAAAAGTGCTTAATGTAAGAGGGTAAACAAAATTATATATTTTCTTATAAGAATTAAAATCTTGATACTTATAAACTCTTCTACAACAAAATTGGGAAGTTTACTGTTAATATTTTCTGAAAACAAGTTTTATTAACATATGATTAGTTATTAAGGAAAAAAGTAATTTACCTGAACTCTCTTTATTAAGGAGTAGCACTTTCTTATAACCTTTACCTCGTATGGTAACAGTATCTGGAATTGCTTGAAATAGAGAAACATAACTTGAGAAACCATACTGCACTGGATGACATGGTGTTCCAAAATGTTTCAAGTAAGCATTTTCAAATTGCTGTACCAGCAGACGACCATTGTTTGCTTGAAGTAAGATTTGGACATTACGAGCAAACAGTTGTAAAGGCACTAATTTAATAAATCCATCTGGATTAGAACCCTCTACCTAAGTTAAGAGGAAAAAAGAAAAATCAATTCATACACAAATAATAATTTTGTAATTTGTCATTAATACATACCAAGTGCACATTTCTATGTAAGTTTCCCTCCAAACCCACATACATCTTATAATTCCTAATTTTCCCATGATTTAATAAAATATGCATCTTTAATTTGGTAACTCTTATTACCTTATGTAAATACGGTTAAATATGGTTTTTTATGAAGCAGTATAATTTTACTAATTTCTGTTGCACAATTGTAATGATTAAAAAAGTTTTAAGTGTTGGTGTAGTCGCCTTTTGGATACAATTTACCTTTATCAAGTCAGAGAGAAACATTCATTAAAATTAATGGAATGTTTAGTAGCTGCTCTTCTGAAAAAGTAAGTAGTTATTATCGACATTTTGCAAAATCACAGCTTTATTTTATTAGATTCAAGTTTGAGACCAATTAAATTTCTATAAATGAACTGACAGCTTGTAAAAACGATTTCTGTTTTAGGAAGAAAATCAAAGAACAGGCTGTTATTGATAACAGAATCTGTTTCCACCAATCTTAAAACATTTCTAGCTCTGGAAGAGAATGGGGAGGGGGGAAGCAACAATGTAAAGAAAATATCTTAAACGTTAAAATAAGACTTAAATCTTATTTACATAAAACTGTCGCCCATCAAGAGAAAACAAGACATTACAAATGTTAAGTTTCACCAAATCATAGCAAGTCTAATCTATAATCTCCAATCCTGATGCTTTCAAAGAGAATATTCAAGACTTCTTAGAGGGGGAAAAAAAATATGGTTATCCCATCTCTCAATTTCTAAAAATTAAACACAAAAATAAGTTCATATGCCATTAATAAAAGTTAAAAAAAAAAAAAGCTCGAAATTTGTAATTTCAAAATTAATTTTTTCAATGAAATTTAAATCCTTAAGCATTAGAACTTGAATTTTCAGATAGAAATTCTCTAAGTTATTCATGCACTAGCTATTTATTTAAAAAAATTAAAATTAGTCTCAACAATGAAAGTCAATCCAATATCATTGTGGAAGACAGAACGGATGAATTTCACCGAAGTCTGGCAAAAATCAGGTGAAAAACAATAATGATACATATACATATTTAATCACTGATAAAAATTATTAGCCTGTGCACAAATTTTTGGTTCAGATACTAACAGTATATTTAAGTAACCATATTTATATAGTAACTGAAGGCTGATTAATGCATTTCACACAGCTTTTAGTCTGAAAAGAACCCATAGCACCAGTGAAATTTTGAATATTTAGTGCTATAGAATTTCCAGACCGAGTAAAGAACAAAACATGAATCTTAAATTTTGAGGAAATAACATGTTTAATTTAAGACACTTAATACTGAAAAGCTAAAACACCACACACACAAGGAAAGTTACCAAGTTATTTACCTTTACAATTCCTTCCAATTCCTTACGAACCTGTTGTATCTCACATGACTGCCCATACTGTTGGCTATATTTTTTAAGAAATTCTGAAATCTTCATTTTTCCTTCCTGTTGTTCTGCAAGGATGTTGTATGCTCTCAAAAATAGCCTGTTGGTACATTCAGGATCAGCTAAAACTGCTTCAAGGCCATCTTTTGTCTCTACAATCTTTCAGAAGATTTTAATTAATATTTCAACAAAACAAAATCAAAGTATGTTAAGTAATGAACGGGTTAGTTTCAAGTTGAAGCTTCAGAAATTTGTTTTGCAGCACCATTACCATACGTTTCTGAATAAATGTAGATTATATAACAATGAATATAGGAGAACCAATCATCATTTGCTCACAGAGTAATAATCATATTTTTATAAAAACTAATTTTAAAATATTTACTTTTCTGGACATGAAAGTGAAACTTACATTTACACAAATCAGGAAAAAGGGAAATTTTAACTGAACATGAAATCTTAATATAATTCTGAACAATTGAGTAATACAGTATGTCAATTACAAGGTCGATTTTTCTTTCAAACAAAATATAAAGTTTAAAACTTCACTGCTTTAATAAATTCCTTTTCAGCAAAACTTTACCATCTTGAATGTAATATCACTGTTAATTGTATCTTTGATACTATCAACAGCAACAATACCTAAAAACAACACAAAAGGAAAATGGGACACAAAAACAAATACCAAAATGCTGGCTTAGAAGATGACTAAGTTGGCAAGAACCATAACTTTATTATCTGTTGTTTCCAAGTCTACTCAAATTCAAGTCAAAGAAACTCCAATGACTTGCAGCTTACAAACTCTGAATCTAAGGAAACTGTTTCACATACCAAACACTTCTGCTCAAAGCATTTAAGAATTAACATGCCCAGCCATATTTTATTATACACAGTTGTATCAGAATAATATGACCACATTGGAATCACGGTGAACCTGCCCAGGACCATGACAGTGCACCTGATATGGTCAAGCAATCAAATACATAAATAGTGGGCAAGGACACAGTGCCCATAGTGTGTAACATGATCATAATGAGCCGAGGAAATTTGATGAATTTACAAAATGGAATGATCATAGGCTACCAAATCAAATGGTGGAAGTACCTCAAAAACAGTACTGTTTGTGGGCTGTTCTAGATCTGCTGTAGTAAAGATGTACCAAGATTGGAGCGAAGTAACTCCTGTTGTCAGGACTGGATCCCAAAGGCCAATGATCCCAGAGGAGGCCATTGTTTTTGTCTACTGATAAAGGCCAATTGACACACAACAGTACAGCAACTGACGATTCCAACGAACACTAGGACACCCAGGTGTGTCAGAGATAACAATAGTGCACATGGGTCTCCCCATTTACACGCTATGTGAAGGTACCAATATTGACTAAGGTCCATCAGCAATGACTGCTCCAATTCACATGAAAATACAGTCACTGGACATTTGAAGAGTCGAAGAACGTAGCCTTTTCCAACAAATCTCGATTTTCACTCCACAAAATCTGACTGGTGGTGGCAGATATGCTGTGAGGCTCATAAAGAAACAGAACTCAGATATGCTTGTTGGTCAAATACAGACCAGTAGTGTTCGTGGTATGATCTGGGACCGCTGATAACACTGGATGTGACAATGAACACTATTAGCTACCTATCCATCATCTGTGATTTTGTGTATCCTTTCATGTTGCACATTTACCATGATGGTGATGTGTGTACCAACAGGACAATGCCCCTTGCCATGTCACTCAGGTGGTTCGTGATTGGTCCAGGAGCACAATAGGTGAACTATTTATGCTATCTTGGCCAGCGAAATTGCCCAATCTAGGCCCTTATAGGACTAGCCCTTATGGGACTATCTGGATCGAAAAGTTTGGGGTTCAGATCCACGATCACAATCTTAGGGACCTCGGTGCTCTGCTGCAATCCAAATGGGCATGTGCACCTTGGCTACCTTCCAGAGCCTCATTGCATCCATGCCACACAATCTATCAAGACCAAGGGTTGTTATTCTCATTATTAGGTAGGTGCTCATATTATTCTGATACAACTGTGTATGTATGTATGTATGCTTCTTCATTAAATAGAGCTAATATAGAAGACAATGAAAACGAGAATTGAATGGAATTACAATGAACAGACATCCCAGTTGAGACTCAACTACGTTAGGACAAACAAGAGCACCTCTATGCCCGTTTATCCTAAAATAAGTCACAGCAAATTAGAAGCCATTTTTCACCATTAATATTTGGAAAAGTCTGCTTTGATTCAATTCCAAAACAATTAAAAAAGAAGAAATCAGAATACTCAATTGTTAATGATTTGATATTATAATAAACATGCAATGTCAAAAGTGAGAAATGATACTCAAGAAAATTAATGGGATCAACACACTGAACACAACCAAATGGTTTCAAAGTTCCGACTTTTTACTGTTCTCCAATTTCGAATTGAATATACCAATTTCGAATTAAAAACCAATCATGTACCTAGATAACAACAACCAAACTTTAGTTCGACTTTAACCATAACCCAGAATCTGTCTCCCTCCAAACATGCATAGCCAATCAATTTTTATCACTCTCACAATGGCAATGAAAATTTTTTTAGCAATGAAGTAAACAAATAATGCATCCTACACTATTAAATTCCCAAAAGTCCTCAGGGGAAGTGCAAATGTGACGCTAACCTAAGAGAAGAAAAAGAAATGGGAAAAACATCTTACCAAGAACCAGGAATTAACCCACACACCAAACTGAGCATTCCACCCATCCATTAATCAACCAGGCTATACAGGATCACAATTCAGTGAACTATAGCAAGTATCAAGGTAATTACAAATTGTTTTTAAGTTTAATTGATAAAAAATGTAAATTACTTCTTCAAAAGTTACTTTCAATAAATCACTGCTTTCAAATTTGATGCAACCAGAAGGAAACTTTACATGAAGATTGACAAAATTGTTTTCTAAATTCTGAAATTCAAATTTACAACCTAAGACTGCATGAGGCCAACAGTTTCTTTGATTTTTCTTGAAATCAACAGGGATCTTGAAACCTCCGACACCTCAGATTTCAGCTTTCCAAGATATAGTTTTTGAGTTATCAAGTTCAGATGAACTTACATTTGTATTTTGACTAGAAATTGCTTTTAAAACTTATTTTTATTGTTTAGCTCTTTCTTTCAGGTGCATATTAAGAGGCATTACAAATATTAGACTAATGGCCAAGTGCACCAAG
>JAFIDM010009631.1:33333135-33353584 GCA_023159025.1 Thereuonema tuberculata
GTGGGGGGTGATGCTCAAGAAAAAGTTTAGCCATTGTTTTAAAATTGTGGGAAAGGAAACAAACATGTATAAAAAGAAAATTTATTCAGAAACTTGATAAATTTCTTTTTATACAAGTTTGTTTCCTTTCACACAATTTTAAAACAAAGGCTAAAATTTTTCTGGAACAGCACCCCCCCACTAATTTTAGCTACGTCCACAATGCACCCATCAAAGTTAATTGAAGCTTGGTGCACTCTGCCATAAATCTATAATACCCTGTGATATCTAGCCATCATGTTGGAATAAAAATGGTATGAAAAAACAAGCAAGTTCTGAGTTACTGGAAAAATATTTAAGTTCATTCAATCTTTAAATGAACAATTCTGATCCAATCTCACTTGAAATTACAAGAATTCAAACTTCTCTGGACCCATTTCAGTCAATAATTAAATCTATGATGCCAATAAGAAGATAAAAGCTCCATCTGAATTGTATGAAAATTAGTAGCCACACGTTTTTCACTGCAGAGTAAATTAAAAGGAATCCAAAACTGTTTAGACAAACCACTGAAATTATTTTAGGAGCTGTAATGCGTAAGCATGGAATCCATCTCAACTTACAAGAATATCTAGTTGAAACTATGAGCAAATGTCCTTTCTGTTTTTAAACAGAAACCAAATATGGATTTTTTTTTTTTTCATATGAAAGTTCATTCAGTCAGGTCCTAGTAACAGATGATCAGCTGCTTGCAGCAAACAACTGAAATGTCTTATGCTAAAAAACAGCTTTCAAAGCAAATGTAAGATGGTCTCATCTCACAACACAACCTTGCCATGCTGAATCAAGAGCTAGTCTTAATGAGTTTACTTTTAGAAATTATGGATTTCCCTTCAAGCTCCAGTCATTGCGTTTCTATATTAATATCTGAATATTTACACATCTCACCAACCACTGAAAATGAATACATCTTACAATGGTAACCACGGAAGGCACAAAGGAACCAAAAAGATTTCACATCTCGAAATCTTTGTGCCTTCCATAGTTACCATTTGTTGAATTATTAGCCATGAATATATCTTATTTACTGAATCTTCCCAAACTGCATGGAAACTGTTGATGCTCATCCATCTATCCTATGAGAAATCCCTGTGGGATATATATATATATATATATATATATATATATATAGTGCAGTAACAACAAAATATTTTACATTTTAAACATATAAGGCAACTTTTGTTGCTGCACATCAAGTAGGACTCAATCTTCTGTAATCAGGTCTCTTATACAAATAGATTTATAAGCATCTTATCAATACCAGAAGTTGTAACAGTAGAATGTCTTAGAAAACTGTTTACAGTACTTCTTGATCATTATACGATCTGTGATATTTTCTTCATAGACTGAGGATTTTTTTTTTTTCCTTGAAGATAAAGAATATACCAGATAGTTATTACAATGAAATCTTTGAAAGGGAAATTCAATGCTTAGCTCTACAGATAATTTCAAAAAATTTTACAAATATTTTAGTATTTTTATAGTATCTTTTTAAAACTTCTGTAATTTCTAGAACCACCAATTTAACAAAAGTTTACTACTCAATTAGACCACTTAGATATAACTATACAAAGCTGTTCAATCATTGAATTATCCAACAGCACAAGGCCACATGAACATCTTACAGCACCTATGACAGAAAATATGGAAGGGAGGCTGCCATATATAATTAAACATTTTTACCAACTTATTTTCCTTTCAAATTCTTCGCTTGTTCAAGATAAACCAATTCCCATAATAATAAAATAAAATTCTACGATTAAGATTAGGAGAGCTATGCCTTGTACTGAGACAACAGAATTGTGACTAGGTGAATCCTAGGCCATACTAGCAAGTTTCACTGTAGGAATAGCAGGAGCAAAGGGGTGGAGTGGAAATACATTGGGTCACAAGAAGTGGGATTGGGAAGAGGGGTAGTGGGCAGGGCAAATACTAGTTGAAGACTGTAATAGCAGAGGATCAACTTATTCTAACCCAAAACAACTAAAGATAAGAAAGATGGATGGCAAGACTTATAAGAGTGCATTGTTGAATGGAAGTACTGCTGGATGACCATCACAAAGATTTGGAGATAACTCCTTGTCAAAATTTCAGACATACATTTACAAATCAGCAAAAGCTATTAAGATATTATAAAATGTAAAAACCATATCTTGCAATGATATAAGGAAGCAAATAGATCAGTTTCGGAACCTTGCTTTTCAAAACTCATAACACTTAACAGAAACTGTACCTGGACAGATATGAAGACTGGTACCAAGTGTAACAGATTAGAGATGGTGGAACAAGGTTGGCACTTAATTACTCTGAGACAACAATTATTAATAAGCTCCTAAACTGTGCAATACAAATGTAACACTGGTGGTAGTCAATAGCAAAGGCCAAGTACCAAAACTGCAGCAGAATAGTCAGGAATTTCTATTATCCCTAGTTAGTCAAGTAAAAGTGAAGTACAAGCAACTCTCAAAAACCAGCAATAGCACAAAGGATAAAAGCTCCTATAATATATTCAGCTACCAATGGATAGATATACTTTCAATCCAGAACAGCTTTTTGATTAGCCTTCCTTTTCCATACTGGTGTAATAAGATTTCCCTCATAATAAATATTAAATTTTGATTAAACAAATTGTTTCCTTTGGGATTCTTAATTGTTTGACATGCAATTTTCAATTGGTTATTTATGAAAGTTTTTAAGCCTTTTATTACCGTTGGTTAAAATGAAACATGTAGTAAAATATGGAAGTTGTTTTACTTAAACAAAGCATTTCTTTAAGCTACAGAAAAAAAAAAAAAAAAAAATAAAAAAAAATGGTCATCTCAAAAATTTCTTAGACTTTATAGTAATTAGTCATATTTGCCTTGATCTCGTCTTTCTACGGCTACTATTTCTTTGTGGCATTATGTGAAAGTTTTGCCAATATCTTCCAAAATTTAGGAAAGTGATCCAAATAGAATTAAATTACATAAAAAACAATTATCATTTAAAAGATCTTAGAATCAGACAAGTTAAGGTCTAGTTCTAGTCTTAAATGATCAAGTCATGACTCATGCTAAAACAATGCTTTATGAATCATCTGCTTTAATTGAAATGCCTAATACATGACAAGACAAACAAAATAAAAAAAAATAACCAAAATACTGGCTGTTATCCAGACAAGATACCTTGTCTCTCAGCAATGTCAATAGGTGGATTGATTCCCTTTATTATTCCCTTTGTCTGGTATATGTGTGTGTGTTAGTGGGGTGGGGGGAAACAACACAAAAATTAGCAGTGAAGGAAATTATCATTTTCTCCTGCACATTTACTATGTCTATCTTTCTGATGGGAAAAGGACTTAACCAATTACAAAATTTCTCCTTCAGAATTTTGTGCAAGACATTAATGCAGGGTGTCTACTGAATCTCAAACAAAAAATTTAAGGACAATTCCCATACATTTTAGGACATTTTCACAAAAAATTCTGTTCAACCAAAAAAAAAAATAAAAATAAAAATGCTTAAAATTTAAGGACATAGTCTGATTTTCCCGTACATTTCATGTCGACCCAAATTTCCTGTACAATTCCCGGTTGGCAGACACCCTGCAGAATTAATGCAGGTTCTTAATATTCCTCGTAAAAGCATCCCATAATTTTTGTAGTTAGCTGAAGGGAACTTATACCACACAATTGAGGTGCTATTATATCCCACTGTTCAAATAGCTAGACAACAGACTCCACCATTTTATTACAATTAACCCCTTCTTCTTTTCCAGTAGTGTATGGTAGGTTTCCTATGTAGTCATTGGCTGTACCATTAGTGGATATTAAATATTCTGTTTTTAATATGTTGAAAATATTTGTTTTTTTCCTTACTTAGCCATTATGGTTATAGGAAATTTTGCATCATTTTAGTGGTCATAAATTTTTTGCATTACAAACTAATAAATATTTCTTTTTTTTAATTTAGTATACATACATGTAAAGTTCTTCTGACAAGACTGAACTAAACATGAAATAGTTTGTGTAGAAATGAAAATTTTATATTTACAGAAATAGGCAAATTGGTGGCTGCCCAGCATAATCTTTACTAGTTTTTTTTTTTTTTACTTCTCCTTGCATTACAAAACAAAGAATCCATTATTTTACACAATATTCTTCAGTAGCTACTAGTGGTAAATGAAAAAAGAAAAAAAAAATACTCCCAGTAGGACAATTGTATCAGACTGGTGATACTCGATAACAAATTTCAAAAGATCCATTATGTTAAAATCATTTTATTCTAAGACATGCACACTATATTGTAAGTAAATTAAATAAGATCTGTTTCAGGCTAATTTATTTAATATTGATTAACCATGTCAAAAATACATTAAATGCTGTTCAGATTAGCAAGCTAATTTTTAAAACTATATCAAAACTTTATCTTAAGTTTTGAAAATTGTGTCCCAAATTAAGCCACTGAAAATCTTAAATTTAAAAGCCCATTTAAATCTCAGATTTGACATAAGTAAAACATTTGCTTTCTAATTTAATCTTCATAGCTTGACGAAAAAGAAAAAGTTTTCAGTTAGTCAGTTTTTAGTGAGAATACAGAAGTATATTATTTCATAGTAAATGTTAGAATCATTTGAAAAACACGAGTTTAGCCTTTGCCTGTTCTTCAATAATTTAATTTTTCTAATTTCTTAAAACAATTTCTATTTATAAAATTTTAGATCTGTTCCTTAATATTTTTGTTTAATTTTTTCAGAACATTTACAGCAATCAAATTCTTTAGCTTAAAAGATTAAAAATATTTCCTCTTAACTCAAATTTAAAACTTTAAAACAAATATTTGCTACCTTCACTGCATGACTAATTTTGGAGAGTAATTCCTGCAAATCATTCACTTTGTAATCAGATAAGTTGATGCTATGTCCCTGAATTTGAGTATAAGCAGATGGAATAGAATGCAGAGGGATTGACTGCTTTTTAGTCGACTTGATCAATGCAACCATTTGCTCCGCAAATACTTTTGTTAACTCTTTTTCAGTGAGAACAAGGATTTTATCATCTGGATCATCTATAATCTGAAAGAAATTTAAAAATATTTCTTGTAAGCCATTTCTTTTACATCAAAACTATCTTTTGGAAACTTACACAAAGGAAGGCAACTATATAAATAAATAATCAGTTGAGAATATTATGTAAAAAATAAAACTACTTCTGGATTGATCTTCATATACTGGGGATTTAATATTTGGGGAAAGTTTCTTTAAAAAGGTCACAAACTTACAGGGAAAGGATTTTTGAAGTTAGGGATATTTCTAATTGGAAGCTCCAAATAGGCCAAAGCTTAACAAAGAATCCTAAATAAAACTTCAGTAATTATGGAAAGTTTCAAACCAATATGCAAGACTTCATATGTTGTCCATCACTTGCAGTGTAAAATGATGTCACAAGCTTGTATTTATATTGGCAGGTTAACCATTTCGTAATTGCCTATCCTTTTTTTTTTTTTTATAGCAGTACAAAACTCATTATGACTTCTAATGACTAAGTAATACCCAATGCTTCATTTCTTTCTAAATATAAAGATATTCTTATTTGACTATAGTTTTGTTTTTAGGATTCCTGAAAATTGCATCATAAAATTATTATGCTATTTAACAAATTAAAGAAGAAACAATTGTAAACACCTTAAAATTACACACTTTTCAAAGATCTATCTTACATCTTAAATTCACAACAAAATTATTAAAATAAACTGTTCCAGAAATGATAAAATGATTAATAGGAAATGGTGAACTCATTTAGGTAATTAAAATAATATGTTAATTTACTAAATAGAAACAGGAAAATTGAATGGCAGAATTGTATGCAAATATAAAGCTGATGGTTGTAAATACAATGGCTTCCATAAGGCTTCAGGAAATTTAATTAATTTTTTCCTTTTCTCTTCAATTATATGTATACATAAAATCGCGAAATAAAATATCATGAATCGCGTATCAAACAACTTTCTCATCCTCTGGAGGAAAAAAATTAAATAAGGTCAGATTGATTTACGAACATTACAAATTAAAATGCTACAGACCACATTCTCAATAACAAATCATGTAATTCAGTAAAAATTGCTGAAGAAAACAGAATAGGACTTTAAAAAAAAAAAAAAAAAAAAAAAATAATCCAAATTTAGTACAGTCTACTTAACATTCTCTTTACACTTATTTGAGCTAAAAATAATGTCATTTAGACTACACTTCAAGGAGATTCACGAGAATAAAATCTTGCATATTTTGATAGACAAAAAGGATATTGAATTGCTAGCTTTCTAATAGATGAAAGTGAATTTTTAAGTTTTCCTTCTATTTTAACATGCAAAAACCTGTTTGGTATTACTCCAAGTAAAGAAAACTGCTTAACAAAATAAGAAAGTTTTCTTCCATAAAATTTTAAAGAATACTAATTCTCGCAAACTTTTTTCTCCTACAGATTTGTTTCATTAACAACTTGATAATTTCAGGCTTGAAAATGTAAAGCTGCAGGTAATACAGGAAAATCCAGTATATAAGGTAATGATTTACCAACCTCGTAATCTTAATTTTGACAATGCAGATTTCTGAGTTACATCAAACATAGCTCAATCTTATCAAGGATGAAGAAGTGGTCTGTTATAAACCGATTGCTGTAATAAAAGTCATGAATTCCTGTTGCATTTCCATAAAAGAAAAAAGTATAAAGTATGTGAAGACTTAACATTTCAGCATGCCCAATATAAACTAATGGATGGAATGATATGCAAACAAATTAAAATTATCAAATATTATTTTGTACATAGCTGAATCTCTTTAAAAGGGAACAGGCCATCCATAATCAATGTGGAGTCATTAACACATCAACCAACACCACTGTTTCCCAAAGTTGGCGATACCGCTCTCAAGGGAAAGGGCAGTAGTTGTAGGACGTAGGTAGAAATATAGATACCGTATATGCTCCAATAGAGGCCCCCGGCGTTTATTTGCAAAACTAGCCTCGGCTCCCGGCGCTTAATAAAGACCGGCTGCTATTAGAGGCCGGCCATTATTAACAAAAACCTTCAGAAAGCAATATTTTTACACATAAATACCGGCTAATATTACAAACAGCTACTTTATTTGAATTTCACATGCTACATAAGACTGTTAAGATAAATGGCAATGTCTTTCTGTCCCTTTCGCTGCTAATGACAGGCGGCCACCTCACCGGAAGTTTCTTTCGCGTATTCCACCACGCGAATCTTAAAGGCAATGTCAAATGACCATTTCGGCGGTATTTTGTAAGGCAATGTACCGTAAGGTATTACGCATGACTATAAAGATACGGACGCTTACACTAGTACCGGTAGGCAAATATCAAAGACCCGGCTATTATTAGAGACCGGCGACAATAAGAGACTCTGCGTTTATTGGAGCGTATACGGTACATAAAATAATGAAATTTATCATGGCATCTTTCTGTTTGTTCACTTAAAGGTTCGCTTAATGAAGGAAGATCTCCAGGGGGCGCCGAGTAATTTTTTTCTGAAAAGGGGGAGGTAGACCAAATAAGTTGGGGAACTATGACCTACACAATACTCTTAGTATAATTAGCAATGTCAATAGAGGCAATAACAATGCTTCTGCTATTACATTTCAAAAAACTAAGAATTTATATCATCAACTAATTTTATAATAGCATTTAGAAAATTATTATAGAACACCTGTAATGGTTGGCAGCTCTGGTCATATTTAATTTATCTGATCCTGTTTGGCAAGTTTATTTATTTATTTATTTTTTATAGTAGCAAAGACATTTCTTTTTCCCATCGTTTCAGTTTATTTTTAGATAGATTTTACCATATTAATATCATACTTAACCTCTGAATAAGATCCAGCAGAACACCAAACTCCTAATGATTAAAACTGCAAAATCCCTTTACATGAAAAAGATTTAGTTATGAATTCATTTCCACAATTCCAAACCCAGGACATCTCAAGCTATTTTAAGTGGTATTTTGATGCATGATAAGCATAAACTGATGTGTTTGAAGCTCCTTGTCAATTGGTCTTTGTTGTATGCACTACTAACTAGGGGCCAGATTTCTATAACCTAAAAATCTTATAAATGCACTTATGACAAAAATTAAATTAAAATATAACCAAGATACAATAATATATATATATATATATATATATATATATATATATATATATATATAAAATGCACTATCCAATCAAACTATCAATATATCTTTCAATGAAGAGAAAGACTGACTATTCAAACATTACATAAAATCGCTCTTAGACTAAAAAGATCAAAATATTCATTTGTATGAAAAAAAAGCCCCATTTGAATCAGAATAACTTAAATTTCTTATTTTAAGTGGATATAAATACTTAAGTTCAGGAAAATACATGTTGAACAAATAAAAGCCTACTAATAACACTGCCCCTATGATGTTTGATGGTACTTTAAGTACACATACACCTTCTATTTGGCACAGTACAGAAATGGTTGCATCTGTTTTTCTTTCTTTCCAGATCAATGATTTTTATTTATTTTGTAAATTCTTCCAAGTTAATATTCTCAAATGAAATGTAGTGTCACTATGTTCTTAATCATTAGCTGTAAGACCAATTAGCTTGCAATACCTAACAGTGCAGAAGAATATGAAAATTGCTTTTTCAGAACTTCAGCTGTAAAGAAATATTCTTTTTTTTTATTTAATATGTGTACATACATCCTACCTGTATTATATCTGGTATGGCTTCAAAAAGCTCAATTAATTTTGTGAAACCGTAATCTGCAACTCTGCATTGACGTCCAAAATGATGATGGTAGGCTGGTATAAATTTATTAAATGCCATTCGACACTGAGAACTATGGCGCAACAGCTCAATGGCTTCAACAGCAAATTGTCTGGTTCTTTCTATTTCTTCAGGTGTTTGTTCTGCATCACATGGAAAGGAAAAATAAATACACTTAAACTTAAGTGATGATTAATATACTTAATTAATTAATTAATAAAAGAAAGCCTGTAAAATACATTCCAATATGCCAATTCCATGCTAATTTTATACTGATAAAACTTTCTGAAGTTTTTTTTTTTTTTTAACCGAATCCTCAAAATATTGAATGGGAAAAGTTCAGAATTAGAGCAGTACAAAAATTACGTATGTCCAGATAATTATGACAAGATGGTGTAGAAAATCTGATTAATTCTAGTTTTACCACTTTACTTAATGCTCAATTTCAGAGCCATTTCTGTTGTGGTGTAAAAATTATACTCTGAAAGTAATATAGCAAAGTAATTATGTACCTGGATATTTTTGTTTTATGTTGTGATTTCACAGGTGTTTATGCAATAAATATCAATGTTACACCTTAAAATTTAGAATATAATTTCTTAGAATAAATTCAAAACATGACCAAGATCCAAGAATTTTAAGCTGACTTAATGTTAAAACAAAGGAAATTTTGTAGCTAACATTTGAAATATCAATAGAATATTGAAGGATAAGACTAAGTGACATCCAACATTATATTTGTCAAATATATGGCCACAAGTTTCAGAGTTACACTTTAAATGCATTAACAAATATGAAACTGTCAGCAAAGTTTATATATTTAGGAAGATTTAATTTCAATTCCACTACCTATTCAACCTGTAATAGGAGCTTCAACTCCTGTGGAAAAGCATTTGTATAGCAATTGTTTTTCAAAGCAACTTCCAAAATGTTGTTGGCATAGACACCAACATGTAACTTAGCATTGGTAGGTTTCACAATTAAAAAAATAATACTCAGGGTTGTAAATATGTAATTAAAGTTTGACTTTGAATCCAAAGTTCTTATTAATGGACAGTAAAACGATTTTTCAATAAACAAAACAAAAAAAACAAATTGAGCTCAGAGCTTGAGAATGAAAATGTTGAATTCAGTAACTTTTAAGTTACTTTAAAAGAACACTTTTATTTTCCAAGTTTTTAAACTTGGAAAATAAAGTGTTCTTTTTTTAAAAACAATGACTTACTTTTTTTGTCAGAAACTTCACTTTTCTCTAATATGATTACCGTACATTACAGATAAAAGAAAGCTTCAGTTTTCTTATCTAAAACTTTAAGCATTTTTCATTTCTCAATAATGCATGAATGTGGTTTGAAATCGAACTGATAGCCCAATTGATGAAATGGCTCCAAGTTCACAGCATTTAAGTTTCAGTTTAAAAACATTTTCATTTTAAGTATGGCCCCTTGAAGAGAATATAATTAAGAATATTGAAATTTTAAGTAATTACTAGCTTACCTCTTTTGGGGATGGCAATAATCATTCGAGTCCCAGAATTGGTGACCTAATAATTATCAATAGATTAGAAATCATTTATCGTGCAATATATATTAAGTTTTAAATGAATTCTTGCAAATTGCTCATTTGAAAAGGTAAAAAGTTAAACATGCAGATTTGAAGAAACTGACAATCAAAACACTGCACATGTAATAATGGAAACAATTTAAATGTAATTGACACAAGCTTCTTATCTTACTTACATATAAAATCTGCAAATTAGGTAGGTATGAGTGAGACAAAAAATATGTATATAAAAACAAATTTATTATACGAATGGCAATAACATTTGTTCACTCTGCATTTCAATAAAATTGGCCCTATTTCCTACTTCAGAAGCATAATATTTTCACTAACACTTCATTTGAAAATCTGAGCAACAGGATGTAATAGTAAATGTTTAATTCATCTTTTAAAATCCAACTTGTCAATCTATGATAGGGAACTTAATAATATCCAAACACTTTTAAAATCAGAATTATATTAACAATTACTGACAAATTATTATTTTCAAGCTCAGGCTTTTGTTTCTGTGTCCATTTAATTCCTTTGCAGTCAGCATCATGGCTGGCACCAGGTCCGTGCAGTCTGAAGTTTATTGGGCAGTCGGAATTACTTCACAACCTTAGTAAAATGTCAGAGTTGGAGTCCACAGCACTGGCTGGCATCAATTATTTGCTTCACTTTCAAAGGGAACTTTTTTTCTTTTTTCCAGATGTTAACTTGAGAAAGACTCACCTCCAATGTCTTAAAATTAAAGCAACTCAATTTTGCATTAATCATGAATCCTACAAATATTATGTAATGCTACTTTCCACTGCAGTGTTAATGAAAGCTTTTTTTTTTTTTTTTGGTAAAATTGAATTCAGAATTTGCAATTTGTGTGTTTTAATGAAGAATATTCACCATCGAAATGGTTCCCAATTACCTTGGTTATGTTAAAAAAATTGTGGAAATAGTCAATTCAACTAAGTTTGCTTGATTTTGGGAAAATGACTTTATAATATTGCATGGAGATGCTGCACTTTTATGAACCAATGAAGTGGAGAGGAAATAATTATGCTTCATTAAGTACAGTTATTCATTAATCCAACCCTCTTTAATTTAATCATCACCAATCACTTCTGGCAATTTTAACACACATGGTACTACATTAAGAATTAACTTTTTTCAAATCAATTATTTAGGTTTATTAAGATATTTTCATGAAACTTATACATTCATATTTAAAAATCATGAAATAAGCTTGCTATTTTTTTATCAGTCTTAAGTGGACAGGAACTTAGATCTATAAAGGGAATGACAAGAATTAATGCACCTTTCTGATTGTTATATCATTTTCAAAAATTACAATCTTGGAGAAACTAACTGCACAAAAGAAAAAAGGCAGAAATCAAAAGGGGCAATTTATTATTCAAACAATAGTTTAGGTTATTTTGATAAATTGCTCTGAAGAAACAAATTGAATGAAAAAATAAAGTTTAAAAAAATTTAAGCATGTGCTAATAGTCAATTAATATTTCATTTTCAATGTTAAATATTTATGTTACTCACAAAAATTGAAAATAAAAAAATTAAAAAAAAAATATGTTTTATATTAATAAAAGAGATAACTAATTTAACATTTGTTAATAAACTTATTCTTTGTACAATTACATTTTATTTAACTAGAAAAACTAAGTGAAATTTGTAAATTACAAAAACAGAAACACTGTAATATTGCTTTAATCTCTTTTTAAAATAACTAAACCTCAAACCATTAAATAAATTCTTTCAGTATATAAATTAAATTGGGAATCTAAATATCAAATTTAGGCCCAGAAGTGCTTATGAATTTATGCTTCAGATAATTTGTGACTCATATGGTTGTGCCAAACATTATGAAATAATAAATGAGAATAGGGCAGAAAAAAGGAAGTAAAATGACTTAAAATGCAGTAAAATCAAAGTTCTTAAAAAATTCTTCATTAAACTGAAGTCTGTTTGAGATTTCATTAAAATTTTAATCAATTTAAAATTTATCCAAATAAATTGTTCTTACCACCACTGCATTCTCTGGTATTTCGGAGAGCATATCGGCAATTTCACAGACTCCATAGTTGTTAATATTAAATTCTTTTCCAAAGCATTTAAGATGAACACTAGGAAGATCTTCCACTGAAATCTGTTTACTGGCCTGAGATTTCAAAACTCGCAAGATGTCTGCTGTAAAGCGTTTAATTTGAGCACGATGAGCAAGAGTCAACATTCGCTTATTACCTTCTCCAAGAATCTGAAAAAAATAAATAAAAGACCATTTTATTTGTAACCATATTGTGGGCAATATAAGCATCAGCAAACTCAGTATCTAAATATCAGTTAATATTTATTCAAATCCATTTTTTAACTATACTCGTTTCATATTAGGCAGCATTTACAATTAAATCTGCATCTATGAGCAAGTGTTAAGTCATACTGCAGCAGTTTAGTGTAATAAATCTTACATTATTATTCAATATCTACTTTTTGATTAAGCTTTTGAAAATGGATTAATACTACCATAGAATAAAGGAACTTTCAGCAAATTTCTTTAAATTTTAAAACTGGCTAAATTTTTATACATGAAAAGCAAACTTATTAAAAAAAGAAATACCTGAACAACATGTGGAAGGGATTCTAACAAATCTAGTAATTTCGTGTATCCATAATCAGCTACTCGACATTGCCGGCCAAAATGATGATGATAAGCAGGAATGAACTTATGGAATGGCATGACACAATTAGGTGTATTCCTCATCAGATCTACAATTTCTCTACTAAAACAAGCAAGCTTGCTTGCTATTGGTGGACTTGCACTTCGTAAGTCCAGAGCTGTAAGGTTAAAAAAATTAAAAATATTTATTATAAAAAAAAAAAAAAAAAAAAAAAAAAAAAACACGCAAGCAGGATACTCATTTGTAATTTTATTATATTGTTGTTTCAGTATTCTTAACATTCAGGATACGGTTTGTGTATTTAAGATGCTATGATTTTAGGTCAAGAATTTCAAGAAACTGCATGCATACTACTTCCTTCATATCTTATTGAAAATGAAGCAATCCATGAATCAATTCAGTATTTCATGCATAACAATCCACTTTTAAATAAATGCATTTATTTAGGCAAACAAATAACATGATCGTTTACCAGTGAACCTCTGGTTAAAACTGGGAGAACGAGGGGAAAGATTCACGAGGGGATAACATGTTAATTAGGAAATTTAAACCTTTCTCAAAATTGTTGTCCACATTTGCACAATTTATTCTTTAATATTAATATCCACAAAGTCCAAAACCACAGGTCTAATGAACAGAACTACTTCCTTTCCCTATTATATAAATATCACAATCAATCCTTGGAAAGTTAAAAGGGATGGGTGGGGGACGAGATGAGTCAATTTTCATTTCTTAGTTAAAATACAATCTTTGTCATAAAAGTTCCAAGACTGAGTCTATATTTCAGAGACAGTAATGTTACAGTTGTTTCAAATGATTTGATTTAGTCATACGCTACGTGTTCTGCATATACGTGGTCTTGAAAGTGCTTCCACATATTCCGCTAGGTGGCATGGCAGCAAATTGAAACACTACATATCTCAGTGGCAGCATTTGTCTTGGCAAGAATGGATGTGGAAATTGAACAGCGAGTGAACTAAGTTTTGTGTGAAATTAGGGAAGAAAACCAATAAAACATGGAATCTTCTCCAAAATGCTTACAGTGACCTGGCCTTATCAAGAGGCCGTGTGTTTGAATGGCACAAGAGGTTTGTTAACGGTGGAGTGTCAGTGGAAGATGATCCAAGGTCAGGGCGGCCATCAACAACGCATAATGCAAACAATGGATTGCATCTGGAACAGGTTACGAGAAGACCGTCAATGTCACTGTATGTATGTTATCCGAGGAACTTGGTATCAATAGGTTTGCCTGCCACCAAATGTTACGACAGGATTTGGGAAAAAAGAAACTGAATTCAAGAATAGTTCCTCGCATGCTCACAGAAGAACAGAAAGAAAACTGAGCATCAAATGCTTCTGAACTCTTAGAAAGGGTCAAGAATGATCCCACGTTCGTCTTGAGCATTATTGCCAAGGATGAGACATGGAGTTATGAATATGACCCACAAACGAAGTGGAAAGAGCCAAATGGAGAAGTCCCAGTTCACCAGCTTTGAAGAAAGTCAAGCGGCAATCAACAAAAACAATGTTGATTGCATTCTTCGACGTCAAAGGCATTGTTCACCATGAATATGTGTCTCGGGGACAAACAATAAACCAAACCTTTTACTTTATGTTCTAAGACGTTTGCGGGAGGCAATTAGGCACCGCTGACCTGGCTTGTGGGCATCTGGACAATGGTTCTTATTGCATGACAATGTAAGACCACACACTGCTCTGTCAGTCCAGGAATTTCTTGCTAAACATCAAATTACAGCTATTCCACATCCTCCATATTCTCCTGATATGTCACAGTGCAATTTCTTCCCGTTTCCCCGGCTGAAGAAAAAGCTGAAAGGAAGGCAGCATAAGGACATTGCAGCTGTTCAGAAGGCAATGACGGATGAGATGAAGAGCATACCAAAAGAAGCTTTCTCAGGCTGTTTCCAAAACCTTCAGAAACATTGGCAGCAGCATATCAATTGTGGAGGGGACTTTGAAGGAAACAAGGAACGTTAGTTTATAAGTTGAATATTTTATTTTTTACAGTACCAGTCCTGGAACTTTTATGACAAATGTTGTTTAAAATAGTTCTATTCCATTTTCTCCTAAATAGGAAATATGAAATTCCTTTTGGTTCATTTTTACAACCAAAAATGCAAAAATTTGTCTTTCTCACTGTTTGTAACCCTGTTATAAGCAATTCTCTTTTGCTTCCCTCTCAATGAGACTAGCACAGGTTCAATTTATATCAGTGACAGAAAATAGTCAATTTAGAAATCCTAATCTACAAGTAGGGCAAAATAAAACCAGACACTTATCAGCAAGACATTCTATTTGAATTTTAAGAAATCAATTTTAATTTTAAAATTAAGAATTTGAAGAATTGCTACATAAATCAAGAATTAACTTATTGATTTTGTTAATATTTTTTACAGCTATTCTTTTATAAAATGTTTGAGAATTGCAAGCTTTCAAAATTGCAGTTGTAAACATGTGATCTAATGACAGTCCAATGATTATCTCTCTTCAATCAAATCAGCTTAATTTAATTTTCACTTCATGAAGAGTTATAAAAACAAACAGTATCATAAATGCTCATAATTACCTTGATCAATCACTTTATTTTCTATCCATTGAATCTTGCGAATCCCTGCCGAACACTGAATGATTTCAATGCCAGGTACAGAACCAATCAAATGCTCTAAAGGAACACCACCATCTTTACATTCCTCCAGCTCACCAAATTCACATTTGTAACAAGTGGTAAAGCTGAAAAATAAATGACAACATACATTTCTGAAACCTTTTTGTATTTATCTCTACATAGGTAACTTAAGAACATGTTATTACTTTTCATTCAAATACAGAATTCAGTTACAGAGCAATTTTGTTAAAAAGGTAAATAATTTATTAGATTTGATTAAGTATCAGTCAAGTATCACTTGCTTTACTCCTGTTAGCCTAATCCTTTGAAAATATGTAAATCACCCTGAAGCAACAGGTTGTTTTTTTTAGGTGCCAACAGCAACCACATTGGGGTTGATTTTGGAAAAAGAAAATTAAAAATGTAACATGTTCTTCAGAAGAAATTAATAAAAATCTAAGTTTCTTAATTCAACAACTACAAACATACATACACATCCAATGTCAAAATTACAAATTATCCCACATTAAAAAAAAATGACATTTTATAAATTAAAAGTTGTGTAAGAAATAAAAAGAATGCACACTTATATTAAAAATGACAGAAATTAACTTAAGGACTGACCTTCCTAAAACCAATGAACCATTATGAGAATGCAATAGGGCGTGAATTTGGAGACTCAAGGTCTTGAATGAAATGTGAACATTTGGCAATGGCTTAGAGGTTTCCTTCTCTGCCCAGCCTTTACCCTTATTTGGGTTTGGACAATGGATTTCACAATAGGATTTTTCCATAATTTCCTGGATTTCCTGAAATATGAATATTACACATTTATAAAATTATGAATGTTTAAGAATCCTCAAATTTTACAAAGGGATTTGAGAAATTTGGCAGGTTGGGGGGGGGGGGGATTTAAGTAACAGGGTCAACCCACTCCAAATGATGTTCCTTGCCTTCTTTTGAGCACTCCAAAAATAGCTGTTATAAAAGGCATTTCCATATGCACGATAATTTTGATCTCGAGAATTATTTTGACTTATGAAAAACAACTTTAGCAATAGTTAGTTAGAAAACCACTGTACAGATTGCATTCTTTCAATTAATCTTCATAATGAAAAGATTAGCATTTATTTTAGAACTCTCTACAATATTTCAAATGATTGATGGGATGCATCTATGCCAACACTGAAAGGTTAAAATACAGATGAAATTTAAAAAGATCTTATTTGATAGAAGTAGGAACTAAATTATGGTGGCTAGTACAGAGACTGAGCAACAGCTAACCAAGTAAAACCAAATCTACAAAATTGATGCCTTTTTATATGGATAAAAATTAAGAAAATAACCATCCAAAGAATCAAGCACAATGTTCAATACAGTACCAAGCCAAATCTCCAGGCAAGAACAGATAGCATGGAACAAATAAATATTTAGAATACTAAGAATAAGCAAATAAAATGATTTCTTAAATCAAACAAATTTTGAAAAAGATAAATACATCAAAAAGAAAGAAACAGAGATAAAAGAAAGAATTAAAGAGTCACAGCAATTAGGCCTGATAATCTAAATTTAAGATCAAAGGAAGCTCAGTTCCATTAAGAGAAAAGGATATACAGTAAAACCCATTATTACACTCATCAAGGGACCATGACCTACAATCGTAATAAACGGGATAGCGCTATAGACGGGAAATGATTAATGAGATGGGGAAAGATTTGGACACCATTTTACAGGAAACATACATGTTTCTGCAATAGATATACTGCAAATATGAGCTTATTTCCTATTAAAAAGATCTTTGATTGTTGTTTGCCGTGTGTGTGCTACTGTTATGAATTAAGACATTTTCAACGCGGTTCAGGTAACTATTAACGTAAATTGATACACCACTAGGAGCAATACTAATATATTTTCGGAGCAGATTTAGTGCACACTTAACTTTTTTACGTTTGCAACAACCCTTCGCTGCATCGGTAATTGCATCCCTGTTTTTCATTATTGTTCGCAGGCTGGACGAGAGAATTCCTAGAGATTCTGCGAAATCCTTCTGACTTCTGTAGAATTCTCGTCGTACTTACGGAGAATTTGCAATTTTTCACTTATAGAAAGGGATTTCCGCTTCGACATTTTGCACAACTGTATCACAGACCCGCAACTTCAGAGTTCAAAGATTCCCTCCTACCAGGGGAAAAAAAAAAAAAAAAAAAAAAAAAAAAAAAAAAAAAAAAAAAAAAAA
The DNA here is from genome assembly GCA_023159025.1 of Thereuonema tuberculata. Lineage (NCBI taxonomy): Eukaryota > Metazoa > Arthropoda > Chilopoda > Scutigeromorpha > Scutigeridae > Thereuonema > Thereuonema tuberculata. The sequence goes on from JAFIDM010009631.1 coordinate 33,351,056, forward strand.
GGAATCTTTACAGTGTTACATTTCTTTTCGATACAAAATTTCTGATATAAAAATAGTGCTACAAGCGGGATTTGAAGCGTTATAAGAGGGTAAAAGTATACAGATATATATATAGAAAATTCCAGGGACCGTATAAAAGGAGCGTAAAGAACGGGATAGCACTATAAGCGGGAGTGTTATTCGAGGTTTTACTGTATTACAATTCAAGAGCCAGTTACCAACACAAAACTGGCAGTACAAAAAATAGAGGCAGTTTTGAGAATGAAGGTGTGGTATAAAAAGCTTGAGAAATGAAGAAAAAAAAAAAAAACTGATAAAGAGCAGAATAATTTGTCTAGTATTTAAATTATCTAATTTAATCTGAATGGACTTTGTTTTTACTACAGAAGGGTAGCTTATGAAAGCAACCTATTATATGCTGATATACTTCAATGAGAGAAGTCTAAATTGAAAATTGCTAGTAGTGAGATCAGACAATGATTTAGATAAATATGCCAATGGAAATTTATTAGTTGAAAATATATGGCTTCATAGATTATCTGTACTACAACAGAAATAGCTAAATTCTGAAGTTCTCAAAAGCAACAGGAAACGATATTATTTTGATAGAGCTGTGAGCCAATGAAGGAGTCAAACTGATAATACTTAAGTTTCTCCTTTACTTCAATCACAAGTATCAAAAACCAAAGACTGCATTCTGAAAATTAAGACCAGCTAGTTGCTAGAAACAGTTAATCTCAAAACTCGATGACGAAACATTTTATGGCAGTTTGACAACCCATCTTAAGACACTGATATCTCTACAGGGTTGCTTGCAGGTTGGATTTTTTTTTTTTTTGTAGATTGAGAAAGACAAGGGGAAAAAACTGATGCAAAAGGGACAAAATTATTCCATTACTGTCAAAAATATGAATTGTTAAATCAATAGTCATGATACCTTTAATTTGCATCACTGTCCACCAAAAACATTAGAAAATATTCTGAAAGCCAGGTAAAGATTTCATTGAATTTCAGAAAGTTTAAAAAAAAAAAAAAAAAAAAAAAAAAAAAAAAAAAGACTCAAATAACATGAAGGAAAAACTTACATCAGTAAAAAATTTCTTTTAAACAAAGTGAATAAAATGAAATTCTGGAAAACTGAAATTTGACTAAGAATTTTTTTTTTTTTTCCCATTCACACAGTAGACTGGATTATAGAGTAAACAAAGACAATTCTTTGGAGCATGTTCAACTGAAAAGTTAAATGTGTTTATTAATTGTATTAGAAACCAAAAGATAAAAAGTAGCTTGAATATACACTAAATGGCTCTTAATTGCCAAATACCTCTAGCAATATGCTAACCAGGATCTAGTATGGCATCAGTATGATGTAGGTCTGCCTTTCACCACTATCAGAGCCTTGACCCTTCAAGGAAAACATTCCACCAGTCTGAGGTAGGTTTCTGAAGGAATTTGGTTCCATTCCTCCTTTAAGATGTTTAATAGCTCTGTGATATTTTGCGGGCAGTTTGGTCTGGTTTTCAACCGGCATCCCAAATCATCCCAAAGGCGTTCAAAGGGATTGAGATTAGGACTTAAAAGGCCGGCCACTTGACTTTATCCACTCCCATGTTCTCAAACCACCCAGTTATAACCTTTGCTTTATGGACAGGTGCATTATCATGCTGAAAATGAAATGGGCCAATTCCAAATTGTTGCTACACTGTGGGTAGAGCTGAATTGTCCAAAATTGCTTCATAGGCCTTGGCATTCATGGATCAAGACACTAAAATCAGTGAACCAAGAGACCATACTATGATTCTCACATGCTCCGAACTTCAGTGGGAACAATAGTCCTGTAAGTAACACTTGCCAGACATTTGCCACACCCACACAACCATTGGATCGCAACAACTCTTAGTGTGATTCGTCACTCCACAGCATGCTCTTCCATTGTTCTGGAGTCCAATGGCAACGTGCTTACCACCACTGTAAACGATTGGCAGCATTCTGTGCAGTGATCTTAGGCTTATGGGCTGTAGCTGGACCATGGAATCCAAGTGTAACCAGCTCTACTTACATCACTTCCCAATGCCGATCGAAAGTCTTTGGCTACATTTTGTAATGAAGCCTTACAGTTGGACCTCAACACGTCAGAAGCTTCGATAGTCCCTATCTGTCAATGTTTTTGGCTTACTGGATCTGGGTTGTCATGTTATAACTCCCTCATGTTTTCATTTCACCACTACATTACCCACTGCTGCAGAGGGTATCTGGAACTTGCCCAAAATCTTTATTTTATTCTAGATAGAATAACCAAACCTATAGGCACCAACAATCATGCCCCGTTCAACATCACTAAGCTCGAGCTCTGTGATCATACCGATGGCTATAGCTGCTATTCACGTCAACTTAATATTCAAGGTTCTTTTATAAGGGTATGACATGCACAGATGATCCCACTTTCGGGGGGGGGGGGGGGGGTTTTAAGAGTTAAAAATTACATGAGGTGATTTAAAAAAAAAAAAAAATTGGAAAAAAAAAAGGGGG
>JAFIDM010009631.1:33359929-33373701 GCA_023159025.1 Thereuonema tuberculata
ATGAAGAGTTTTTTCCATGTATATTATGCCTGATGAAGCAGTTAAAAGTAATAAACTGCGAAATATAGATTGATATGAAGAGGATGTATCTTTTATCATTATAGTAAATAATGTTAATTGTTAATAGTAATTAAATGCTATATAAACATTTGTTAAAAATTATTATTTTTTAAAAAATTATCCTCCACTCATTGAAATGTTTCAACATCCTTACAAATAAGTATAAGGAGGAAGCGGAAGTAATCTATGATTAAATATATTTTATTATTAAAACAAAAAGTATACTTACAGAAATATTAAAAACAATATTTATCTATGAAGTAATTAAAAACTTAAATCCCATCACCAAATTAAATTATGTTAATTTACATAAAATTCCTACTTTGATAGTTTCGTTTGAGCCTGTAGTTCAGGTTTTGCCACCACTTTGAAGGCTATTATGAATTTCGAAAAAATTATTTGAAGATTGCTTTAATTCATGTTTTAGCTTCTCCCTTAACTTCTATCTCTTCCAGTTTCAGAATAATTTATATATGAATACCTATAAAAAAAAATCATCAAACCTTTCCAATTATATTATGCCTATTTCTTCATGTAAGTTTATGCAACAGATTTTTATTAAAACGAAATTTTCTTAGAATGATGCTTGATTATGTTCATTAACTTTATTTTCTGATCCAAAGGAAAACTGCAATAATTAAAAAGATTTCATAGACTGGCCATAAAATTAAAATGTAACAATGGCTCAAAGCACAACTGTACACAGTTACGTTCTTCATGCTTTGCAGTAATGCACCAACAAATTCTAACAGCATGCATTCTTAGGGAGTAAATGCACCAAAAAAATTTTAATATTTTCATTAAAATAGTGAGCATTTCTCAACAATTCTGACAGGCAAACTGAAATTACAATAAAAATCAAATTTTCTAAATCCCAAACTACCCATTACTAACTATCCAGATAAAGCTTCTAATGCTTAATAATAATAATGTCTGGCCAATATCCTAAGTCAAATTTTAACTATATTATTCTTAATTAAATTTTACTGAATCTGTAAAAGGTAGAAATCATTACAAGGGAAAGTAATTAATAACTTTTTAAGTTAGTAATCTAACTGTAGTTTAATCTGAATTTATAAGTGCACAGATTTATATGTGATTGGACATTTCTTATTACTAAATTTAATAATAGCTTAAACGGTAAAAATGCAAAGAATAGTAAAATAAAGGACAAACCTTAACACTTGAGGTGAAGGTGCAGTGTCATTTGCAAAAGATATAAGAATTCTTTTACTTCCTATCTTTTTACGGTGTAATTGTGATATTGCATATTGAGCATCTTGAATTGAAGGTACTTTAATAACAGCCATCAAATTTCCATCCAAATTCAATACAACAGAGACATGGAGCACCTACAAATGAATAAACAGAAATAGTAAGAAAAATAAAACCATAAATTAATGAAACAAATGTATGAAATCCAAAATTATTAATATTTCCACATTAACCATCAAATACTTGTTTCATAGTAAAAACTTTTCTTTGTAATCATGACATTATTTTCAAAATATATTTAAATAACCAAACCAATGGATAAATACAATTGTTAACCAGAATACCGATTTGATTTTTTTTTTATTACAATGACATAAGAACATTACTGTTAAAATTACAAAAATCTTAGGAATTACTGAAAATTTAGTAACCGCTTGAGTATTTCACTTTTTTCAATTAATCAATGACTGAAGCTGAACTGCTTCATTTAATGCCCCCCCCCTCCTTTTTTTATGGCTATTTCGTAAGGAAAGTTTGGCCGATAAAACCAGCACAAGTGTGTATGTGTGTGTGTAAACTTTTGAACTAAAAACTTATGGTAAAGGTCTTTGAAAAAATTATTCATTTGGGAGAGAAAAAGCACGCGCACACACAAAAACTAGTGTCAAGTTATATTCAAATTGGTTTTTATAATTTTTAAAACTTTCAATCTCAGAATTTGATCCTTAATAAAATGTTTACAATAGTATGGATTACTTTATTACACAAGTTATTTAAGTTCCTCAAAAATATCTACTTAACCACAAATGTAATTTAACTAAAAGGACAATTACCATTACATGGCTCCGGAACATTGACATCAGTATCTTCTTCATTTCTTTGGTTTCAATCCTTTGATCTAAATTGGTTACTTGTAATTCCACTGGCGAATGTTGATCTGATCTACTAGGCAATGGTGCAGCATGGCTGATTGGTTGGAAATGTGTGCTGCTATTTAGCAAGGGACTTGGTGTATTTGATCTGGAAGCCAAAGCACATTTCTGTGGATTCTCAAAGAAGCTGTTTTCACTACCTGAAAACTGGCTGTATTGAGCTAAAATATAAAATCATGCTTACTAATTAATGCTAGAGAAATTTATACATAAAAGTCAAAGAAAAAAGTAAAACTGGATTAAATCAATTTTAAGACAAAGCAAGGTTTAATTTGTAAGAGAAAATACATATATATTAATAAGGAAAGATGATAATAGGCAAAAACAAGACAAACAAATTTTGGTTGAATATTAGAATACATAGGGAGATTTGTATATACTTATGGGGGGGAAAAAAAAAAAAAAAAAGACAAATGTAAGGCAGCAATTTGAATTTGAATTCATTTGGACTTTTAAGTTAGTATGTATCCAATTAATTGAAACTTAGAGGTCTACCCGATATTAAACAACATTATCTGAATTAGGAGAAGCGTAACATCAACATCTAAAGACAGGAAAGGGGGAGGGGAATCAATCTTAAAAATGGAATGACCTTTTGCAAAATATCTTGAGCCAAATCAGTTCAAGGAAGTCTTAAGTACCAGATTATAACAGATATTGCAACTGTTAAGTTGTACAAGGTAGAACAAAGCCAATTTGATTGTCGATACTGAAAGTCTAATGCTGCCTTTTTAATTTTTTTCACATACGAATCCAAAACATGCTTCAAGTCTTTCCCCCCCCCCCCCAACTTTCTAGAAGTAGAATTAATATTTCACTTGATCTGTCAAGTTAAAAAAGAAACGAAGAGTTCCATCAATATATATCAAGTTCATATTTTCAAATATGAGAAAATATGAAGTTGAAAACTGCTGTAATTATGAACAAAAACTGGGAAGCAAATTTTCTTCATAGAAGATGTCTTCAAAATTGAAAACTGCAAACTATATGCCACCAAAAAACAATGCACAATCAGAGCTTACAAGAAGTTCACTGGTAAGCACAAAAAATCGACTCAATGTTCATATTTTCACTGAGTGTCTATTCTTTCAGAAATCAAATTATTTTGAATGAAAACATATATTATTTGAAAGCTTATAAAGTACAGTTTCAAATGGTATTACAAATAAGCAGTATACAATAAAATTTTCTTTGACGATAGGACCTGAACAGAAAACAGAAAAATGTTGAGGGAAGGAATAATGATATGGAAAGGGTTTTGTTTGAAAAGAAAAGCCAAAATACTGTAAAAAGCAGCAAAATTTATTGTATTCCGTATTTGGTGTTGCCAACACTAGCTCTTTTAACTGCTTTCATATGGTTTGTCATCAAACATACTAATGTCTTCAGTTTCCTGCAGAATGGGTTCCCACTTTTCTACTATGGCTGCCTAGAGTTGAGTGATGGTGCTAGGAGTGGGACTTTTGGCTTGAACCCTTCTCTTCAGCTCATCCCACATGTGCTCGATGGGATTTAAGTCCAGGCTGGATCATTCCATGGAGGGCATGCCACCCTTGTCAATATACTGTCTGATGCATCTCACAACAGATGGTCTCGAGTTGTCATGCATTAGCACGAAGTCTTTACCTACAAACACTGCATATGGGACCACAAAGTTGCCCAAGATGTCCCCGATTTAGTCATCTGCCATCAAACCACTTTTGCAGCCACTATCGGCTATGAAAACTAGGCCCATTTTTGCCTCTAAGGTAATCCCAGCCCACACCATGCAGGATCCACCACCTTAGATCACTTGTTCTGAGATACAGCATTGTGCTTAACTGTTCTCCAGGCCTCCTGTATACCCGAGCTCTTCTTATGCCATTATGCAAACACATTCTGCTTTCATTGGAAAACAAACCATTGCTGCAATGCTCTAAACTTCAATCACTGTGCTTATTGATGGGATGCCATTGAGGGGTCTAGTAGCAGGCCTCTTTGTTGTCAGGTTGCCATTCTTCAACAGTCGGACTATTTGACTGTCCATCACTGACATCCATCCCACCCATGCTCATTGCCGTTCTTGTTGATGTGAACTCTGGCAAGATGGCGATTTCGAAGTGAAGTTAAGATGAAACGATCTTTTTGTTCGGTGTATAAAGTAGAAAATACTCTGGGGAATATGGATACAATAAATAAGGCATGCTTTTCTAAACGAAACCCTGCAAAAGCAAGTTAATTTTTATTAATGAATTTAGTGTTTTAATGAAAAAAAAAAAAAATTACTTTGATGTTATTTCAGAGAAGCACAATTTGTGAATATAGTTTCATTAAAAAACTATATTCACAAATTGTGCTTCTCTGAAACAACATGAAAGTCATTTTTTTTTTTTTTTAAATTACATTAATTTTAAAATGTTCCATACAATATAACAGCCTAAACTATTCAATTAATGTGATGCCATGTATTGCAAATTTAATCATATCTGGAAACATACTTGCATATATATGGATAGAATGGTGTTTCAGTGGTTGAAAAAGATATGGACAGATTTATAAAAGCACTAATCTTTATAATAAGAACTTGTGATTCAACACTTCTGATTTCCACAATCATGAGTGCAAACAATGGAGGAGGGATATGAGGAAATGTTCACAAGTAGTAATCAGTGGAACACTTGAGAAAACCAAGGAATTGGAGAAGACAGGAAAGAAATAGACATCATACAGAGTGATCATTTAAGATTTGTATAGCAGAAAGAATGGCAGAACTGGATAAAGGTACTTTTTTTTTTTTTTTTTGTCCATCAGGTCTAAAAAGATAACGTGCAAAATAAAAAAATAAATAAATGCAGAGAGATTAACCAAAAACATGCTTAACAAACCTCCAAAACACCCATAAAACCAGGTCCAGCTAGCACCACATACAGGCTTAAAATAAGGAAAGGCAGTAGAAGCCTCTTAAAAAAAAAAAAAAAAAAAAAAAAAAAACCCAACCTGAGAAAAGAAATTTTAAGGCCACAATATGGGACCTTAGATAAAGAGAATGAACTCAATTTCACTCAATTCAAAATTGGGAGGAGGAAAAGCAATAAGCAGATAGGACCGATAGGTACAGCCAATACATGGCAACAGAAATTTCAGGAGCAATAATATTCAAGATACTATCTAAGAACACAATTGACACGCACAATTTACGCAAAGGATTCGCACCCCGAGATGTCATCGTGAAGAGACTGGGACGGACCGTTTCGCACTTGTTATGTGCTCATCAGCCAGCCAAACTCCACCGATAACATGCTCAGAAGGTGCGAAACTATAGCCATCCTGGCTCTTGCTCCCAAGAGCGGGAACTTGTGTACTTGTGTTCTTAGATAGTTCATTCCGCACGTTAAAGAAAGATTAATAATTCAAGATACTAATTAGTGGAAACACAAAGTGGGGAGATTGTAATCTTACCAAATTCCTGATGCACATTTGATGTCCAGATACGAGAATTAGTAAACTGTCTGTTTGGGGAAGGAGTATTCTGATGACTTCTTGGCCTATCCTTTTTTATCTGAAGTCTTGGAGGCCGCTCATTTGGATAACTGCTTTTAAGTACTTGTGGATCAGTTAGTGTGCATGTACGAGTTGTGATGGAATCAGAAGCTCCATTAATGTGACCTTAAGAGAAAAAAAAATAAAAAAATAATCAAAACACGTCAAATACCCGAAATGTGTGCTGCCAAACTTAAAGGTTGTATTCAATCATGCAAAACAATGAATAAATGTCATAAACATGGGTCTGGAAATGCATTATTTCCAAGATATTAATGATGAAATGATGAGGTGTTGGCCTTTACGTTGTATCGTGGAGTCATTAAATTGCTCCTCAGTAATCGTGACAAGTAATGTTCAATCTCCCCCCAACAAAAGTAGAGCAGTCTGGTTGAATGCATTCCAGATGTCAGAATTGCCACAGTTTGTTTTAGAAAACATGACTACGAGGTACAGTAATGCAGAGATGGCCAACATCCATTTCACTTACAGCAGAGCAAATGGAAATTGCAGAGAAGCTGCATGACTGAATCAGTAAGCCTGTCCGTAATGACCGTGATCATCCAGGAACACATTTAGGGCGATTCATCATCGTCTGGCTGAGACACAATCATTTACGGCCGCTACTCTCGATAGAGGCAGAGACTGACACAACAGAACACAAATTGAAGAACAGGTGCTTGATGAAGTTCAAGAAAATCCTGGAACATCCACTAGAAGTATTGCCAGAGAAGTTGGCATATTGAAGCTAAGTGTGCACAGAATTCTCCAGGAACAGCTTCCCTACCCATATCACGCATACACAGTGCAAGGTCTGTCATCCACCGATTACCCTCCATATGTGTTCTTTTGCTCATGGTATCTGCAACACTGTGTTCAACCTACTTTTGCATAGTCTGTGCTTTTCACCAATGAGTCTTGCTTCACAAAAGATACCATTATGCATTTTCATAACTTTCACCACTGGTCCAATGAAAACCCGCATGCTATCACACAGTCACGGCACCAACAAAGGTTTTCCGTAAACGTCTGGATTGGCATCATCGGCGAGAGTTTCCTGCCAACTAGACTAATCGGCGATGCTTACAGGGGTTTTCTGAAAAATGAGTTGCCTACATGCCTGGAGGATGTTTCTTTGCACACTCGTCGTCACATGTGGTTCATGCATGATGGTGTGCCACCTCATTTCAGCCGTACAGCCTGACAACTTCTGAACCAACATTATCCTGACCGCTGGATTGGAAGAGGGGGAACCAACAGCATGGCCTGCTTGTTCCCCTGATTTAAACACACTGGACTTTTTCGTATGGGATTATCTTAAAGCATTAGTGTACACCACCATCGGTTACTGATGCCCACACACTGCACGATCGCATAGTGGATGGGTGCAACACAATTCGACGTGCACCTGGCATCTTCAGCAGATGATGAAACGACGTTATGTTGTGTTTTTTGCAGCCGGTGGAGGGCATTTCTAGCACTTTCTGTGAAACTGAACGACTGTATGGCCAACACCTCTATTGTTGAATCGTTCATATCTTGGAAATAAAGCTTTTCCATACCCATGTTTATATGACATTTATTCATTCTTTTGCACGATTGAATACAACCTTAAAGGCTCGCGCACACAGAAAGCAGTCTGCCGCGGCGGGCAGCGGTCTCCGACCGAGGTGGTCAGGCAGTCTAGTTGTACACACAGTGTTGCATTATCTCGTTCACACAGAACGCGGTCTACCGCTGCCCGCGACGACAAGCGATCTGGTTGTACAGAATTACAAATTTTAGCGTGACCGCCTTCGAGCAATGACTGATCAAATAGAAATTTTGATAGAAAATGTGCATAAATACAAATATTTGTTTCATACTTCACATAAACATTATAAAAATGTTTTAAAAAAGGCTGAAGCAATAAATTTAATTATAATTGTGCAATTAATTATGTAATTAATTTAATTATAAACAACAAATTAAAATTACAGTTATTATTTTTTTTTTTTTTTTAAAAAAAGGTAATTCTGTTTTCTGGATGGTATGTTTTTAATATAACATTAAAGAAATTTAGAAATGTTATTATTTAATAAAACTAGAATTAATATTTTTTGATTTTAGAATTTTTTTTTTCTTTTTGAAGAAAGAAAAGAAGTAATTCTATTTAGTTGAATTGTAATGTTATTGCAGAAATGTAGAAATATTATTGAGTACAACCAAAAATGATATTTCTTAATTAATTATTTAATATTGAATACTGTAAATATAGATGTTAAAAAAATTAGAATAGTGTAAGTAATAACATTAAAAAAAAAACAGTTAAAATTGTAATTAATCTTTTAAAAATATTTATGTTATAATATTTACATTAATATTGGTATATGTATATTAATACATGTATAGTAGATTATCATATTTATTAAATAACAATGTATGTATGGTAATATAACAAATTATTTTAACATGTATATTATCTGTAATAACTTAAAATCGATATATTAAGTTATATATCGATAACTTAAACTACAGACAGATCACTTTAATAGTGGATGTAGTAGGACTGAAATTGTAAACTTATTAAAATAAAATAAAATAAAGTAAAATAAAAAGTTTTTGTACATAAACATTACATTTATGTGTTGTATTATGTTCCATTGTTTATTCTGTGAAAGTAATCAGTAATTGTGCAAACAGCAAGCTGCTTTTACAATTTAATCGCAGGTTCAACATCAGCCTCTACAGCTTTTAAAAATACCCGCCATTTCATTGCCAATATACCAAATACCAGACTTGACCGCTCGCACAAGATATCGCGTCCTATGTGCCGTCCCAATATTGCAGACTGCCACGACGACCGCTGGATCGCTGCCCGCCGCGACAGACCGTTTTCTGTGTGCCCTAGCCTTTAAGTTTGGCAGAACATTTTAGGTACACCCTGTATACACTAGGATTGCAAATAACCTAAAACTTTTCAGTGAACTTTCCAATATTTCATCATAAAATGGTACAATAAAAAATTAAAAGCCACCTTGCAGTGGTTTTAAACACCTCAAAATGCAGTCAATATTCTTTTTTACAGTATCTTTTTTAAAAGGGCTTTGGCAAATACAGTCAAACTTGGATAATTCGAAGTTGAAGGGACCAGAGAAAAAGTTCGAAATATCCAAAAATTCGAATTACATATATTCTCTCAAACAGAAGAGATAAATAAAAAAGATTAACTCCACGATCAAAGATACACAAACTTTATCTAAGAATACTGCTAAATTTTTTTTTTTTTTTTTTCACTAACTCAAACATTTTTTACTATCTTAATTATTCATCACTTTAAAAAAAAAACAAAAAAAAAAAAACAGATATTTGTAATTGCTTCATTGAATGCAATCTTTGAATCATAGCATATGATTCCAACCTATCAATTGATACAAAAATACATTCCAACCCTCGCTTTTGCTTTCCTTAGAAAATCCGTTAAAATAAATAATGTATCTTAGCTGAGAAAAGTCTCAAAAACAATTTTTACCAATAAATTTTTAAGGACAATCGTACGAAAAATTCGAATTATCCACGATTTTTTAACATTCTTTTAATACAGAATTCTAGGGACCATGTAAAAAATTCGAATTATCCAGAATTACGAATTAAAAAGTTCGAATTATCCAAGTTTCACTGTATAAAAATTAAACTCAGTTACTGCTCACTACTATTTAAAAAAATAAATAACAAAAATCTGTTGTGATATCTACTAGATAAAATGTCACCGTTTTTCAACTTGTCAAAGGAATGATAATGTGACAATTACAAGATGCTAAGCAGAATGTCTTAAGTAACTGTTTGGAAAAACTCAAAATGTTTCCTCTACTATTTAATTTTTTGCTTCAATTTCCTCCAATTAGGAGGATGATAAAGGCACTTGCTAGTTGACGAAGTATTATTTTTTGAACAGAGGTGGCCATTTAATGCTGATAAGAAGATTAAAAAAAAAAAAAAAAAAAAAATATCTTAATTGGCAGTTTAACTGATATCACTGACAATTTAAGTTTCTCCAGATACCTTTGATTCTAATAAAAATAGCTATGCTTCTTCTCCAATTCAAGTCTTTTCCAGAATTGTTGAATTTTTTTTTATGGTTTTAATGGCCATCATTAATGAATTGTTACCTTAAAATGAAGGTTTTGTATGTAGCATTTACTGTTTTAATTATTGAAATATTTCAAGTGCTGATATCCATATATCATGAAAATTCCATTCTCTTCTTGAACCCACACTTAGGATTTTGAAAGTATTGGGAGTATCATGTGCTAGGATTAGTCAAAAACCAATTTAAGTTCATTCAAGGTATATATTAATTTCATTTGAATACTAAGATTTGTGCTTGGTGGATTCCTTTTAAAAAGCAAATGAAAATGTAACTGCATCTTTTTGCAGTGCATGAATGTGTTGATTGCATCATCAATCCAATCTCCATCAACTGTTCTAACAAGTAAGATCTTGTCAGTTTGATGGGCATATGTTCTCGTCAAGAAACCTCTGCCCTATTGCACTGATCAGCTTTCCATCTACACTTTTCCGCTATACCATTCACATAAAACATATTGGCCGAGTCTGAATTCATACAACAAGTAACTTCCAGGATATCAGCAAGATGAATCACTATCAAGAAAAGGCTATAATAGTAGAGCAAAGAAAGAATGCTTCAAGGTTGCTTTATCTGCAAATGCAGTTAAACAACTGCTGTCCTTTCAGGCATTAACTATGCTTTGGCACTCAAGCAATGTCTCAATTATGTGCTTAAAACATTCTTTATACCTAATGAAGACTATACTCCTTTAAAGCTTTTGGTATTCTGAAATACATTGTACATAATCTAAAAAGTTTAAGGCTAATAATGATGACAAGTTTAGACTTCTTGACTATTTAAAATTATCAATTACCAACAATTTGAAGAATTTTTAAACTAAAGATTTGTACAGGAACTTCATTCAAATGATTATAAAATGAGTACAGTATCATGTTATGAATGTTAAAATTCTAAGTACATATACTGCACATAAAAAAAAAGTTTGCACAGAACCATCTCAAAAACAATTAGCAATTGTTTAGTTAATGCAACTGATCAAATGTTAAATTAATTTACACTAACAATAATGAAAGTCACAAATGTAGGCAACAGTTCCAATTCTTTTAAACATAGTAAACTACCGAGGAGGATTTTCTCTATTTCTGAAATATGTATATTTTTTAATGTTTAGTAAAAGGCTTTAAAAGGTGCTTCATTTAAAGCATAAAACTTGAGATAATGATTCTTTTCAAGATTACTTCATGTTATTCAATTTAAATTTACTTATTCCAGAGCATTAAGCAATTCCAATACACAACTGTTCTATAATAACAGCAGGGTTTAAAACAAATTTGCTAATATTAAAACAAAGCAAAAACTAATTCTTTATAGCCACCGACAAATGCTCTGTAGTATACAATTGTATGTATCAGGGAAATCTAAACTTTTACAATCCACACACAAAATTAAGCTTACCTTTATGGGTCCCACGTAATCGTCGAGCTCCCTTCGGTGTCTTGTCAATTAAATTGGGAGTCGATGCCCTACTTCCATCAGATGAGCAAGTGCTCCCACTGCCATTTGTCCCCACCATGTTAAACCTTGCGTAATCATCCACTTCCTCATGTTTGGCAGAAAGTCCCATGGGTTTCCACTGAGAGTATCTATTAGGAGATGCCGAGTTATCTCTGCTCCTGGGTGTACTAAGTGGATAGTACGAGTCACTGTGAGCAGACCGAGATGAGGAAACTGGCATTGAAAGAGATGGAGGGGTCATTTGGCGACGGCCAAAATTGAAAGACTCTGATGCATAGTTTTTTTCTTTACGTGGCAAACTATTCCAGCTACTCCTAATAAGAAACCAACAAATTATGAAATTTCACAAAATTAAAATTAATTTCTGTCTTGCTCTTAATTACAATTTAAAAACTACAATTTCAAAATTATTAAAGCAAACGAAAACTCTTGCTTTTTAAGCAGAAAGGCAACACTATTTTAAGATAAAAACAAACATTTAATCTATAAGCATTTCGATATATAACAAAAATCTCACATGTTTCGTACATTTTGCTACACATGGGAACAGATTTATATAAATATATTCATGGATTAAAAATTTTATCCTGAAATATTAAAACCAAGGGTTTCTTCAAACATTTAATCAATAATGATACTATTAGAATAAAAGAAAAACATTCGGGTAAATGTTCTGTTTTCCAGTGTGTTTTTTTTTTTTTATTATTATTCACTTATTTAAGAAACTTTTGGTTGAGTTATTTCTGAAAAAGCCCAAATTAATGATTCCAATTTTGATAAAACAATTTTGAAGAATAATGCTTACCTTGGATGTAGAGTTTCTTGAAATAGTGATGCATCAGGAGGTGGAGGGAAAACAGAATTCTTGGCCTGAGATGACATGCCTGGAGATCCATCACGGTAACTTCTATTAAAGTTTGGGTAAAATATGTTTCGGTTGGGGGAAGACTCTCGACTGCTGTCATCACAATAGTTGCGACTGATGATGCGATGAACTATAGAAGTATTTTTAAGCAGGCTGTAAGCTAGGTAAAACTATAAACTAACAAACTTTACATGTTTGAGAAATCCTCAAAAATTAAAATTTTGTAATCACTTCGAAATAATTTAGTTTCCAATTAAATTCTTTATAGTGAACAATGCTGTCAAACTTCAGTGTTATCCAAATATGAAACATTTGTTACATTAAGGAAATGGGAGGGAGGATTGTATTCAATGACCCTTCAGAAGTAAATTTTTTAGCATCCCTGGGTTTGCCGATTTCATGAATTAAAACTAATTTCTGAAAAAATGAAATCAAATTTCATCAATTTTGTTACTTAAGAAGGTTGTGTTTTCTTGTGGCTGCTCAAAATCTGTATTGCTATAGGTGTCTGTTCCTGGCAACAACATGTCTAAGTCCTATCTTTGAAGCCAACTAACTTCATCATTGTTCAGTCACAAGATTTCAGAATAAAGTCTCTAAGAAATATTTCCATAATTTTCAGTCAAAAAAGATTTGTTTTTAAATTATTAATTTCTTACTGTAACTATTTATTGAACTCGATTTCTTAAATCATGTTATTCATTTGCTAGTTAAATTTCTTTAATATCAATGTAAAATAAAAAAAATATGTATATATTTATTGTATACTATTAAGATTTTACAGATTCTTTTTTTTTTTTTAATTTATTTTTACCATGCCAAATTTATAAGTTTCTAATATTCACATACATAGTAATGTAAAAATAAAAAAAAAAAAGAAAAGAAAAGAAAAGAAGAGGAAGAAGAAGCAGCACGGCCGTCCTAAGGTAAAAGGAAGCAACTAGCAATTTGGAAACTGATTATTTGCTGCCTTTGACCGTAGATATAAGCATATTGTGAGTCAGTTGCTACTTTTGATCATCGAAATAGGGGTCAAACTTAACAGCAGATCATTACCAAATTGCTTTGGAAGATGTGTAGATACTTCCTTACGTAGAAAATGCAGAAAACGAAAAATCAGAAAATTTGCAGTTACTTCCTTTTACCTTAGGACGGCCGAGCAGCAGTAATTACTAAGTCAACTTACTATTGACTTCCCAAAATGTTTACAGAAAGTGATTTCTTTCAAAAGTTTCACAGAGTAAATTAAAAGCATCTCAGTAACTGGCTGTTAGACTGTTAGAAGTATGTTGATGGCTACAACTATTTGAATCACCAGAGAACTTTGGTATTAGCAGCCAATCGCCACAATGGTAGGCTGGTGCACCTATTAGAGGCATGAAGGAACTGCTCCAAGCAGTTAACAGGCTTTCTCTACTGACATGAAGGATACTTTACCATAACAGGTTTAGGGAGTGCTTTAAGAATTATGTCGGGCAAGCAACAAATAAGGCTTCAAAAATATTTTTTTGTTTCTTTAACCACTGAAAAACATTTCATCTTTGGCAGATCAAATGCAGAAAACATTAAATTTTCCATTTTTCACCTTCAGTCTGAC
>JAFIDM010009631.1:33391166-33497308 GCA_023159025.1 Thereuonema tuberculata
AAAAAAAAAAAAAAAAACGATCTGTCCAACCAAAAAATTCCCTGATTTTAAGTAATAATTGCAAAATTCCCTGATTTTTTCCAGAATAACAAAATTCCCTAATAATTCCCGGTTTCCCTGATTCTGTAGACACCCTGTTTATGTAACACTCCAATATCTATTGGCTGTGTTTGCAGTGGTGTCAGCAGAGAGCAAAGTGGAATGCCACAGACTGACGATGTATCGTCTTTAGCAACGAATCCTGCTTTTGTTTGGGAACGGATGACCACCATGTCAGGGTTTGAAGGACCACAGATGAGTGCTACAACCTCACTTTTCAGCAGCATATAGCCCTCACTGCAGGCGTGATGGTCTGAGGTGCCATTGCATATGATAGTCATTCATCACTAGTAGTGCTATGAGGGACACTGAAGCCCAGCGGTATGTTCAGGAGATCCCACAGCTTTCCTGGTTGAGCACACAGCTAGGGTTTCACAGGATTGTCTACGTCACATTGTGAAACTTTCTTTGCCTATCACTCGCCTGATTTGTAGCCAATCGAGCATGTCTGGGATAGATGAGAGCCACCAACTGTCGCCAAGGAGCAGTGTTCATGATTTTTAGAGCGTTATTTGCAAGAACTGTGGGCAAATCAGCTGCAAAACAACATACGGCGTCTGTTTGACTATACGCCCAAGCGTATCGCCGCATGTATCCAGGCACGAGATGGTCCAACGAGGTACTAAAGGTGACCTTATTGTGTACTGCAGCTGCACAGGACATTGCCCTGCTGTTGTGATATTATAATCACTCCTGTCCTTTTGTCTCTACCATCACACAATAAAATTTCATTTGAATCCAACTTTGTGGTGTGCAATTTTTTTTGTGAGTGAGTGTAAGATACAATGTCTGACTTATTCTATTAAGTTCATATCCATTATTTAAGCAAAGCAGTCCTTAAGATTAACCTTTGTAAATCATAAAATAATGAGGTTTGGATCGATATGACCTTTTTAAATAAGGAATTTGAGATGCATCAGTACATTATTGTTTCAATTACACTGGTGCTCAAAAGTTAAGCAACAAATGCAAAAAGGAATATGCTATATAAGAACCTACACAGATGTCAAACCTTCAAATGAAATTTGCATAAAATAAGTCCAGCACTCAAATTAGGCCATTTCTGTAACCACTACAATTCACATTTTATCTTGTTTGACAAAAGTTAAGACTGTCATTATATTTAGAAATGAATAGAAGATATGATTTAATTTTAAGAAATGAGATGGAGAGTAATAGGATGATTGGAGACTGCACAAGCCTACAGTGGCTAAATCTGTATCAAACAGACCATATGGTCTTCACAAGTTCTGTTTCTGTACATATGAGGGCCACATCAGGGGAAAGGAGCCTGCTAACTGCTTCTAATTGAAAGCTCTTATAGGACAAAGCAGAATGGCAACTGGCTGCAGACAGAACGATCAGTCTCATCTTCATGCAAGAAGACCACTGTTTTTGTTTCTTTAATGTCCTCACAAACACAGGCTCAAGTGAATTGGTTAACCGCTCTGCACTGGACTCAAAGGAAATGAAGCAATGTGTTGTTCACTAATGATTCTCAATTCAGTCTCCAAAGTGATTCAGACGAGCATTGAAATGGAGGTAACAGAGTGATGGTGTGGGCTGAGATAACAATCAATGGTCACACTGATCTTCACATCTTCCCAGGCACTAATATAACAGCTATTAAGAATCACAATGACGACCTGGACCAATATCATTCTTTTCTTGCAGCCATGATTCCATGTTGATATATGATAATATCTATACCCATAAACTTATCTGGTTGAGAGCAGCACCTATAGAGGAAAACATTCATTCATGTGTAATGGTCATCCAGATCCCCTGACCAATGGCACATGTTTAGAGCACTGTAGGAGTATTGCAAGTCTCAATACTCTTCCCTGTAATCTCCAGGGGCTCAGATCTGCTCATTTACAAGAAAGGCAATTAATCTTGCAAAATTCATAGATAATCTTAAGCCTGTATTTAAGCTTGAGGATACCAAACAAAATGTCATCACTGAACATAGAGGCTATTAATGGTTTACATTGCATATTTCATAAAATTATCATCGCAATTCTCTCTTCTACGTGTGCAATTTAATTGGTTGTTGGTAAATCAGCTGTGAAGTCAATCATATACATTGTGATATGATATATAAGATTTCCCAATGTATAGAATTACCCAATTCCTGTCAGAAAGAAGCATATTTTATTGGTAAGGAACATCTGTGAATTGGGTTACTGTGAAGTTTCAGGATCACAAGGATTTAAAAAAGGGGGGGGGGGATGATTTCTGTCTTTTAAAGGGTTTTTCATTAAATTGTCACATTAAATATTTAAATGCTGTTCCGGCACAGTATTGTGGTCAAGGTGGAAGCCTGCCACGAGGCTGATGTGTTTGAACCCGAGTTCGAATCCTGGCAAAAGACTTGGATGTTTCTTTTTTCTTCAGTGTTTGTTTCTCTTCATAGAAGGCAAAGTCTGACTGTTACCTCACAGGTGCGTCCTGGACACACTCCAAAGTACAACAGCATTTTTTACCGTGTCATAGAGAGTAACTCAATGACTAATGATACAAAAAATGGATCTGGGAAGAAGTCAAAACAACAACAATATTTCCACGCACATTATTTTCTTGTCATAAATCCTTCAATAAAGGGTGAAGTATTTATATACTACTACTACTAATAGCATAATACAAGAATTACCTTAACTGGAGAACGAAATGGGATTTCTGCCACAAGATTGCTGAAATTATAATGTTGATGTGCACAGTTTAAAAGAGCTTCTGGCGCACAGTAATTATGAATAATGATAATCTGTAAGCGTCTGCGATGGCGAAAGTCTGATAGATCAGCTGCAAAATTAACGTCACCTGAATTGCAAGAAATAAAATAATTATTAAATAAAAGGAAGTATAAAAAGATACTTTAACAGAAAGTAAACAATTATTGGAGTTTTCCATAGCCAACTAAAAACTCCAGTTCAAGTCAAATTGATATTATTCCAATTTTCTCAGTTACACTAATTACATTTAGAAAATGCAAAATAAATGAAAATAAATTTACATTACTGAGAGTAAACCAATTAATAATAGCTTCCATTTGTTTTGTTTCTTGTAACTTCACTTTGAGCAACAATTAGAACAAAGAATCTACTGATTATATATGTAGACGAGTGGCCAAAATTGTGGAAATCTTTTAGAAAATTTGTGTTTTGGAGGTTTCATGGCTCTGAACATCAACTGATTTTATAATAATCTTATACATCATTAGAAACACAATTTAATGCAGAATGTAATGAACTAAACTGTATTGAATTATCATTATTCTGTCAAAAGTTACAGCCAAATAACCAAAAAAAGGAAAACACAACTGTTTCAGTAAAAATAAGTGGTTTTTCTTAAAAGTCAAAACCAGTCAATGAAAGTGATTGTTCTGAAAGTCAATCATGTGCTGTTATGATACAGCAAGGGACCAATTAGGTGCTAGTATGAATTGCCTTTCATTTCAATATTAGCAGTCCTATTCAGTTGTCAAGAGTGTAATCAAGTTGGTCGTATATTTTTGTTGGTTTTTTTTTTGGTCGTAGTTTAAGAGTACTATATAATGATAGATTAAAAAGGTTTGACTGGTCACCTAGAAAATGAACTAAAATGCTAACTTTGTGGGAAGAAGGATACTCTTATGAGGAAATCATTAAAAAAAATGGTGGAAATATAACCAAAGGTGGGATTTCAAAGCTGTGCAAGAGATATGAAGAGACTCAATCCATTCCAACGCACCTGGTAAAGGCAGGAAAAGGTGTACAGCAAGCTGTTGATGATAGGAGAATTAAAAGACTGAGCTATAATTGACAGAAGAAAATCATCTAATTCAATTAAAAATGAATTACCAGAATGTGGGCTGCATGTGAGTGCAAGGAGTATTTGACGCAGACTTAAAGACTTTGCAATTCCAAGGAAAAAGCCACTTCTATCTCCCAAACAAAGATGAATAAATTAGAATGGGCTAAAAAACATATTAATTGGTCTAAAGAACAATGGGATAAGTAATTTGGAGCGATGAGACCAGAATATCTATATTAGGCAGAGATGGAATAAAATGTGTGAGGAGGAGAATTGGAGATGATTTGTTACCTGAGTGTTACACTATATCTACTATGAAGCATGTCATTAGTGTCATGATCTGGGGTTGCATGACAGCTAAAGGTGTAGGCAGAATTTCTGTAATTGATGGCACTTTAAATGCCAAAATACATCGAGAATAATACTTGAGCCAAAACTAAAGCCTTTGGCAAGTGACCTTTTCAGGATAATGAGACCTATCTATTTCAGCAGGACTCAGCTCCTTGCTATGTTTCTGCTATCTGTAAAAAGTGGCTTAAGGGAAATAACATTTCACTTCTAGAATGGCCAGATAATAAGCCTGACTTAAACCCCATAGAAAATTTGTGGAGAACATTGAAGAAACATGTCAGTCAGAAGCAACCTAGGAATAAAACACAATTATTGGAAGCTATAATTCAATCTTAGTTCCATATTAAAACACTTGGTTCACTTCATGAAACACTGTTGTAAAGCCATAATTGCCACAAAAGATTTTCTAACGAATTACTAACAGAAGTAGTGAGAACTTATGAAATACGTTTCATCATGGTTTTACTGTATAATTTTTTCAAATTGTATTTTTTTTTTCATAAATTGTATTGAATTGTATTATGTATTACATTGTTTTTCTAATGACGTAAAATGTTATGGGGTTATTCTAAGAAAAATGGATGTTATGAGCCAGCAAACTTGAAAAACACAAATTTTCTAAAAGGTTTTCACAATTTTGGCCACTAGTGTATATTTCTAACTAGGCGGTGGTCAAACTCTATTATCTTTAGAAATTGACAAATAGAAGACCTGAACTCAGAGACTGTCATATTGGTGTAAGTAACAAAATTTTATGGCATTAGTGATATTACTATGGCTTCATTTACTGAAATAGAAGAGTATATGAGATTAAAACCTCATAATGAATGTGAAAGAGATGAGGCCCTTCGTGCCACACTTCGGGAACAGTCTTCACGAAACATTATTTCATCAGACCTGATGAGGATTCTAAAATGGGACATGAAAGACCTTGACTTTCACCTTCTTTATGTTGATTAAATCCCAGAAATTATTAGTTTTTAACAAAAATCTATATCTTTAAAATGTGCAATTTACATTCCAAAACTCCTATGAATTATAAAAACACTAAGCTATACTTAGAAGATATAAAGCTTCCAATTCCTGATAAATGCAATAGGTAGCATTAAAAATAATATTAGTCCAATCAACAAGTCTGTAATTTACTTCTGCAGAGCAGGAATAAGCAAACCAATGGCCGAAACAAAACCCGGATAAATACCAAATTTGGGGGGAGGCAAATTTGCAGACAATGTGAAACCTATAATCAGATGTATGAGGATTGATCTGGTTACAATTTTTACAATCACAATTTAAAATTTTGGAAAAATTTGGAACAACATAATTGGTATAATGAGTGAATTTGAAAAAGTTACAGTAGAGTGAAGAACAGCATCGACTTTCTGATAACTCTGAAGGCAAATAGTGATGTTCAACAAATTGATGCAGGCATATGGTTGAGCAGCTGCAACTGAGAAATGACAATTGAGAAACACTGGAGGATGTACAAGCAATTAGGATTCATCAAGCAGCAGAAAACATGGGTTTCAAGATTTCTGATTGATGGAAAATTTCGGAAAAAAAAAGTTGTTGGATTTCAATTCAGAAAGGCAATCAAAAAAAAAAAAAAAATTGTTCTGCAAAACAGTTGTTTGTAAGCGAAATAAAATAGATCTATAATAAAACAGATTTAATGTCTAATGACTATCCTAGTACTTTCATTCAATGTCAAACTACTAAAGCATATCTGTAATAATATTGATAATGATAATAATAAAAACAAGAAGCCTCCATACGTATTTGTAGCCATTCCTTATCATAACATCTTTTTTCAGCAATTTCAAAAATACTAAAGGATGTCTAAATCAAGATGGCAGCAAGACCTTCCTATACAATAAAATAAAACCTTCACCAAGAGCAAGAAAGGCGAGTCTTCATATTTAAGTAAGGTCATTTATGCCATTAAGTGTAAAGGCGAGGACTTATACATAAGAGAGACCCAACGACAGCTAATAACCCATATCAAAGAGCATGAAGGAGCTGTTCAGAAAAAAGACAGCCCTTATTCGACAGCTATACACACCTTGAGGACTGAACATATTTTGAACCTAGAACATCCAATAATTCTCAACAAACCTGAAAAAACATACAATGGAAGATGCAAGGAATCAGTGCATATATATCTAAATAAGTACTGTTACAATGAGACATTGTCCATACAGTCAATATCTACATCTGAACTTAAAACGTATATAAATGGAAGTACAATAGAAAATTATTATATTCCCATCTACCCAAATCAGAGGCTTGATCTCCTGATCCAAAATAAATCTGATGTGGGTTATTTTTAAAGATTTTTTTGTTTATTTTTCCCCACAGGTTATCATGTCAAAATAGTTGTCAAGGCCCTGACATGGAGTCACCATGTCTTATTAACATAGTAGACCATCATTCAGGCTCTACTACCTATAAATACTGGGTGATTCATAAAGTACTGGAAAGTACTGGTGGTTTCATATCTTTTAAACTATTGCTCATAAAAATCTGAAACTTTTTATATAAAATCGTCAAATACATAAGAGTTATATTTTCATTTTATTATTTATTCATTATTATTGAAATTCATTTTATTTGTGTTCAAACACCCCAATATACCTTATATTTAAATAGCTGTTGTGATGTTTAAACTCTAAAAGTCTGGATCCAATATTCAAAGATACAGAAACCTAATTAGGAAAATTTAATCTAAACACTTTTGTCATTAATTCCTTTGTTTAATTAAAAAAAAAAAAAAAATAGTTTAAAAGATATGGGGCAATGAAAACCACTAGTACTTTCCAATACTTTATGAATCACCTGGTATATTAAACTACTCCTTAAGCAACATCATGGACTCGCATAACAGAAAAATATTTGTGATTGGTGCCAAGTCACAGTGAGGTCATACATATTGAGGTTCCCATTGCTTCTGCTTTTTACCTGAAGATACTTGTCAATTGACAAGAGAAACCGATTGTGTCATTTTTAAATGTTTATATTAGTTTTAAATTTGTGTAGGCTTTTTATTAGGTTGTAAAGAAAGTTTCTGGAAAACTCACAGCATCTGGTACAAACCAGAACATTCGTTTCACAACACCATTGGAGCTAATAACATTGATCTACTGCTCTATAAGTTGAAATACCCCATTGCGATAGGTGTCCAGCCTTCAGGAGGTGAAGAAGTCATCGAGGCGTCATTTCACCTCATCATCATTAGCAAAGTTCTTTCCAGAAATAAACTCGACAAAGACCAGAAGAGATGAAAGTCGGATGGGGCAAGGTCCAGGAAACATGGTGCATGAGACAAATAGGGGTGGGCGAGTAGTGGTTTTTTGATTCAAGTCGAGTAGCTGAGCCAACTATTCGAGTATCGAGTCGAGTAGCACGGGTTATAATTAAAAGACTTAGTTTCCAATAGTTTTTATTATAAAATTTAAAACAAACAATGTTCCTTATCTCTAAGATATTGGTTTACAATTATATAGGCCTATAAATGTATAAACTCAAAATTATAAAATTTCGACTTAATCTTTTTCTTTTACTTTACATGTTAAAATGTGTAAATAATAAATTGATGAATTTACCTGAAATGACCATACTTCAAAATACAAATATAGTAAAAAAAAAGGGTCAAGTGTAAATAAAATAGTGTCAGGTAAGTATTAAGCAGGCCTAATATAATTCTAATATTTTACATTTAGAATTAATCAAGTAAGTAAAGTACCCTAATAAACTACAATTGCAACATGTATATTATAACTCAATAAAAATTGAATTGAAAACGGAAAAAAAATTAAAGTTTTACTTCATAAGAGACGCTAGCGATCCTGGTGGCTGGTTGTTACACTAACTCAGTCTGGCAAGTACAGCGCGATGTATTCAAAAGGAATCAGCTGCTACTACTACCACTTGGAGCACTGTTGTGTTGATCGATTTTGTATTTCTGGGGAAAACTAACTGGAATGGATTAAAGTTTGGACTTTGGCTGTGGCAATGTGAATGCGTGATCGAAACAAAGTGTATCTTATTTAGTATCGATTCACACCTACTTCGGTAATATCGTAATCTTTTTAGCGATATGCGGAAGGATATCAAACTCATTGTGGAATATGCTGGAATTTTTGTAATGTTAAGAATCGGGACATATTTATTTTTGGCAACGTTAAGAGGAACTTTTTTTACCGATACTGATACGATAAAGATTACTACGCATCGTCTGCGATGCTGTCTCAGTCCCGTCACTGTCCCGTCTGCACCGACTACGATGTTCGGGAACAAAATAGATGACTGTTGAATTAATTATTCTACTTATTGCGTGATTATATGAATTAAATCAGTATTCATTTAAAGGAATGGGGATTACATAAAACAACACACACTCAAGTATGTTTTTAATTTGTCAAACACATTTTTTGTAATATAATACCGATTGGCATTTTCAACACTTTTTAATTACTCGACTCCCGTTTTCGAGTAGTCTCCACTACTCGCTTGAGCTCCGAGTATTAAAAAATACTCAACAGATACTCGAAAACTCGAATACTCACCCACCCCTACAATATTTCCCAACCAAGATCCTGCAATTTTTGCTATGTCCGAAAAATGATATGTAGATGTGCGTTATCCTGATGGAACACTACCCCATATTGATAACTGGGCGCTTTCCTTGCAGTGCAACATGGAGACATTCCAACTGATGGATGTATGTATCAGCTATGATGGTTTTGTTTGGTGGTAACAGTTTATAGTGTGTCATACTGCGAAAATCCCACCAACACCTTCAGTCCATGGATAGGTGCCTTAGCGACCTTCCGTGAAGGTTCTAGGACCTTTTGTGCATAACATTCATGTACGTTAACCATTTTTCTTCACCCCTGCACCAATCAATGCAAAAAAACCATCATATCAGAAAGATTCATGCAAGGCAACAGCAATGGAATAGCGTTGCAGCCGATTCTGGTTAGACAAAACATGGGATACCCATTTCATCTATTTATATGAATATCCCAATACCATATATCTCATGCACAGCACTCTGGGAAGTCTTTGTCCCCGATTGCTACAGTGTATTATGATCCTAAATGCATTAGAATTTTCCAGAAACTTTCGTTACAATCTGATAATTCTATTAATATCATTCAATATTCAAGAAAAAAAAAATGGCAATCCAAAAACTACTGAAACTGTGATTATAAGATCAATGTCGGGATCTTCCCATAGATACTTCTTTCCTTTGCAAGAATGCATTTTGCGTAGATTTAAAACCATAAAAATCAGATTACTTATCATATCCTGTATAGCTTTTAAGCCTGTTCCAGCACCAAAAGAGACACTAGCCACTCTTAGAACCATGCATAGAAATAGTTTCTTGTTTTGCAATAATCTAACTAATGAATCTTTTTTTACTCTCTGTAACACTTAATGCTGACTTTCCTTATCTTTTTCCCAAAGATAATTTCTGATTTTGAATTTTGTAAGCTATTTTAACACATTCAGATCGCTGCCTATAGATTCTACGGGCGACCATGTATTCCCCAAATTTACGTTGCTCGGCAATTCTCCGAGCACGAGTTTCTCATTGTTTTGCTTCACTTTGGCAGGCGTTTTTTCGAGCGGCGATCACTCGAAATAGTTTGAATAGCATTGTAGTTCAAAAATACACCAATAGGTGGGGTTAATTGTTGACAATATCTCGTGGAATCTCGACGGAAGTCACAGAAGTGTAACAATGTCTCCACTTGTTTTGGAAGCCTTTGTATAGTGTTTTGAAGGATTTTCAAATCACTACGTTTTTAAATTGTTTATAATATTATTATAACAAATTAAAATATATAATTTTATATTGTTTAATATTATTTTCTTCAGATTTGTCATTTTTTGGAATTTTTATCTAATAGAGATATCGTGTAAAACTTTTTTTTGTCTCAATTTTTCCACTCCTTTGTATCTAAATTTCTTGTTTGCTATAATACTTACAATAAAAACTAATATACCATTTTGAAGACCAACATTAGCTCTTTAACACTGATTTAAAGTAATTATAGAAATATGCTTGTGTCCATGATGCATACACTTTGAAAATGTGCGACCTGTGGGGGAAGCCAGGGGAGCAAAGGCTACGACCCGAATGTGTTAATGAGCAGTGATATTAGAAGTAATAACAAGTAGAAATACAAATCCCTTCCCTGAGCTTTTTTCAAATTTGTCTTCACTGTATTACTAAATTTTCTCAATTTTGAATTTTGACCAAAACTGAAGATATTTATAATTTTTTTACATTTTAATGTAATCTATAAAATCAATTATGTTCTTTAATCCCCTTTTTTATCTCTATCATTCAAATGCTGCTCTATCTAAAATACTGATGCTCCCATCCCATGAAGGATTCTCTCAACTGTTTCATAGAAAAGTGATGCAAAGCACTACAATGAAAACTCAACGCTGAAGTTGGTCAAAAGTGCACAGATATACATCTAATGATGAAAATAAATTCAAAGATCTGTCTTTCTTTCCTTCGCCCCCTACTCAAAGTTCTTGGTTTTTCTGGATCTCCGTCTTAGCATAACAAATTTAAGTAACCTTCATACCCCACAGAATAATACTCAAATTTTGAATAACTGTTAACTGCTCACAATTAATATGGTAGCACAAGCATAAGTTTTTCCTATCTTTGCCATATTGAAAATGATTTTATAACTACCCTTTGGCTGCAAGAGCCTTTCAATACTTTGTATTTTGACTCTTGAATTTACAAACCAGCTTTTCTTTAAACTGCTCTCATCAAGTAATGACCATGTTCAAAATTTTAAACATCTTGAAAAATATTTCCTATATCAATATAAATAATCTTTAATAATAATAAAATAAAGCCATTATGGAATGTTCTAAAAACAATTTTAATAATAATATATTCTGGGATCTTGAACCAAAATATGGAATGAATGGAGGCTGAGAGTAATTAAGATAGAGAGAGATTTTAAGATGGCAGTTTTAATATCCAATATCAAGAATTGCTTTAGTTTAGAAGATAAAATGTCACTCATTTTTAGGCTTTATTCAGCTTTATTAATCTATTCCACAGTAATGTACAAACTTCCTACTTCAAAATTACTCAAATATCAAATTGATTATGAATTCTCCTAAGCCTTTACCTGAAATTAGAACCATTGTGGCTGGATGACCATGGATATCTGCAAATCTTCGCATGCTCTGTCGTAATTTGTCATCTGCTGCATTCTTTCCTGTAGCATTTATGTGTACTACTGTAACCTATTTGATAAATATAAAGAAACATAATGAAGGTTTGTCAAATCCTTATAGTAAAAACCTTTACATTTTTTCTTTCAAATAATAATTTCAAATTTGGTTTTAAAGTGTTTATAGCATAATTCACAAAATGGTTTTTAGGCAGATTATATCTAAACAGCACAATACGTAACTATTTAACCAAAAAAAAAGGGACATTTCAAAGAACAATACTGTTCCATTTACAACTATCTTTAAAGTTGTTTATGAAACTTTGGGTGTAACTGAATAACTAGCCACTTCTAACTAATCTGAATTTACTATCATTTTATCTAAACTGAGACAAAAGGGTACATGATAATTCAGTTAATAAACTGCTGAACACATATCACAATGCCCAGGAATATTAAAGCTGTATAAATGAAAACCTGAGAGATTTATTAAAATTAAAGTAAATAAATGATTAATAATGATTAATAAAACTTAAGCTTGAAAAAATACAGACTATTTGATTTACAACAGGTAATTGATAATTGTTGTGTTTTTCAGAGGCAACATATACAACCACTGATCTTACAAGTTCCTTGTGACAACCATTCTTCCTCAAATTGGTCATGCAGATTGTCTGAAGTATCTGTCGGCTGCATACACTATAGAAGATACCATCCCACCACACTCAAATGTGCTTTCAGCAGAAAAAGCCAAAGACCTTGTGGGCCAAAGGAAGGTATGTGTTCTGGAGTCATGACCTTCAAAAAAAAATCCAACCAAACAAAATGGCCATATTACTACGTCCATCCAATAACAATGATTGCTACTTTTCCGTTAACCACATTCAACCAGACACAATCACAAAAATATTTGGAAATGGCACTCAAAGGTCAACAAATATTTTAGTGATTCTATTGCCATTATGTGCTCTTCTAATGAAGGAATTTCAATGTAGAGTCCAGATAATGGAAAAGTAACCAATGATTTTTGTTCTTTCTGTCTTTTTTTTTTTTTCTCCATTAAACCATTGGTTAATTGCCTTAGCTAATGTGTGTTTGTTTTTACCAACTTTTTTAGTATGACACAAGACTGAAGGACAGATATTGTGTTGATTCTTCCTTACTTTACACAATAACCACAGGAAATGGGAGGTAGTAATTCAGAAGAACTTATTTTCATGTAACTCACTAGCTTCACATAGGGTTCAAGGAACACTGAAGCCTTAACTAGGATTGATCTCAAAATTACATACAGCTACCATGTGAAGACACCAAAGTTGAGTTAGAAATGGCTCAAATCTGATGATTCTTGACTGATAAAATTCTATTATAACTGACCGGAAAATGAGAGATCACAGTGATGATGCATGCTATAAAAATGGTTGTGAAAGAATACCTGTACTGTAGAAACTTCTGAATCTGACAGATTTTGATTTTGTAAAATTAATCAAAATAAAATTAATTCATAAAAATGATAAGCAATAATTAATAAAAGATATAAAATTTTCTTTTTTTCATGTATACAAATAAACAATTGCATATTATAAAAAAAATAAAAATAAGTATTATGAAAAACTGACTTGTGCGTTGTTTAGTTCCTGAATGACTTCTTTATTCTCCTTACTGATGTCACAGACACACATAAATTCAGCTTCTCGGTGACCATTGAAAAACCTATCTCTTATCATCTGAGCCACAGCCATAGCAGATTTCCCTTTGGGAACCTGTAGAGAATTCAAATCAAATAAAAATATTTTATTTAGAAGAAAAAAGTAAAATTTTAAGTTTTAAGTTTCATAATAACAAAAACAAATTGCCTAGTTGTAAGTAAATATGTAGTTCAACAGATTACTTTTGTTTCTTTCTTAATTTTCTTCTTCCATTATTTATTATCTTAATCTAATATAAATAATATTATATCCTTATAGATAGATCAGAAGAAAAATAATGAAAATTAAATGATTTTGAGATAGGCAAACACTCATACATACATAAATAATATAATGTGTCATGTCTACATGAGTTCCCAAATTAAGAGACTCCCCTCTGAGAAATATTAGAAGCTATAACTATTTATACCATTTTTATAGCTACATGTAATGCCCAATCTCTCTCGTGTGAATCTCACAGCTATTCTCATTTTAAGCCAAACTTGACAAAGAATGCAGGGATGGAGAATAAAATAAACATAAGATTAACAAACACTAATAAAAACAACATTTCTAAAACATTTCTGAAAATTCTTGAGTGGCATCAGTAATAAAGATAAAATAAGACCTGGTAATTTAAGTGAAAGATTTTATTAATCAATGTATTTGAGCAAGGAAATGGGAGACATTATCAATATAATCCCAGTCTTGATGAATAGCTGATAACTGAGGAATGAAGAATTACTGGAATAGATGAAGATATAAATATGTCTACTAGGCTGTACTGTGATAGAAGAGCTAACAGTTTTTACTTTGCTTGTATTATATTGTGATGCATTTTTATAATAATTTTAGAAAAATCATAAAATTAATGATATTATATAATCTTATATTAAACCTTTTAAAATTTCACTTTATTATATGCGTGGAACTTTATGGAAATAATGACAAGCATCTTCCAAAGATAAAGAATTTCTCTTAAGTAAAATAAATATTTTATTTATAGAATAATCAAGACTTACTTGACAGTTTTCAATATCCCAGAACACTCCAATAGGAGTGAGTGTAGCATGATGAAAATTTGCAGCTAGATACCTATGACCTAAAAAGAAGAAGGAAAAGTTAGAAAAAATATTGTCAGTGGCAATGTTTGTTGAATTTATAAGCATCTAATAATAATAATAATAAGTAGAAGAATATAAAACATTCAATACTGCTATATGATACCCATTTCCTAAACAGAACAGCCTGACCACTTAATTTAAAGCTTATAACTGATCTTTATAAAATACCGAATAACAGCATCCTTTGAATCCTACTACATATTAGGAAGTGAAATATCTCCCCCCCCCCCCATAAATAATCTAGATAACAAACAGACTATAGTCAGTTGTCATAAGTTTCTATTCATGTGTACTGAGTGATAAATATAAATGTGGGTTGTTTCATAATGAACCTGCTCCACAAGGTAAAACTGTAAACCAACATTGCTGCTACAGTAAGATTGTTTTTCCAAGGGCACCATACTAAGTGAAAAG
The DNA here is from genome assembly GCA_023159025.1 of Thereuonema tuberculata. Lineage (NCBI taxonomy): Eukaryota > Metazoa > Arthropoda > Chilopoda > Scutigeromorpha > Scutigeridae > Thereuonema > Thereuonema tuberculata. Next base: position 33,405,849 of record JAFIDM010009631.1, read on the forward strand.
TGGAATTAAGATTTGTTTCTTCAGAATAACAGTGCACCTGCTCAGGCTGCAATCTCTTATCAAACAAAATTTCTAGTAAATAACAAAATGTGCTGTAATACATCTCTGTTATTGAGGAGCTTTTCAGTCCTTATGCTTTTTCCATTTCCCAAACACAAGATGGCAAATAAAGGGAAATGGAATGTTGGGGCGAAAAAAATTGCCTTCACATTAGAGAGAACTTGTCTTCTCGCAAAAAAAAAAAAAAATCTTCAATGAGTTCTTCAGTCCATTTTATGAGATACTATGCAACTCTTGCATGTGCAAATAATTATAACAAAGCCTATTTATGAGAACTGTATGATAAACAAACTGTGAACAAAAGCAGCTCACTGACAAGATATGAATAAATAATGATACAGTACAACCAGTGGTATGCAGAAGAACATTTTTGAACGCACTATTCATCAATTCACAATGATTTTGGCATCAAAAATCACCTAAAATTAATTGGCTATATGTAGTATATCTTATTTATATGGGCTAAATATATTTTCAAAATTTAGTCGTTAGATATGTTATTGCCTAAATAATACACATTTCAAATTAATTCTTTATCCAAATCAATTTACTATGCATTAACAATTATCACTAAAATAAAACCATATTTTAACCATATTAAGTTCAACTAGTTGTCTAAGACTGTAACAAATGAAAGCTGTCATTGTATGTAGGTACAAATAATACTAAAGGCAAGGTATCAGAAGGGTATTATAAAGATATCATAAAGATAAAATAAATCTTGGAAAATAAATTAAGACTCCAGAACAATAAGTATTTTTGTTTTGTTTTAGACAATTAATACATTAGAGTAAAATTACAAAGTTAAATTTACCTAAGAAAATTTCAAGAAATCACAATGGCATTTCATAAAAATGTGATTCACTGACACAATGACTAAATATATCAAAATCTACCTCCATGCCAGGTAGGACAAAAAATTAATTTATTAAATGAAGGAAATTAGCTTAACGTAGCTTAGTGGTCTCAGCCGCTGTTAGACATCTCAATTGATACAATCAGGTCTGGGTTAAATTCCCAGTGCAGGTTTTAAGTATTTGTCTTTCTTCTGTGTTAATCTTTAGAGGTCACTACTAGGCTGATTATCTGCACTAATTTTTTCAGAACAATAAAAACAGCTCAGAAACCAACAAATAGTGAGGCCCTCCAAACCCAGAAATAAATGAGAAAATTTAAAAAAAAAGAGAGATTAAGAGAATTTTGATACATGTGGTTTTTTGATTAATTGTGGGATAAATTTCCTTGAAATGATTTACTTTCTCATTACAAGGTTTTTTTTTCTTTCTAAACTTTCGATTATTAATTAGAACTTTTAAGATTGTAAGCTAAATTGTCAGGTTTTTCAAAATTCTCACAAGAATGTTATTTATTAAACTGCTATCAAACTTTCATAACCATGGAAAAGCTATTTGTTTGAGTATATTTGACTTGGATTTTAAAACTTTGACTAATGATACAAATGATAAAATGAAATATTTTCTTTTTAAAATGAATACTAAAATTCTATTAGATCACTTTATAGAATTTGCATTAAAATATCCTAGAAGAATCTCTCTCTGTGCCTTATGGATGACAACAGCTATTTATGCACCAAAGGTTTTTATGTTTTCCAACACCAAGATCACTACATCATTAATCATCTGCTTCACAGTAATTTATTGTATTTTCTCCCTTCTTTATTTGTATGGTTTTGAGCTCTCCTTTCCACCCAACTCCAATCTTGTTCTGCATTGTCAATGTTGGTCTCTTTCTATTTCGTATGCCCTCCATTACACACTGTAATAAGGTTCCTCTTCTACAAGTGTGTGTCAATAATTTTCTTTATCTCTTTTCTATTAATTTTATTAATTGTCTCATTTTAACAATTTCCTGTAATAATTTTGTATTTAAATAAAGAGAAAAAAGAAAAGAGAAATGCACTTGCTTGCAAAATACAAGGATTGACAGGATTAAAAGGATGGTAATAAACCTACAGTTTCGGAATACTGTGCATATTCCAACTTCAGGGACAGCACAAACATTTAGGACAACAACTTTCAGTTTCATTTTTCACTTTATTTCAATACACACAATTTAAGCCTTCTTAATTTTGTATTTGTTCTTTTTTTCTCTATAAAGCTAATCTTCACATTGTTTTTCCAATCCAATATCTTAATGCTATCTAATAGTCTTTCTCTCTCTCTCTCTTTCTTTTCCCCTCAGATTCACTTCATGCATAGCAATACTGCACAAAATTAATCAAAAAAAGTTAACATTAAGTTAAAAAAGTAACAATATTTTTAACATCTCCTCAACCTTCAAATTTCGAAACTACATATAGATTAAACCCTAAAAGAAAAGAAAAAAAGAAAGAAAAAAATTAATTAGGCAAATGACAGAACTACAGAATTTTATTAACTAAATGGTATACTGTTCTTAGTTCATGAAATTAAAGATTCATTAATTCTGATTTATTATTTCTAAATTTTGAATAATCTACTGAAGCCTGCATTACTTCATTATTGTTGAAATTTGAACATAGTTTCAAAATTTTATTCTAATATTTTAAATTCTAATAAGCCGGGAACAAGATGAACAGTATAGAAAAAAACAAACAAACAATATGTCACAAAAAAATACACACTTAAGAGTCATAGATTAAATTACTGAAGAATTAATAGAATTGAAACACAGACAAAGAACAAAAAGCATTCTCTTCTTTGATAGTTAAGGAGAAAAATATACATGGGGAGGAGGGTATTCATAATCCTGCATCCCATTTCAGAGGCTCGCAACTCGACGGCAAAAAAAGGGATGTTTGCACCAGAGATATCAAATGAAATGCAAACTCATCAAGTTTGTTTTTCAGCAGAGCATGGCATCCTAGTTCCATACGCTGCCTCGAGGGCACAGGTGCAACCAAAATGGCAGTTTCACAGCATGAGAAGGTGTTTTGTGTCTTGAAATACATGAAAACAAGTTCAGTGGTGAATCAGCAGCAACCTAGTGTACAAGCTGGTCTGTCAATATCTGAACGACAAGTTGCCACAATGTTGGATAGGGTGCACAGCCTTACTTTGCTGGCCCCCAAGGTCACCAGACTTCTTCAGACTTTTTTTTTTTTGGAGGTATGTGAAGGATGAAGTGTTCATTCCCTCACTTCCTGCTGACCTCATCGAATTGCAACATTGGATCACCAATGCAATTATAACCAACCACCGACAGAGATATTCTGACTGCAATTCTGATATTTCTGGTCAGAAATGATTATCACCTGGAATATCTGCCACATCAGGCAAGGGGGACACATAGAACATTTATATAAAAAAGTTTGGTGAATTTGTCTTTCAGTTGATATTTGAGGGGAAAATATCCCTTTTTTTTGCTGCCGAGCTGCAAGCCTCTGAAATGTGCCAATGAGTTATGAATAACCCTGTATATTACAGATACCAAAAACAATACAATTCAACAAGGCTTTAAATTCAAATGGCAGAGCTTTATTAAAGCTTTCTATTTAGTTATTTTTGAATATCAGATTTACATTAACAACTGAACTTCACTTTGTTTAATAAATTATTTCTGATGTTTTAGATGTGACCTTACAATTGACACAGGAATTTTAATGGCATAACCTAAAGCAGTATTATACATACTATCAGTTATGATTAAACAGGCTACATATGGCAATGACCTCTAAACCAATCTGTTTCAAAAACATTTTGAAAAATTTTCTTTTTTGATGAATTGTACAAAACTAATAGATGCTCAAGATGAATTCCAACTTTCAATTATTGGTTAAGTGTCATGCTTATGTACAGTGGGCACATCAACTGAGGAAGTTCCAGGTTTTAATTATTTATCAAAAAATAAGCAGAATTTTGCAATTACAATTAGCATAGATAAATGTAGTCATCCAGATAGGAACAAACTATAAGCAAATTGGGAATACCATTATGAGAAGCTATCAACACAAATGCATTTTTTGTGTGATTTAATGTCATTTTGATTGCCATTAATTGCAATTATCATCCTAAATGTCTTCATGATGTCAGTTGGAAGGATGCAAAGCAGGTCAGTTCTGCGAAGGTTGTCAAATTTACAAATGACACATCAAGGCTATAGCAAGTTTCAAGACACAAGCACATAGACAGATCTTTGTATACAATAACTAAAGAAAGATTAAAATATAGCCTTAAATGAGAAGAACAATAGACAAATGGTGGTAGATAGAAGTAGGTAGTCCTCTTTTGATCCTGCATGGCTCATAGGATAGTGAGGGTATAAACTCTGACTTTTCTTTAGCCAATCAGGACTACAAAGAAATTAGATGATCAGTCAATGCTTGACCATCAAAGCATTTAACCTTTCAGGAGAAGAAAAAAAACAAACTGATGAGTTCTAGGATCTGCCCAAGGAGAAATAATCTAGAAAAAAAAATCCTGGCCTGCCGGAACTGAACACTGTTCTTTCAGCTTACAAACCAGTGTCTACAGCACGAGCCATGAGGCCACCAACAGAGAGACGAAAGCTTGTCTACTTTCTTTTGAGCTTGTTTCAACAACAGGAACATAAAATCTTAGTATCAAGGTAGATAGTATCCACAAGGCTGTGCAAAAAAGGAGGAAGTTTTCTGTATGGCAGGTCTGTATTCCTCTTATCTGTGGCCACAAAAGACCTTGATTAACATGGAATAATTTAAAGGCTCCTATAAGTACATGAAGAAGTTGAGGTTGGAAGGCAATGAAGCTTGTCCAGCTTTAATCATGAGAAAGAACCCAATCTCCATTTGAAAGGGAATTGAGTGAACCCATGAGCCCACTTTGAGGAGAAACAAAAAAACAAAGCAAAAAAATAATATAAAAACATCTAAGTCCCACAGGATTAAAGTTAGTACTCCAGTCCACAGACTACCACTCAACCCCCGACTCTACCACTCAAGTTATGGGACCCAGCATAACAACTGACATTTGATCAACTGGGATATGTACTGTTTATAGATGAGTCAATATTTTTGTTAAGAAGTAACTACATATCCCAAATGATCTCTGAAATACTAATGCCTAAATTTGAAAATTTTATATGCTTACAATATTCATTATGATCAAAATGCATATTTTATTTCATTTTTCAGAATTTTGAAGAAGTTATGTCGTTTTTTTTGTTTATCCAAAATTTTATTAAAACTCTGTGTAAGTTTCACTGAAATGTTTGCATTAATGTCTTCCTTCTTTAATTTCTGCATCGCTTTGTATTTTTTAGATAATATGCCTCAACAAAATATCACAATATTCACAGTCAGGGAGAAAGTTATGAAACAGGTGCTTAAAAATAATAATGTGATCTTAATATCTCTTCTAAATTCATTATTTATCAGTCACAAATACATATTGTGAATTATTACTTATTATTTATCATTAATTTTTCTTATTGCCAAGAAAGATATATTAAATATGCATTTCACCATGAAACTCAGGTTATAAAACTGCAGGGCAATGTTATCATCATTTGAATTTTTGTAAGATATTGTAAATATCATGAAGAAAATGAAATTTATAATAATTACTAAAACAAAATGTAGTGAATAATCATAACATACACAACTGAAATTATCTATATGCTATTGATAAATAATCTTCACTTCAATATAATTTTCTACTTAAATATACAAATGCAATAATAATATATATTGCAATCAAGTATATCTAATACAACAAGTTAAAATAAAATTTAATTAAAAGGGTAATAAGTAGAATTAGGTCTATTTTAAGGTGGGTCAAATTCCTGAAGCTGCAGATGTAAAATGAATCATTGAAAAGCGAATCCACTTTATAATATCATTATTTTGGGTATCAGTAGAAAAATTATTTCTACTGATAATGGGCATGTGTGTTTCACCAAATTCCATTCTTCTACATTTACTACATTTCCTTCTCTCAACACAGATTTTTATCTTCTTATGGCTGTGCTTTTAATGAGGTTTACATTTTTGTTTTAACAACCATACAAAGTTACATTTTTAATTTCAGCAAGTTTGCACACCACAAAATAATGATAATAATAATAATAATATAGAGAAGGAAACACCTTACTATAAATGCAAATCGGAACAAGTGCTGAGCAACGAAACCGCAAAGCTTCTCTGGGACATGGCTATTGTCACCGATCGGACAGTAGAAGCCAACAGGCCAGATATAGTTTTATTCAATAAAAAGGCTCACACTGCTACCATTATTGATATTTCTGTGCTGTTGGATGACCACGCTACATCCACCATTGCGGAAAAAAAGAGGAAATACCAAGCACTTGCAATCGAACTGCAAGACATGTATCAACTGCAAAGTGTCTCTGTTGTCCCAGTTGTTATGTCCACCAATGGACTTGTCACTAAGGAATGGGAATTACTGAAGGAAAGCCTTGGCTTACAGGAGTGGCACTTACGAATAATGCAGAAGGCAGCCATTCTTGGGACGGCAAACATCATCAGAAAAACCCTGAATCTTCAATGAACTAATTAATCTTGCATAATTACCTTAATTTTTAAGAATCCAGAGATTATGTTTATCTATGTCCAAATAATCAATAATAAGAATAATAATACGAAGGGTGATCAGAAACTAATGTTACAAGGCTAATATTCCTTGAGTTCCGTATGTTATAGAGAAATTATATAGAAATTATAGAGTGTGCGGTAATTCTAATACATGCGGTTGGCAACTGTGCAGAGTTTCAGTCACCCGCCAACTACAGCGTTAGTGATAGGTAAACATAAATGGTGACTCGTTTGGAAAACTGGGCTCGCGAAGAAATCCGTGCCATTATTCGATTTCTGTGGGCGAAACATGTAACCGCGGCTGAAATTCACCGGGAGCTGGTAGAGGTTTACAGAAAGACTGTAATGTCTCGTCAGCATGTCGCAGAATGGTGTAGAAAGTTCGCGGCAGATAGAGAAAATGTCACCGACGAGGATCACAGTGGCCGACCCAGCACGGCAACAACAGATTTGAACATAGCTCGCGTGGAGAAGCTGATTCAGGACAGCACGAGGATCACGTAATGGCATATGATGATAGAATTGGAAATGTCGTTTGAAAGCTTTCGTCACATTGTTAACGATATTCTGCAGTACCGGAAAGTTTGTTCCTGATGGGTTCCACGAAATCTGTCCAACCAACACAAGGAGAAGCACATGGGGGCAAGTCTGCAACTTTTGCAATGGTTCTCTATGGAAGGGAACAGTTTGATTCACCACATTGTCATGGGTGACGAAACATGGTTCCACCACTATACCCCCAGCAGTAAGCAGTCATCAATGGAAACACTCCTCCTCTCCAAAGACAAAGAAGTTTAAGGTGACGTCATCTGCCGGGAAGGTGATGACTACTGTGTTTTGGGACAGCGCAGGTGTCATACTCGTGGAGTTTTCGGAAATAGGGCACACAGTGACCACTGACTGATACTGTGAGATCTTGACACAATTGCGTGAAGCAATCAGGAGGAAACGGCCAGGACTTCTCACCGAGGTTATCATTTCCTTCACGACAACACGCGACTTCATACAGCCCAGAAGACCACCACGTTGTTGAAGCAGTTTCGCTAGGCAATCATCGACCACCCTCCCTACAGCCCAGACCTCGCTGCCAGCGACTTTCACCTGTATCCTCACTTGAAGGAGCACCTAGGAGGCCGACGATTTGCTTCAGACTAGGAGGTGAAACACTTCGCGACAACGTGGCTGAACACACAAGGACAGGATTTTTACCAGGAGGGAATATTCAAACTCATCCCACGAAGCGATAAGTGCCTAAACCGATATGGAGACTATGTCGAAAAATAACCTAATGTATGTACTATCAGTCAGGTGTATTGGTTGTATGAAATAAAATGTACACGTTTCACTGAGGCTTTGTAACCTTAGTTTCTGATCATCCCTTGTAGTAGTAATAATAATAAAAGCACATCAAGCTGCTTCACAACATAACAATTTTTAATACCCTTATATGATGGGATGGCAGGTGGTCATCCTGTGAAAATGTATAAATGGATGTCTTGTAATAAACAATTTCCATTCATATAATTTAAATGGAAATATTTTTTTTCATATAAATATTGAAATTAAACAAAGTACGACTCTTGAAATAAGAAACTTTTTGTGCCTGTGTGTTTGTTTATTTAGTAAGTCATCATAAAAATGAATGATCAAACAACCATAACTTCTATTTTTAAGCAATATTACAAACAAATTTATATCAAGTAATTTATTTATATCTCTCTAGCTGCACTATAATCATCACTAAGATTACTGGTATCTGTTTGGAGCCATCAAACAAAAAGAAATATTCAGCTTCTCAAATGAATTCTGTGGGCAATAATCTATATCAGTAACAAATAAAAGTAAATTTATTATTCCATGTCAAATCACCAGATAGAAAATTTAAAGGTTATTTGACAGCTTTGAAAATCTATGATTTTTTTTTGCACTGATGTTCCCTAACATCTTTTTTATTTAAAATTGGACAGAGTTTTGCTTTTATCACTTTGCATTTTATTGTTGTAACAGAGGTGAAAATTTGTTAAATATTATCAAAACACACCTAATCTTGTTTCTCCTTTCAATCTAGAATAAAGGCGGTTTGTTTCTAAAATTGAAATAAAATGAGCAATTTTTGGGTTCTTTTGATGCGACAACATTTATTTCTAAATGCTTGAATTGCAGACTAAAGAGACATTTTAAAATTATCATTCAATCTTTGAAATTTACCTCAATTTGCCACAGTTTGACTAATAAATACTGAAAAGCTAACAGAAAAGGAATTAGCACAATCAATTTCATTCATTTTTATTTTTACTACAGTAAAACCTCGTTAAGTCGTCACTCAAGGGACCAAACATTTTGGCGACTTAACGGAGTGACGACTTGGGCAGAGTGGGAATTTTTCGAAAAAAAACAAACAAACAAACACTGAAATGAATTTTCATGAATTGCAGTAGGATTCAGTGAGAAAAGCAAGATTTTCAGAAATCAATTCATGCAAATGAATGAGTGGAAAATAAAAAAAACAAAAACACTTTTTATAGTTACCACATTTTAATCGTTTAAAAAAAAGGCAAAGTCTGTCTTTGAAATGTTCCAGCCAATCATTGCTGCCACCGAAATCTTCAATGTTCAACTCCTTAGCAATTTCCATGGCTTTTTCTTTGAGAATCATGACAGAAATTGGCACATTTTGCGATCTGGCATGTTTTAGCCAGCGAACTAAAACCTCCTCGATCTCGTCAAACTTCGATTTCCTCATTCTCTTTCTTTTGTCTTTGCAGTCAGCTTCTTCAATTACTTGTTTCGATGAAAGAATATCGTTTAATGTAGTCCTGGGAATATGGTGTTCTTTGGCAAAAAGCTGTTTTCGAAACATTTGATTTTTCAAAAAGTGCAATTAAGACTTTTTTTTCTTTAAAAGATTATGAGGTAAGTCTTCATTTCCCTTACATGTTAAAAACGTATTCGAACCACGAAATTGCAAGAGTAAAAATAGCCCTTATAGCTGGGCTTACTTGCTTTGAAATGAAGTCACACTCAGGAGCGGTCAAGAAAAACGTCTACACGCGACAGAGTCGCAGTGAGAAGTGTGCTTTGAATTGTTAGCAGCGAGATTCCAAGAACCCAAATCCTCCGAAGGGGTAAGAAAGGAATGAAGTGACAGGCATGGTCGAAAATTCCCCGTAATTGCTGAAAAGACAACACGATGGCATGCAAAATGGAGAAGAAAGATGCTTTTGGCCATTTTGAAGGTGACGAGTTATCTGGAGTAGAATTAAATTTGGTGACGGGTAAAGGAGGGTTATTTTACATTATTGTGTATGAGACCTTGTCGGGACCAAAGGAAAACGATGACAAACGGAGTGACGACTTATCCGGGTGACGACTTAACGAGGTTTTACTGTATTTGATTATGCCACCATTTATAGGCTTCCATAAGATTTTATTTTTATCTTCTTAGAAAATAAATTTAATGCTGCAGATCTTTACCCTGAGCCCACATCAGTCCAGAATAACTTATAATTTGGAATGATTGACATAAAAAAGGAGGAGAATGATTTGCTTTCTCTGTAGAGATGGATATCACGATGCAATTAACAAACCCGTAGTACTGGCCCTCCAATATTAATCCAATAAAGAATTCCAACCAACAAAGCCCCTCTTGATATGTTTGCTAGACTGGCAGAGATACATCTGTCCCTGGAACACAAAAAAGTTTTTTAATGTAAAACCCCAACAAGTTCTAAAACTGTTATCCATTTTCATGAAGCTGACCTTAACTTTTCCTTTAACACAATCCTAGGGCATTATAGTAAATTGCCGAAACCTATAATATAATCATTTAAGTCAATAAGCCTTTATTGGCTGGCAATATATCGACCATTACTTAATCAACAATGTAACCCACATTATTTTTTTGTCCCTGTATTTGTGTCATCCATTATGTCAACATCATTTTATTCTCCTTGAAGATGAAATTTCTATGCAATTCCAAATCATCAGACCTCCTAAGCCATGCTTTTTTTCTCTTCATACTTATCATTGTTTTTTAAGGCTTAAATAGGTAAATGCTATTTAAAGATCCCAGAATAAAGTCTTCAGCTATGCTAATTACTCTCTGAAGCAGAAATATTCCAGCAATCAAACATTATGCAAGTTATGTCTGTCTTAAACCTTTACAATACAACAATAAAATTCTTTGTCATGTTAACTTTTCTGATTGAAATGTAAATATCCCTACAATAAAACCTTAACCATATTAATTACTTTTTTATGTAACATAAATGCTCCAGCAATGAAATAGTTAACCCTGTTAATCTCTTAATAAAAAACATGAAAACTGATGATGAAGTTAATATCTCAAAAAGAAGAATTGCCAAAAAAAAAAAAAAAAAAAAAGATAAATAAGATATATACATATTTGTTAATTTAACATGGGCATTTACTGCTATTTGTAAATTAGAATAATTAGATATGTTACCGGCCAAACCCGATTTCAGGACAAACTAGTTCAGACTAGGCCAAACTGGTAATCTCACAGAAACTTTAAGTAATTTGGAAATTCAAACTAAAATGCAATATTAATGGACTTAGCTCTTTTTAATTTAAGCATTTATTAGTTTTGCAACTTATTTTTATTCTGATATTCTTTACTATTTCAAAATTTCATTGATTAAATAAAATCTTTGCCATGCAAAACTCATAGGTAAGGCTATATTGATTGTTCAAATAGTAACAAATATTATTCTTCAAAACATCTTCTTTAATTACTACAATATTCCGTTACTCTCATCAAGGAACTTCTCTAGGTCATATTAAAGAAGGAAAAGAAGCTTTCTCTTTCCTCCTTTAATACGACCTGAAGAAGTTCCTTGATTAGAGGAACGAAATATTGTAGTAATTTAAAGAAGATGCTTTGAAATATTTGTTACTATTTAAACATAAGAAGAACGTAAGAAGATGCTGTATTTATTGCTGTTAGAATTTACCAGTTTGGCCTAGACAGAACTATTTTGTTGTTTGGCCGGTAACAGATACATGTATCTGGCATCTCATTTGTATATAATCTGTGTAAATTAATTATGTGCAATCATTAGTTAAATAACAAAAAATAAATTGTTTTTATGCAGACTGAAAGTGGCTTTTATTACTTATATTATTAGACAATGGAATGATTATAAATCAATTCTAACAAACAAATTCTTCTCCAATATTGCCATGAAGTCTTTCTTCTTAATCATTACCAAATCACAGAAAGTTCCCTAAATACTGTGAAATATACTTAAAACATAAGTCACTTACCTCTTTTATCAGATTTGGCCATGAGGTTTCTTTTTATTATGGTAGATTGCTAACTGTGCAGAAATAAACAAATGCATTAGTAAACTACATGCACTTGAATTCCATGGCTGGATTAATTGTTTGTTAATTTTGTTGATGGCATCCCTTTTTCTGTTAACTACATTAGCTATAAAAGAAAGATAAAAGTTTTGATTAATTTTTTTTCCAAATATCCAATATGATGATAATTTTCTTGAAATACAAAAATGTCATTTTTGGGTATCAGGCAAACAGTAAAAAGCAATTCAGCATAAATCAAGTGACATTGAAGCTGGAGTCTTTGTTGTTTCGAGAAGCTTACAGTTCTCTTTAAACAAACAAACTCTCTCTTGCATATGTATGAGATACCCTTACCTCATTTCATGTAAATGATAGGTATTCCAATAATTAGTATGACTGTAAATATATCCATACATTTTAAAAAATATTTTTTTAAAAATTATTATACATAAATATTATTGATTCCTATTAATGTAATTAAAAAAAAACATAGCAATAAAAAAAGCCTTAATTCTTCAGGAAGACAAGAACATAATTAATTTACTGCAAATTTTTTAAACTGACATAATTCCAGTGATTTTTTTTCTTTCTAGGAAACAAACAAATAGCAATATTTGAAAATACGAGGGGGTCAAAAAGTAACCTTAATATGGCCACAAAAATTTAAAATCTCATAGTAGAGGATTCTCATACAGATATGTTATGTCTTCCATTTGAGGAACCTGGGGATGTATATATTTTAGTCTATGCGCCGACTGTGACGTCAGCAAATCAAAGCCAAGATGGCCGCGCAGTTAGAAGATGCTCCAAAGAGGAAAAGCCTGCAGTTATCTAGTTTTTGGGCAGTAAAGGTGAAAACTGGCAGACATTCATCACAGGTTTCAAAGACAGTACGGGGATAGTTGTTTATCGCTTCAGCAAGTTTACGAACGGCACAGGAAGTTTAAAAGTGGAGTGTCAAGTATGACTAATGCAGCTTGCTCCAGCCATCGTCACACTGCACCTGTGGCTGACATTATCGCTGCAGTGGAACGATAGATATGGGAAAACCAGCGGATGACAATCAACGAGATGGCTAAAATAGTGTTCATTATTCATTGCTTGGCATATCACATCATTCATATATGCTAAAGTACAGCAAAGTCTCCTCTAGGTGGGTACCAAGACAACTTGCCCCCCAAATCAAAGAACTTCATATGGATGCTTGTGAAAATGCTATTGTGATGTTATGAAGTTGTTAGGGATGACATTTTACAATGTATCTTCATTGGGGACGAATGCTGGGTCCAATATTACTAGCCAGAGATTAAGTGAGCAAGCAAGGAGTGGCGACATTCATCATCGCCGAAACCAAAAACATTCTGCACAACTTCGTCGGCTGGCAAAGTGATGCTCACACTCTTCTGGGACAGTAAAGGTCCAATCCTGGAACATTACATGACCAAGGGATTTACTGTGAACAGTGAATCGTACTGTGATCTGCTTCAGAGCCATTTGCAACCCACAATAAGTCAAAATGTCGCAGTTTGCTCCATTCTCGTGTGAGGTTGCAGCAGGATAATGCTCAGCGGCCTACCGCTCGTGCGATGGTAGAAAAACTAATAGATAAACATTTCGAGTGTCTTCCACATCCTCCATATTCACCAGACCTTGCACCGAGTAATTACCTTGTGTTTGGACAAATCAAGGAGGAACTTAATGGCAAGAAGTTTCGCACTGATGATGAGATGAAAGAGGTGGTGCAAACTCGGCTTCACAGTCAATCAAAAGATTTTTTTCTCCCGAAATCCAGATGCTGCTAAAGTGCTGGTGCATCTGTATTGAGCGTAAAGGGGACTATATTAAAAAGTGATGAAGTGCTTTTGTTTGTATGTGTGTATACTTTGTCAATAAAAAATAATTAAGATTACTTTTTGACTCGCCCTCCTATCTATTGAAAATGAATGGCAAGTGTTCGAATTTGGACAAACCAACAATTTTAAAAATATCAATACATTAACAAAAAGCTGGAGATGAATAAAACGCACTTACTTTAAAAAGTTGATTACATGGGATTAATCCGACAGTTTCGGAATACTTTGCGTATTTCTTCATCAGGGACGGCACAAACATATAGGACATAAGGACAACATTTAAGACGACATGATGGGGGAAGGGGTAAGTTGGAAGTGAGGGAAGTAAGAGGATTAAGAAAGTTTAGCAATAGTGACGGGCATTTTGCCCGCCGGTTATTGGGTTGTAAGCTTTAAGTTGTATTATATGGAAAGATTCAGCAAGGAGATGGTGGAATAGTCTATTATGGTGGAAAAGGAGTTTAGCAGCTGAGAAGTTGGGGGTGTGTCCTGTCTCTTTAAAATGGGTGACAGTGTATGAGCCTGCTGGATCAGTATTTTTAAAGGCCTGTTTATGTTCGTTGACGCGTTCGTTGAGGCCTTTAAAAATACTTATCCAGCAGGCTTATACACTGTCACCCATTTTAAAGAGACAGGACACACCCCCAACTTCTCAGCTGCTAAACCCCTTTCCCACCATAATAGACTATCCCATCATCTCCTTGCTGAATCTTTCCATATAATACAACTTAAAGCTTACAACCCAATAACCGGCGGGCAAAACGCCCGTCACTATTGCTAAACTTTCTTAATCCTCTTACTTCCCTCACTTCCAGCTTACCCCTTCCCCCATCATGTCGTCTTAAATGTTGTTCTTATGTCCTATATGTTTGTGCCGTCCCTGATGAAGGAATACGCAAAGTATTCCGAAACTGTCGGATTAATCCCATGTACATCTTTATAATCAACTTTTTAAAGTAAGTGCGTTTTATTCATCTCCAATTTTTTATTTCATTCCACGCACGTTAAGCATGTTTCGTATTAACAAAAAGCATTGATTAGATAAGAGGAAAAATATTATAATACCAAATTCAAACAACAATAATACCTAAAGGCTTAGAAATAATCAAATTATGATAAGAATATCCACACAAATTTTGCAGGAAAATTTGATAATGTAATGTACTCAATATTGTAACAATTATTTTTAATTTTTGTAAAGGTTGTTAACTAGGAAAAGATGATGGCTATTATAAATTACAATTATGACTATTTTCCTAAATGAATGAAAAAAAAAAATAATAATAAAATAACAAACAATTGTCTTTTATCCCAGGAATTAAAAGATATAATTGTTCCAAATGTTTTAAATCAAGCATGCTAAAATGCAGCTCGACATTGAAAGTTGACAAGACACTGCAATTAAAGAAAATGGCTTGTTATTTTTTATTTCCCCAGGCTTCCAATTTGATGATATGATTAGGCTTGTCTTCAATTTTTCTGTCATCTCAGAAATTTATCTTTTCAGAATATCTTATTTTTTCCAGAAAATTTAATCCAACTGTCATTTGCCACTATGCATTTAAAAGTACAACAGCTGTTTAGTCCTAAGCTTTCAGATATGAAATCTGTAAGATGAAAAAAAAAAAAAAAATCCCTCCCTTCAAGGAGCAGGAGAGGAGGAAAAAAATTCTGAAAGTCTATTCAAAAGAAATAAAAACTTTCTGGCATTCAAATATAAGCAGTAATCTGCATTTAATTTGAACTAGTTGCATTTAGAGGGAAAAAAAATAAAATTAAGAAAGAAAAGAAATAATATAGATGCATAAATAATTTTATTCTTGACAATAATGACATCCAGGATACCTGTGTCATAATTATTAACTTTTGAATTGTGCAATACTTCAAAAGATTTTAATATGAAACACCATTACTAAGGTTGAGATAGTTTTAATCAAACTAAAATAAAACATTTATCAATAATATTCTATGCAAATTGTAAAATATAAACAACCACAATTAAATACTTAGGTATCTGTTAATTTAGTTAAAAAAACACTATATATTTAGCACAGGAAACAATCGAAGCAAATGACAAAAAGACATTAGCTATAATAGATATTTGAACTCTTCATAGTTTTGATATTCCAGCTGAAAAACTAAATTCCCAATATCTAAAGACTTAAAGATGTAATTGACTGCTTGGATATTTTTAATTTTTGTTTCCTTTTATTCTACCACATTATTAGATAAAAATTTAAAATACTTTTTGTATTGTTGTTTATCTTTTGGCAGTAATTTTCTTAAATCCAATGACCTCTTAATTCTATATTCAAGTCAATGGATTTACAGATAAAATGCAGAAAGAAGTAAGAAATAATGGAGTCTAGGTCCAGTGATTCAAGTTTG
Organism: Thereuonema tuberculata; assembly: GCA_023159025.1. Taxonomy (NCBI): domain Eukaryota; kingdom Metazoa; phylum Arthropoda; class Chilopoda; order Scutigeromorpha; family Scutigeridae; genus Thereuonema; species Thereuonema tuberculata. The sequence continues at coordinate 33,422,004 of JAFIDM010009631.1, forward strand.
ATGAAAAAAAAAAACAAAAAACTTTCAGCTACAATGAATAGGCTTGATAGGCACTAACAAATAAAAATGAAGAAACAACAACAAAAAACACATTTAAGTGTGCTTTTAGTTACTACTTCCCACTTTCAGCAGGTAATTTCACGATAATTAATAAACTGAATCACTACTTGATAGTCTTGAATTTCCTTACTCATTCTCAAAAAAATGGTCCAAATGTAAGTTAAGCTTTAACATGGAATTAAATAAATAAACAAATTAACAGATAAATGTAACTTACCTTGGAGATCCATGGCACAATATCATTATCAGCGTATAAAAACTGTTTAAAACAATCAGATACATTTTATTGTGCCTTCCATGATTGAACTAAAAAAACAAGTAAAAGAAATTATAACAGTCTTTATTATGACACTTTTTCTTCATCAAATCCTTTTATTTGTAATAAATCTTAGCATCATTCACTGAAATAAACAATCAAAGTCACCAACCCTTGATAAATATTTTGATCCATCTTGAGGAAATTAGGCTGATTGTAAGCTCCTGAAATTTATTTGAAGAGCTTCCAATCAGTCCAATTTTCTCAAGATTATTTAAAAGTGAAAGAGTCAATAGAAAAAAAAATAAATAATACAAAACATTACAATATCATAATGAATGGGATGTTTATGCCCTTAATTTCTATTATTTACATGATTTAAGTAAATAGAAAACATATTAATATACTAATGTAAACAAACACTTGCTTAGACAATAGTTTCTTCAAATTTTTTTTTTTTTTTTTTACTTTCGCTGACAGTTAAAGGGAGCTAAATTTCTGGAAATGCAAATTCTCTTTTGTTTCATGTTGCTGAAATTCAACATAAAACTTGCCTGTAACATCTTATTGACATTAATGTTATATTTCGATATCCATTCTTATAAACTAAATTGATCATGCATAGCCTGATCAGTTTCTCTCAATTGTGACAGTTGGAAATATTTTTGCTATAAAATGTTAATTTTTAATTTGAAAATTCATCTCTGTATAGTATAAATTAATCTTTTAAGGTCCTGACTCAAACAATTCAGACGACTGCAAACCTTTTATTTTATTTTTTTTTTCCAATGCACCTAAAATCCTGAAAATTTAAAAATGAACTTGTCAAGCATCTGGGATTTCTATTTTCTTGTTTTTATTTTTTCCCGGGTGCTCTTACACCGCACCCGGGATACTGGAGATGGTTGAATGATGATGATGTTTTTAATTTTCAAAATATTCAGCAATTAATTAAATTAAAACTCAAAAACAGTCAATTTTTTGGGTGTTTTTGAGGTATTACTCAGTATATTCAACTCAAATAATTTGAAGAAAACCCGAAATGATAAAAAAATTGTAAAATAATGTTTTGTATTCAAAATATTTATTATTAGTGCAATAGCTAATTTTTTTTTAAAATAATTTAATCTTACACAATTTAAAAAAAAACAAACAAAAAAAACAATTTTTATTTTTAAAAAAACTAGTGGGCTACCCGTCGCTTTGCTCCGGAAGCCTCGCTTATGTAACGGAAAACAACTTTTTATTTATTTAAAAAAACCACACACACACACACACACAAATTACATCAAGTAAACTAAAATTTTTATGTTTTTTTTTTTAAATTTAATTTTTGATGTCTATATTCTCTCAATCCACGACTGCTTTTAGAACCAGCGTGTGAATCATATATTTATGATATATATATATATTTTTTATAGAGATTAGAATGTAGTTCTTGTGGTGTAATGGCTAAGACGTCTAACTTCGGAGAAGAAGGTTGCATGTTCGATTCCTGTAGCGAACTTGTAGAAATTATTTCTATTTTCACAAATTACAACAATTGCACCAGAAAGACAGAGAAATAAAAGATTTTAGTAATATAGATATACTTTTCAGTGGTTTTCAAGTAACAAATAGTATTGGTTTTTAAGTTACAAATAGTGATTTTACAGTATTCTACCTAATAGAAATAGTGCTTCTTTCTTTCTTGACTCTTTTTTTTATTCAAACATCTTCCCTGTACACGTGCTTGTTTTTCAATATCACATAGAATTTGATTAAGTAAGAATATTATATTTAAAATATTCCAACATTTCGGCAATTATAGTTCTAATTGTCATTTCCGAATTAAAAATAAACAGACGGATCGGAAATAAATAAAAATCTTGAGATTCAAAAAAAAAAAAAAAAAAAGTTGAATTCATTCATTATTGATTGGGGGAAGGGGAAGGACCCATAAGTCAAAAAACAATATAAAGTGAGTAGTAGTCACCTTGGCCTAATGGGTAAGATGTCTGACTTCAGATCAGAAGGTTGTAGGTTCGATTCCTGTCGCGGACATTTCATTGTAAAAATTATTTCTATTTTCCATTCGCTAAGGAAATTGTGCCGGACAGACAGACAGACAGAGAAATAAAAGATTTTAGTAATATAGATTAACTGTTGCACTAATAATAAATATTTTAAATGCCAAACATTATTTTATAAATTTTTTATCATTTCAGGTTTTCATCCAATTTTTTTGAGTTGAAAATACCAAGTAATACCTCAAAAACACCCAAAAAATTGACTGTTTTTGAGTTTTTAATTTAATTAAATTGCAGAATATTTTGAAAATTAAAAACAGGAAAATAGAAATTCTAGATGCTTCATAAGTTCATTTTTAAATTTTCAGAATTTTAGGTGCAATGGAAAAATAAATATATAAAAGAAATAAAAGGTTGCAGTCACCTGCAGTTGCTTGAGTCAGGACCTTAAGAACACTAGTTCATCAGCTTTTCTCTCTTCCATATTTAGACATAATTACTCTTTCTTATCTCTTTTTTTTAGCAAAACAAAAACATCTTCTTAACCCTTTATTATACAAGTTCATTTCTCTCCAAAGAAAAAGTAAAGTTTATGTTTAGATATATGTGACCTAATTTGTGAAAGAAACCTTTAGTATTAATAGCAGTAACACCCTCCATAATTAAAGGATGCTAAAAAAAGTTAAAGTATCTCACTACAGGCCCTTGGGGTTGGGAGAGGTAAGGCTCCAGGCATTTCCTGACCAAAGGGCCCTTAACTCCAAGGAAGGAAACCCAGTGCTCATTTAGCACAAGGCTGGGTGGACCTTAGCATCCACCTGGAGGAGAAATTAGCATGGAAACATCTCTGATCTTGGGAATTGAACCTGGCTTCTCCAAGCCTCACTCAAGAACCTTACCACTTGGCTATTGAGTCCACAATAAAAGGATGCTAGATCCTGTTAATCTCATTTACAAAATAACTTTGATTATAAAATCAACTTTGCACATTAGTGGTCCACTAATTAAGAGCCAATAAATGAATTATGTTTTAGAGGAAGATAGTGATAAAGAATATGTAGCTTCAAATTCTGGATAGGACATTCACATTTACTGCATTATCTATCACAGTATTTGTTCTTCATATTAAGAACTTCCTACAATAAAAAGTCTCTTAACAGTTCCATGTTAATCTTCCTTTACAAGTGGCTCAAGAAACAGATACTTATCTTTCATAAGCAGAAATCGGAATTTTTTCTTTCTTTCATTAATTTTACTCTCCACAAATGGTATTTTTCCAAAAGTTACATAAATCTTAAATTTAGTTATGATTGGAATTATCACTAAACCCAATCCCTAGACAACAGATTATTTACAGGTCACACATAATTTCAATAGAAAAACAGCTCTCCTTACAACCAACTATTATCCAATCACAATGCTTATTCAATTCAGAAATGAAGCAATTGACTTATTAAACTTGACTACTGAGGCACAACTTAAAACAGTGGCAACAAAAAAAAAAAAAAAAAAAAAGAAGCTTAATGTTCAGTAGATCAAATCATCTTAAAACTGTCAAGATCACAAATTGGCTTTAACTTCAAAATAGATGATCTTATCCATAACAATAGGGACTTTTCTACACACAAGATAGATTTAATAACTAACAAGATGGGGACACCTGTTGTATAAAATAAATTTTATTGCCCTTTTGTGAGATGAAAGTACTCACAAAGTACTTCAAAAATATACTGGGGTTTGGGGTCCAACAACTACCGTTTTTGAGATATTTGATGTATTTTTCCCATGATAGCTTAATAGCTCTCTGTGTCAACTGAACGAACAAGTGTGGTGATGGCACAGTGGATAGATTACTTGGCTTGTAAGTAGAAGGTCCCGAGTTCGAGTCTATTGCCAGACAATTTTTTTTTTCTGTTTCTTTTCTTTTATGTTAATGCAGTTTCTTTTACTTTTTTTTTAACCCTCCTTTATGTTTCTGCTTCTTTTTTTCTATTTGTTTTTCCTTAGGCAGAAATAAAAATACAATTAAAAATATATAAATATCTTTTAATTTTTTTTAATTAAAATTAATTTTAATTTAGAAAAATAACGCCCAAAAATGTCCTGGTCTACACGAGAGCATTGAAAAAGTCGTGTTGGCAATGCAAGATGTAGTCTATACGAGCATTGCTAATACTGTGTTAGTTTAGCCCCCAGACAATCTCATAAGTGTAAAAAAAGGTACCCTTAAGCACTGAATGCTCATCAAACACCTGGGGTAGACCAGACCAGCGTTGGCAACACAGACCTTCTCGGCATTGAAGATGCCTGTGTTGACTGCATCTTTCACTTTCCACAGAAATACATGGGATTTCGTTTGGTTCTGTAAGAACTTTAACAATGCGTCATTAGCAAAGCTCGTGTAGACCATTAATTTTAGGACAAGGAATTTTGTTTGATTCAAATCAGTACAGCAATACATCAATGAATGAAAAGAACCATTTACATAAAAATTATTATTATTATTATTATTTGTATTAATTGTAAATTTCAAATAATAAGCTTAGAATTTTTATCTCTTTCTTCAATTATTTCCAATAATAATAATAATAAACGGAAAAAAAAGGACAGCTCTATTATTACTGAAAAAGAAAATACAAAAGAAAATACAAGAAAAAAAAATGAATATATTGATATATAAGTTTTAGTTTTCTAAATTAAAAGCAATTTTAATTTTAAAAAAATGAAGAGATTTATATATTGTATTTTTGTTTCTGCCTATGAAAAAACAAAAAAACAAAAACGAAATAGAAATAAAGAAGCAGAAACATAAGAGGAGGGCAAAAAAAAAAGTAAAAGAAACTGCATTAACTTAAAAGAAAAGAAATTAAAAGAAAAAAAAAGTTGTCTGGCAACAGACTTGAAGTCGGGACCTTTTGCTTACAAGTCAAGTAGTTTATCCACTGCACCATCACCGTACTTGTTCGTTTAGTCGACACAGGAAGCTATTAAGCCAACATGGAAAAAACACTCCCAGAACATAAAACATCAAAAACGGTAGGTTGTTGGACTCCAAACCCTGGTATATTTTTGAAGTACTTCGTAAGTACTTTCATCTCACAAAAGGGCATTAAATCTATGTTATACAACCTGTGGCCTTTCCTTGTAAGTACAGTATGGCCAAAAACAAACGACACTGAACAATTTAACCACATGAAAGGTGGCACTGCAAGATGAACATGTAGGCGATTGCTGTAATCGGAACAGGAATGATTGTGGATGTGAGATTAATCAGTGTTGTTGTGAAAATGGTATTAACTACCGAAGAGAAAATGTTTATTGTGGAGCACTATTTTTGATCATACAGAACAGGCCATGGCAATGGACCTATACTGCTACACGTTGCTACGGAATTTCGGGAGCGTTTTAACCGTCCAGCACCTACGAACAAGCTTATGCTATCCGTCGTCAATAAATTCCGTCGAACCGGAATTGTACTCACACAGCGGAAAGGTTGCATCGGCCGTCCCATAACAGTAACAATGAATGAAAATCACTCTTAGGGAAATGGAACAACCTCTCTTCTGGGACATGGTGGACAACCTATGCCACCGCTACGAGTACTGATTAGAGCACCAAGGAGATCATAATGAACATGTATTTGTCAACAACCACAGTTGATTATTCTTTCGGTTGCAGTGTTTTCTGTTCAAAACAGTTCAGTGTCGTTTGTTTTGGGCCATACTCCAATAAAATCATTTGGTGAAATAACGCATGGAAAGATCTATTGCACTAAATGGTATATAATCTCATGGATATTTTGTCTATTGATCATACAACGTAAATTTTATTAATATGGTCTTCTTAAGATATACAACCTGCAGGACATTTTTAGATAACACATATAACGACATAAACCACGAGTGTTATCATTATGTGCTGCCAAACTTGCCTCTCTCTCTCATCCATTACAGCTTCCAACCTCAGGCTGGGTCTGTTGGGAACATAAGCCTCTCCACCTAGTTCTTATCTCCCACCATCTTTCCGCTGTCACCCTGTTCCAGTCCTCCCCCCTCTTTCGGACACATTCCTCCACTCCTCTAATCCATTTATCTCTTGGTCTTCCCCTTGGTCTTTTCTTCTGTATTCTCAACTCATGCATCCTCCTGGGAATCCTCTTCTCCTCCATTCTCTTTAAGTGCCCATACCACCTCAATCTAGATGCCTCAATCCTTTCCTGCAGGGGCTCCTCTTTCACTATCTCCCTAATCCTTTCGTTCCTCACCCTATCTCTTCTAGTAACTCCTAACCTACCCCGCAGGAACTTCATCTCACAAGCCGTCAATCTGCTAACCTCTCTTTTCTTCATTACCCAAGTTTCCGATGCGTATGTCAGTATAGGGACGTAATAGCATCGGTACAACACTTCTTTACTTTTTTGCGGGACATCCTTACTCCACACCAAACTCCTGACGCATCTTAGGAAAGCTTCTGCCTGTCTGCCACGTTCTGTGATCTCTCTGTCATTTCTTCCATTCTCCTCCACCACACTTCCCAAGTACTTGAAACTTTCCACCCTCTTCAGCAGTCCTCCTCCAAGAGTAATCCCACTCACCGGTCTATTTCTTTTCCTGGTCGTCAACAGAATCTCACATTGCTATTTTTAAATTATTTCAAATGAAATTATGACAATGAGAATCAACTTTATCATCACTGTCGCTTGAATCTTGGATTTACCATTAGTACACCAAATTAAATTATTTTCAAAGATCTCCAATTTTGTTTCTTTTCAGTAACTACAATTTTTCACTAGCAGCTCAATTTCGACATATTTCATAGTAATATTTTTAAAAAACATGGTGAAATGTCATGTTAGACGTAGTTAAATTTATTTTGGGCAAAGAAAGTAGATCTCTTGAATGATTACAATCATTAAAAAAAGTGTTAAAAAATTTTGATATAAATTAAACTACAAGGGTGAGTCAAAAAGTAACCTTAATATGGCCATAAAAATTTAAAAATCTCATAGTAGACCATTCTAATACAGATATGTTAGGTCTTGAAACCTGAGCGCCCATATACTTCAACCTGCGCACCGAATGTGACATCAGCAAGGCAAAACCAAGATGGCTATGCCGTTAGGAGGATGCTCCAAAGAGGAACAGCGTGCAATTATCCAGTTTTTGGACGGCGAGGATGAAAAACCTGCAGACATTCATCGCAGGATGCAAAGGCAGTATGGGGATAGTTTGTCACTTCAGCAAATTTTTACGAATGGCATACGAAGTTTAAAAGTGGGGTGCCAAGTATGACTGATGCAGCTCGCTCCGGCAGGCATCGCACTGCGACTATGGCTGATATTATTGCTGCAGAGGAACGATTGATATGGGTAAACCATTGGATAACAATCAACGAGATGGCTGAAATAGTGTTCATTAGTCACAGCTCTGCGTACCACATCATTCAAGGCACGCTAAAGTATAGCAAAGTCTCTGCTAGGTGGGTACAAAGACAACTTACCCCCGAAATAAAAAAAACTTTGTGTGGATGCTTCTGAAACACTATTGGGACGTTATGAAGCTGAAGGAGATTACTTTTTACGATGTATCATCATTGGTGACGAATGCAGAGTCCAATATTACCAGTTAGAGACTATGCGAGCAAGCAAAGAGTGGTGACATTCATCATCACAACTCTGTCGGCGGGCAAATGATGCTCAAGCTCTTCTGGGACTGTAAAGGTCCAATACTGAAACATTACAATTTCCAAGGGATTTACTGTGAACAGTGAATCGTATTGTGATCTGCTTCAGAACTATTTGAAACTGACAATCAAGTCAAAAAGTCACAGTTTGCTCTGTTCTGATGTGCTGTTGCAGCAGGATAATGTGCGGTCGCATGCAGATCGTGCAATGGTAGAAAACTAACAGATCTGCTTTTCAAGTGTCTTCCACATTCATTTGACCTCGCACCGAGTGATTACCATGTGTTTGGAACCCTCAAGGAGGTACTTGGTGGCACAAATATTCACACAGACGATGAGGTGAATGAGGCGGTGCATACTTGGCTTCGCAGTCAGTCAAAAGATTTTTCCTGGCAGAATCCAGGTTCTACTGAAGTGCTGGTGCACCTGTACTGAACATAGTGGGGACTATACTGAAAAAAGATGTGTTTTGTTTTTATGTAAATATATTTTGTCAAAAAAAAAAAAAAAAATTAACGTTAGTTTTGTCTCACCTTTATATTAAGCACTGTTTAATAGTTTTTCTCTTTGCAAGTTCTCTTAGCTTAAGATGAAATGATACATATTTGATATTTATTAGAAATTAGTGAAAATATTTAATAATATATCAATTGACAACTGGTATATACAACTGCCTACATAAACTCTTATACTGCAATTTTCATAGAAGCAACAATGATGGTTCACATTTGTCATAAACGAAAATTTTAATAAGTACATGTTATAAAAATATGAGTTGATGGAGGTACAATAACGAAATCTTAGATCTTCTGTAAGATATCACAAATCTTTATTAAAAACTCCAAAAACACTGCACCACAGACCAATATTTCGTCTTATTTTTCAAAGACTTCCTCAAGGTTTTTTGGTAATATAACAAACAAATAAATAAATAAAAAAACAAAGATCAAAATGGAAAGAGAAATATAAAAATGGAAAGGTTTAAGAAGGTTATTTCTCTTTCCATTTTGATCTTTATTTTTTTATTTATTTATTTGTTTATTATGTTACCAAAAAACCTTGAGGAAGTCTTTGAAAAATAAGACGAAATATTGGTCTGTGGTGCAGTGTTTTGGAGTTTTTAATAAAGATTTGTGAGGTACAATAACTATTAATAGTCATTTTAATTGCTTTACTACAATAATTTACAATAAATAAATGTTTTAGTGAAATAAGAATCATTTAAAAATAATGAATGCAATTTAAGGTGATCAAAAAAAGAAAAAAAGACAGTGTGTTTTTCAGGTTTTTTTTTTTTTAATCTTGAAATGAATACTTATTTCTTTGAGATGACCAGAAAAAACTGATTTGCAACATCTCATTTTTGTTTAATCACTAATAATCTTAACAGTAACTTGAACTGGTAGATTTAAATTTTGTTTAAACCTTTTCCTCTACCATCTTATCATTGCTTCAAACTACTATAAAATAACTTGTCACCGGGGTTGTTTAAACAATCCCATCAAGACTGTTTAACTATTTTTACACAACATATATATATATATATAAAATATCTGTACCACAACAGGCCATGCAGGCCCTTGGATGCGCAGGCGGTTTAGGGCTTACAGCAATTCTCGACCAACAGGACAAGTAGAGGTTGGATAGTCAGCCAAATACCTGCCGCACACAAGGAATATACAATATATATTCTGAAAGTAAGCCTAGCACTTAGCAGGCGAAGGTTTTAATGCTGTAATGGTTACAGCAATTTTTTTTTATTATTGCTTTTGTGAGATCCCACTCCAAAGGAGTGGGGGAGAGAGTCCAAATAAGGATGAAACAGCTGTTCCAGATTTCTATTGATGATAGCTCAAAGAGTGAAGCAAATGACTGTGTATTTTATAGATCCCCTTTTTTGCATGTTACATTATATGCACATTAAACTTCCCTATTAATAATAATAAAAACTATTACTGCTTACTTACATGGTAATACATATTACATGGTATTGTTATTGACCACTTCAGGAAACTATGAAAATGGAATGCTAAAGATGGCACCATACAATATAATATGAACTACTAGGAGGTTAAAGTAAGAATATGAATCAAAATCATTTGTAACAAAAGTGGTCTAAATGGTTGGACTTCTAAGATTCAAATCTTAGAAGAGGATATTTACACCCCTCCTAAATCCATAAGAAGATATTGTGCAACAAACAAAGTCCAAGAACATATAAAAATTATTTAAAAACATTAATAAAACCAATGGCGCGACCAGGTTTCCATTGTCCTTACGGCAATCTTCTTCAAGTGATGGAAGAACAGGGAGAGACACGAAATATAAAACTACTTTAAACCAATGATCCACAAGAAAATTGGTCCAGACAATAATGGTGTGCATAGGTGCATATTATGGCCTACACAAATGATAAGCCCCCCCTTTTTTTGTTTATTGATGTGACCTTTAGTCTAGCTATTGCACCACTTCTTAATAAGTTGACTCAACCAATTATTATTGGTTTTGTTATCATCCCACACACCCTTGCACACCATTAGTGACTTAAACAATTTTCTGAATGATCATTGGTTTAAAGTTTCTTTCTATTTTTGTGTCTCCTTCCTGTTTTCCAGCACTTGAAGAAGAGTACCATAAGGACAATCAAAACCCTGCTGCACCATTATTTTTTTTAATGTTTTTAAATAATTTTGTGTGTTCTTAGACTTTTTTTAATTCAGATTAGAGGAAGGCCCACTTAATGGACATCATATTTTAGTGTAAGGCTTTCTGAAACTGCTGCTTGTTTCATCAACTGATCAGATGATAAACACGAAAAGGGACTCTGGCTCTATTTTCCAGTAAATATTATGCAATTCTCTAACAATGGTTTTGTCATTTAAATTCAAAAATTATTTTTGTTGAAATAAAAAAATAATGTACCAGATTGTGCCCTTTGACCAAAAATCAGTGTCTGGAAAGTTTCCAAAAAAATGAATTAGTTCCAGTTCTGTATTCAAAATATGAGGTCATTTCAGTTGCCACTTCTTTGAAAGAAAAAGTAACTTTTAAAGTTCCAGTTCATCGTAAAATGAGGTGAGCAGTTCCTTTTACAAACTTCACAATCAAACCAAAACAAAAAATCATAATACTAAAACACTATATTTATCTTTATAATTTTAGACAAATAATATTAAACGTATACATTGTATAAAGGTCTATAAATAATTGTTAATATATCTAAAAACCTTTAAAAGACTTGATTACTGTCAAAGTGAAATTTATTAAACCAATGCTCAAAATTATCAAGAAAGGAACTGTAAAAATTCATTCATGTTCAATCAAAAATGGAACTTTCAAAACAGTTCATTCAAAGAAATGCTATCATATCAACTCACTCCAACCATCACTAAGGGCTCCAGCGCACTGTCAACTCTCAGGTGCAACTAACCGCAGAGTCAATAAAAAAGAAGAACCCTTTTTATGCCTTAGGGCAACGGTTCCCAACCAGTGGGTCGTGACTTGATCCTAAAACTATCAGAAACCATCAAATAAACCATCAGGAAAGAGCAGAAAAAACTAAAATCGATTCTATATAAGGAAGGGATACGATACAAATATGGTTTTATTCTATATTCTTATATATGTGGAGGTATTCCGATAAGGAAAGATGGGTCGCCAGCTGAAAAAGGTTGGAACCGCTGCCTTAGGGTCTTGCAAAAGACGGGTAAACTAAGGGTAATAATGGGACGGTTAGTGCTCTATTGTTGTGCAGTATCGCCACGGGTAAGAACTCAGTCTCAGAGAATGGGTCCCGTCTTCCGTTTGGGAGTTGATTTCATGCCTGCGGCATAAAAAGGGTTCTTCCCTTTTATGACCCTGCAGTTAGTTTTTGCGGTTTGGCAACTAAAGTTGCCAGCTGCGCCTGAGCCTTAAACAGCATGGAAGCCTGCAAATACCTGGGGGGGGGGGGGCATTTGGCCCTTTTAGTTTTAATGTAATTCATGTAATTTCTTTTTTCTAACAAGACTAACATATATTTAAAAAATGGATTTTTTTTTTTTTTTACTTCAGTTATTTTATACAATTTTATAGTGTAAAGTATATTACACTATATGTTTTGTTCCCTCTCCCAAAATTTCTGCAGGTGTCCATGTTAAGCAGCATTTGTTTTAAAGCTGAAGTTTTAAAGAAATACACAAATTTATTTAGCACAGTGTATACTAATATTAATCTCAAGGGATGAGAAGCACAAGTACCAAAATATATCAACTATAAGGTAATTTTTGATACTTATTGCATTACAAATTCAACTATTCCAAGCTGTAATTTATTTTCTAATAAGCTTTTGAGTTTTAGAATATCTATTATCATCCTTTCAGAAAAGTAGCAAACTGCAAGATTGATTGAAAATATTGATAATATTTTGAGGATTTTTTTTTTCTTAACTGCTCAATACTCTTCTTCCATTTGTAAGTTTTAGAATTTCAAAAACACGTATATGGGCAGTTCTACAAAAATTGGGTAACTTGATGAAGCTTAGCCATAACTAATCTAAAAACTGACATTGTAAGTTATTCATCATTAAATTAAAAAGATAACTGTCCTTTCTTTTTGATTATATAAGTTAAAAATAGTTTCTTATAAAATATTGTCAAAATCTCCACTTTCTACATAAAATGTCAGTGCCCTGGCGTGAAGCCACTACAAAAATCAGGACATCGACGTTTCTGCTTTTAAACATTACCCGTGAAATTAACTACAGCAACTGCTTGCTACAGGATAGGCCTTTTGTAATCAGTGAGAGCGGCGTGGTTGTGGTGTGAACGCGTGTCGGAGCCAGTCAAAATGTCACTCCACTGGCAAGTAATTTCACGATTATTTACAACTAATTTTTTTTAATATTTTTATGCCTGAAAGATTATCGTGAAATATTCTAATGTGGCAAGCAATAAAGCTGATATCTGTAATTGTTTGAAAGATATATTTATTTTTTACTGAGTTCGTCAGTCCCCTGCCTAGAAAGGCGACAGGGGGCTGATGTTTCTGTCTCTATCCCTCAAGAGGCTTGTGCCGGGGTTCTCAAACGGGGTCCATGTAATATTCTTCGGGGCCACAAGCATAAAAATAACAAATTGGGGGTCCATAGTGATATTTTGGTGGTCCATGGAGCAATTCCACTTCAGAACGGTTATTACTCAAAATAAAATTTTTACTGTAATTTACACCATATTGAAATAAGTAGAGAATATATATGAATGATTCTTTCTAACTTTATTTATTTTATATTTCTTTTTGACCTATCTACTCAACCATCGGTCAGTGGCAAGAACAAATGAAGGTGAAAATCTCTTATCTTTTCTCAGGGAGCAGGCGGCGACCTTTGATGTTTATTTTTAGGTTCTACCTTCCTTAGCGGGGGTCTGACCTTTGTCGTTGACCTTCAGTAGCAGGGATGATTTCCGGTACAACTGCACCGACCGCCATTTTGGGGGTCCACAAAAAAAAAAAAAAAAAAGAAGATGAAGGGAAAAGGGGTTCATGGGTAAAAAAAAGGTTGAGAAACCCTGGGCTAGTGCTTTAAAATAATATTCTTCGCCCATCAGGAGAAGACACTTAGCCACGTCTCTTCAAACGGAGAATATATTTCACAATAGGGTTCAGGGTTGCAAAAAGAAAAATTTTGGAAAAACAAACCAGATTAGGAATTTTTTTGAAATACTTACTATTAAAGAAAAAATTATTTATAAAATAATTATGAATAATATTTCTAATGTCAATATTTAAAATTACAAGCACATCACTTAGAGAAATTTAAATAAGCTGACTGTGCATACTTATGAATTACAGATGTTTACAATAGGGAAAAAAATAATTAAAAAATAACTAGATACAATTGGTTAAAAATCTTTCAAATCAATAAATTGAATAATAATTTTGGTCTAAGATTGGAAAACTATATAAAATATAAATTATTCAGTCAAATTAATAGGGAAAAATTTAATTTTGAAACACTAAAAAGTATTAAAAAGCTTAAAACTTTATTAATCGCTGACATAATTGATGAGAATGTTACTCTAAATTTTTAACTTTTGTTAAGTTTCTTTTGTATTCGATAATTAACAAAGTTAATTAATCTACAGTTAATAATTATAAATTAATCTGTCAGCACCTATAGTACAGGTATTCTGTATTTTTTGGTATAATTTCCATTATATCAAAGCTTGCAGTTGTAACTCAAGCAGTTATTATTATTATTATTATTGTCAATCTAATTCTATTTTTAATTTTTAGTACAAGTTGCGAACGCCAATGTTCTTAATTTGTATATTTGTAATTGTTCTGACGAACTTTACAGATTGTTTTTAAACTTTTTTTTTTTTTTAAATATGTAAGAGACAAAGTTATTTTATGTACCAAAAATTACTAATTATGATGTTGTTTTAATGAATTTCAGGATTTTAATGATGTTCAGTACAATTCACAAAAAAAAAAAAAAAAAAACATTTCTATTTTCAATAAAACGTATTTTTTCGTAAGTCCCCTGGAGGCAATTTTCAGAAAAACTGAAATAACGTCGAAAATACTGAATAAAGTGACTCTTCCTTTCTGGAACAGTACATTCATTATATTTCCCACCTACTTTATGTTAAAACACATTATTTAAAATAAATAAAGAATTGGCACGTTTTCCTCCAAAGAGTTACCCAATTCTTGTAGAACTACCCATACAAATTTGAATAAATATTTAAATTAAAAAGCATTTAATTTAATTTTCATGCTCCTTTCTTTTATTTCATACAAATGTTCAAATCATTCTCAATTTTAATCAACTTAAGACCAGAATCTCTCGAGTTCTTGTTAGGCTAAATTTTGGCTTTATTTAAATATTTTAATTATTTTACAATAAAAATTATATGATTTCTTTTTTTTTAGGTCTCAACGAAGTGTATGGAAAAAAAAGAAAAAAAAAAAAGAGATAGGATATGACTTGATATGATATCCATCTTTCAGACAACTTGTGTCTAAATGACTATTTTTACAATTTAAAATAAAATTACGGCTAGCTTTTTCAAAAATTGATTGAAAAAAATCAATGCAAATTTCATTTGAAAAAATAGAAGTATATTGTTAAATTCAGTTAAGAAAATAATTTTTTTCACTGAAATATAAGCGAAAACAGAGATCCAACAAAAGAAGAATGATTGGAAGGTGAACTTTAATGAGAACTCAATAACTCTTCCATTTTTTAATCTAAAAATTACAAATATCAGAAGCAAATGTAAATGCATAGATAAATAACGAGTACCGGTATTGATACATCCGATGCAGCATGACAATAGTAAATAAACAAAAAACAACATAGTGCTCATTTGCTTTACGAGTTAATAAGATATATCTCAATTAATTAATTCATCTCACAGAAAAATTACATACAATGAAAAAAAAAATGGATTATCCTTTGAATTAAGATCAACAACATGAGCGGGATTCTGTTGACATGTCAACAATGATGCCATACAATGTAACATTCTCGGAATCGGCTAAATAAACTGAATTTATAAATTAATAGATGTATGCTTCATTCGAAGCTTTGCTACCTACCGACAAAATAACTGTTCTGAAGTAAAATTATAGTAACTTCATGATTAAAAAAAAAAACAATTCAAAAAACGTTCAGCGACCGCTTCGTAAGATCGCCATAACTGTAGCCTTGACTTCAGTGAATTATCCATAATAATTTACGATAAAAGTTACAGATTTTATTAAGTTTTCATTTAATTCTGTCTTAAAATAAATCCTCAATAAATTATCGAATTGTTTTCTGTTTTGTTTTTTTAATTAAAAAAAACAACACAACAAAGTGAATCCATCCTGTTGACAAGAGTACGATGCCATTTTTAAATCTATGACGTCAACATTATTTGAACCCAAAATGAAGTTACTCGACTCGAGAAAATAACTAACGTTTTCTCTTGGAAGAAGCTTTATTATCAGGAGGTAAATGTTTAATTTTAGCTTTAAGAGTGTTCGTTATCGTATGTTAACTTGGAAGGGTGGAGAAATAGGTGTTGTGTCGTCTTAAATTCCAATTGTCTTTTTACCCTTGTGGGCAGTGTTCACTATTGAACTCGACGTTGAAGGTTTGTTTTTGAATTGAAATTTTAGTTATTTAATCAAGCATCAAATGATCTTTGGGACATCGGAATCCGTTTATCCTTCTTAAATTGAGCTTAAAAGTTTGTTTCTTGATAAATGAAAGAAAAGAAGCTGTCGTTATTGTGTTCTATTCGTCTCGGTTTGTCAACAGCGAATTCCCGTAAGAGGAATTTAGCCCTTTTGGACCTCGAAGCGCAATTGACGATTCCCCTTAGATATTCATTGAAAACGGAAAGATCTGCCATAGATCGGATCGCAGGAAACTAGATCGTATGAAATGATCGTTTGAGACGATCATATGCAGGTTGAAAGCTGTTATTCTCGTTGATTTTCCTTCGAAACGGTCTTTAAGGAGGGGGAGGAAGGAGGGAGATGACACACCTGTCATCCACCAATGGCTAAAAACAGATTTCAAATAAGTATTTGAAAAGTTTCCAAAAGAAAATGGCAGAGACCAATATAGGCCTATTGATGTTCAGGATGTAGGTCGGAAGCTGTACCGTAAGTAAAGAGATTCGTCATCTTCTATTTGAAACCTACTTTCGAATGGAAACCATTTTCTTTGGGACTCTACAGCTGTTTCGTGTGTTCATTAATAAGTTAGCTTATCCAGCGGCTTACAGCATGTAATGAATTACGAAGTAGAGCGATACCTCAAAAATTAAAACAAAGAGTTAATTCCTGGTTCTTTAAATTGATGAGATTCGTTCGTTGAAAATTGTGCATATGATTAAGTACATTTTTCATTTAAGATTAAACTGGTTAATGATGTATGAAATAACTGAATTCCTTGTGTTTTGAATATTGTGGGTTGCTGTGCTTCCTTATTCTCCGTAAATTGAAGTACATAAAACATATATATGTAAACAAGGACAAAATACGAGGATTTCCCGATTGTGTAGTTATCTCTTTAGCTTCCTCATTTCTTCTTGTCCCTCATTCAAAACGAACTTTTAGACTCGTCAGCTATATATAATGTATTGAAACGATAAGAGTTGTAGCGAGTAAAAATAGGGAAATAGTGATCCCACAGCTCAAAAAACACTATAGCCAGCCTTTTGTTAATGCTAAATCTTGGCGGAATTGATTTTACTTTAATTTTATAAGTTTGGAATTCTGAATCATTGCGCTTACTGCTTTTCTTTATTATTATATCCCACGATGTCTTTAAATCCATTGAATATTGCGTGCTTTCAGCTGATGATTGTTAGCAAGCACAATACAGCTGTTAAAAATATTTGGAAATGTTGAGTTTATACTGTACGTGTTCGTTAAGCTTTTTCTTTTTAAGTACTTAAGATTCTCAGTGGTCAGTTTTCCCCAAGTCACTTTCCGAGAGAGTTGACCTCAGATGCTAATGTATCTTAATAACTTCCTCCTCGATGAATCATCGACAGTTATTAGAAACAGAATTCTGAAAACCAGTAGAAGCTGTGCGTAAATTCGATCGTTGCGAGGGTGGGGAAAGGAAATCAACAAGTTTAATGAAGCATTCAGGATCCATCTTATCTAGATACATCGAACGGAGGTTAGATAGAGAATGCAGGAGGTCAAGTGAAAGGGAATTTAACCTCTTGTTAACTGTTTCAATCTCGTTCTCGTGTCTTTTTTTTTTTCCTTTCTCTTTTTCACATCCTGCTTTTCCTTTCCTTTGAGAATAGTAGTAACAAAACGGCTTTTTTATTACGATCAGGGAAACTGACGCTTATTCAGGGACGAAGTAATTGTAATGACTCATTATTTAATATATATATTGTCACTTAGTCATATATTTAGTAGAATTTACGAACTATGGATTTTAAAATATAATTAATAAAAAAATGGCGCTTTCCTAAACCGCTATCGGTCACTCAGTGTGTAATTTGTCGGACCATTCATTGTCTTACTAGATCTTAACGACTCGTACTTTTATTTGATACTTTAATAATAAAAATATAATTTTGTTCAAAATATATGATAACCGATACTTGCTTACCATATTGCAAAATACGAATTTTTAACAATGTACATTACTTGGATTATTGCCGCCTATTGCAGGATTATTTATTTCTATTTCATTACTTTGTCAGCTGCCCAATTTGATAACGCAGGTTTCGTGACTGAAATTGATAGTTGGTGAAAATGCAACATGTTTTGCAATTAACATGACTGCCTTTTGAGACATACTGTATGTATTTATATGAGAAACAACCATCCTCCCCAATTGCTAAAATTTCAAGTCACAGTATGAGTGGTACATACATCTATCATTATTCTGAGGGCGTACAAAAAAATGTGAAACCAAGTGCCATAGATTGTTGAGACTGATTACAAAATACTACATTCTTTAAAAAAAAAAAAATACTAAGATAGGTTCTGGTACTTAAAAAAAAAAAAATAAAAAGGGAAATTGCAGAATTTCTTCTCGAGAATTTGTCCAGGTTATTTGAGACCACACCCTGTTATGAATATTAAATGTAATAATTATGAAATGTATCCAGATCGTTACAAAACAGCTCTTCTGCTGACTTCATTGTGACAAATTAACTCCATTTCTTTCTTTCTTTTTTTTAGTTTCCATGAATTGAAGGAAATTGTCATTTCGTATTTACATATATAAATCATATTTATTTATTTTATGATATATTAGAAATATTAATATGAAGTGATTAGCATTTTAGAATATCCAATCTCTAGCTTCCCAAAAAGAAAGAATAAAGAATTTTGCATAAATGAAGTAGTGATGCCATATGAGAAATAACTGATGGATCAACCATTGGCAGTTGTATTGTTTGTCCTTATTTTTTTATATATAAAACTGTTCTATTTTCATTCACTTTTCAGCATTATTAGTAATCTTATAAGTTTCTACTGTTTGTTTTTTCAGTTTAATAGAGGAGGGGATCCATTTCAAGAATTTTAATGCTAAAATTTTATTTTTATTTAAATAAAATGAAATGCTTTTGCTTTTTAAATTTTAATTTGTATATGGAAAAAAAAATAAGACTTATGTCTAGTATAATAATAATAATATTACCAGTTTGTAGTTAATGTTAACATTTGCAGTTCTAATGTGTCTTTAAAACACAAAAATATAGAAAATGAAATTACAGTTATTATAAAGAAATCAAGTATAACTTCTGCATTATTTTTTTAAAATAGAATGATTGTAAATACTTTATCTTTTAAAACATTTCTTTTTGAAGTTTATTTTTAATATATATTTATCTTATAGAAACTATAATTTTTTAACTTGCTAAATTCAATAGATGCTTAAAATAAATTGATTTCTTTTCTTCTTTAATTATTATCTTTTTAATATATATAATTTAATAAATTGAAATCAGTTGCTGTCTTCATCAAACTGTCAGTTTGCTCTTCTAAGAATATTTGTGATTACCAATTTTTTAATAATAAGCATAATTATGAGCAAAGTTGAAACTTGTTTTTAGGATTTTGAATTTTAAAATTAGTTCTTAATGCTGAAACCTCCTAAAAAAAAAAAAAAAATAAATAAACTTGCTGTACATAGGCATGAACATTACTCTGTAAACATCTTCATGCCCATTAGAAACTTTGGACAAGATCGCTGTTTAGATACTTCACATAGTAGATAAGTTGTTCTCACTTTATTTGCATTGCTTTCATATGTGGGTTTTCAGTAGCCATAGTATCATTGGAATCAATGTGGAGTCTGCAAAGCTAAAATAAACAATAATTACTGTAGTAATCTTGAATATCAGCAAGAGTGTTCTTTTTATCTGTTCTCCATGAATAGATCCAAAGGGTATCTAAAGGTCGACTTCCAGTCATGGATAGTTGTAATTCCAATTGCCTGCAGTGCCAAAGCTGTCTTCATTGAAGAAGCCATAGATTATGACTTCCTGTGTGTTTTTCTACACTATTTAATTATCAACATTTTTCAAACATCACAGTGCTTTTCTGTCAGATTGTATAAGAATATTTGAAAATTGGGCCCCAAGTCTTGAAGCTCTGCATCTTATTGTTAAATTTTTAAATTCCAGATTTTTTTTTTTTTAATCTTGAAAGCTTTTATTAGAGAGCTTTCTCCCAAAAATGGCATTTAAAATTGATGAACATATTCCTGCGATATTTAGAATTGTTGATTATAAATCATCTCTTGGTAATTTTTTTGTGCTTATTTTCCAGTTTATTGCCTTTTTTATTTAATGTTCTCTATAACTGCACAGTGACTGTGTCCAGTTCTAGCTAAGACCATTTTAGTTTCACATATTTATCCATCATTATATCTGACATCATTTATATACGAACATGAGGAAATGTTTGAAGAATGCCATTGTTTGTATTATAACAACTGTATAAAATACTTTATGCAAGAGAAATTAATTTTCTAATTCAAAACTAGTACATTTTCAAAATTGCCATTTAAATGTATACTTCTGCAGACAATCTAACAGTTATCACTGCAATTGAAATTTATAATTTGGATTTTTTTTTAATCCAAGCTATCAAGTACAAGAAACAATGATGGCTAAAAAGTTAAATGAGATGACTACTCCAATCTGATTTGCCTACTTCTGTATTACAAGATATAGTAGACTGAATTTTAAGTGGTTACATAAAACCTCTACCTACATAGAATAATTGAATAGTTTGTTATTGTTGTTTTCTCTTCCATTATGTAGTTTGTGTGAAGGCTTCCTTAGCCTTTACTTCAGAGATGGTAACATCCTTGTGACATATTTTTCTTCCTCTAGCTTCAGAATCAGTAATTCCAGCTTTCCACTCTATATGAGTGATTGAAGTCCAAGAGAAGTTAGAGTTATCATCTACAAAGCTAAAGTAAATGAATTAAGTCATAACTTGAAAATTTACTAAATGTTGTATTTCTGCAAATGTAATGCTTGAAACAAATATCCTGGAGAAAATAATTTCTTATACTAATTAAAACTTGACATTACGTTTATCAAAATTGTAAAGCTCTAGTTAATCATCCTTTTTATGAATACTGCTTTCTAAATGTAGCCAATTTTTTTCCTAGAGAATTAATTATCGACTAGACTGAAATTTAGCAAATGTTACATTTTTTATCTGTCCTGTTATTCCAACTAAACAGCTGCCATTAAAAAAAAATAAGTAAATTAAATCTTCTGCCAGCTGTTCCTCATCAGCTTGTATCTTAACTGTTAGAATCAATCCAACAGCGTCATCTAATGATGTCATTACTTATTTCTATCCTGCTTGAATTCATTTGAAATGTATCCAAAAAAAGTACTAACAATGAAGTAGAAAAAGTATATACCGGTTGATTCATAAAGTGCTGGACAGTACTGGTGGTTTTCACCGTCCCATATCTTTTAAACTACTGCTCATAACAATCTGAAACTTTTTATATAAAATCGTCAAACATACTCGTTGATGTTGGCTCAATGGGCAAAAGCATATTCATTGTCCGGTTGGGGATTTTCTCTCCATTTATGAATGATTACGGACGTTAAACTTGCTTTCTATATAAGAGTTATATTTTCATGTTATTATTGAAATTCATTTTATTTGTGTTCAAACACCCCCAATATATCGTATATTTAAATAACTGTTGTGATGTTGTTTAAACTCTAAAAGTCTGGATCCAATATTCAAATGATATAGAAACCTAATTAGGAAAATTTAATCTAAACACTTTTGTCATTAATTCCTTTATTTAATTAAAAAAAAAAAACTGTATTTTTCTGAAAATGCGTTCTGACAAATGACTTTTTTGGGAGACATTTGAATAATTTCTTTATATGGGGGTGTTTGAACACAAATAAAATGAATTTCAATAATAATGAATAAATAATAACATGAAAATATAACTCTTACATGTTTGACGATTTTATGTAAAAGTTTCAGATTTTTATGAGCAGTAGTTTAAAAGATACGGGGCGGTGAAAACCACCAGTACTTTATGAATCACCCGATGTGTGTGTATGTGTGTGTGTATATATATATATATATCATTCAGATATAGTTATTTATTTTGCAATTTAATTAGTTTTCCAGTTATAAATTAAAAAAGAATACAAATATTTTTGAAATAAAGGCAAATGAAGGGTTTTGAAGACTAAATAAGTTATGCAAAGCATTTTATTTATTTGTCTTCAAATTGTTTCTTTATTTATTATCATGTAAAGAAATTGGAAATCAAAATTAAAAATAGCTTGATGTTTTTAAATTAAAAACATTACGATGGTTACATACAAAACGAATGTAAATTAATGCCAAACGTAACCATAAGTTTGTAGAAAACAGTCCAGTGGTTACCAAAACCCATTAAGGTCATATTGTATTTTTTTTTTTTTTTTTTTTTTTTTTTTACATAAACAATTTAGCCATCATTGTACTTGCACCACATAACTCACCTGACCATTTAATGTAGCTTCTTTTTGGCTACATTGAAGGGAGCAATAAATGGCCTGACATAGTGAACCAACTAGTAAAATTATCTCAAACTGTTATTGTCGATTATTTTTTAATTAATTAATTAATTGATTGATTTATTTATTTATTTTGTGTGTGCTTTCACTAGATCTGTTGTCGTTTTAAGTATACATGAGAATAATAATACAAAATAGCTGTGTGCTTCACTATTAATTCCCAGAAATCAATATGCATATGTCAGTCCATTTTATATACTACTACTACTTGCGAATGGGTCCCAACGGACCATGCACTAGCCCCCTTGACAACGTCAGGACAATGCTAGGAAATCAGAGACGAGAATTCACTTCCCGTCGAGGATACACCTGCGAGAGTAAGTCCCAGGGGGAAACGGATGAAACACAGAAGAAGAAAGAAACAGCCATGCCACAACCAGGATTCGAATCCAAGTGCCGGCACACTGGCCACAGATGGCAGACTGCCATCTAGACTGCTCGGCCAAGCCAGCACGGCCCCATTTTATTATATATATATTTATACTTTTATTACTTCTAGAATTCTGTAAAAGCTTACTTCCATCCTACAGACGGGCATTAAACATGTTGTTGAATCTTAGGTACATCAAAATCAAAATACAGAAGCATTGGCTAATCTTTATTTTGGAAGGTGTCATTCACATCCACCTTCAGAGGCGAATCTGGTGATAATGAACAGAAAAATGTTTCCTTAACTGATAATTGTGGAATTGATATTTTTTTATCCTGGCTCCTCTGATCTATGTTTTGTATTGTTGAGACTAGGGTCCAGTGCACAGTGCTTTTTGAAGATGGACCTTTTATTTGTTAAAAAAAAAATGCTTTGGAATATCCATCTCTCCACATGTTTTTGGAGATAATGAAGTTCCATTATTGCTTTCTTAGTTATCATACATCATTTTAAAGTAACTGGTATGAATTACAACATCTCGTCCAGAAATTTAGTAGTTTGAATGTGCTTTCCATATTTTGGATGGATACAAAAAGCTGGTGTATAGAAACTTTATGAAGCATCTATTTAATAAAAAATAATATAATAACTTCAAATTATGGTGTGAAGATTTACAAAGTTAGAGAAAGCATTTCATCTAAGTTAACACATATTTGTTTGTTTATTCTTTTGAATAAGAAAATTTATTGAAATAAGAATCTAAATTTAGTCTTACAGTTGAGAGCTTCTAAAGTAACAAAGTAACTTGGAACATGGAAGATCCTTGATGATTGTTTTTTTTTGTTTTTTTTTTTTTAATAATTCAATATACACTGAGGTTATCTTAGAAATCATAGCATTTACTACTAAAAATTTTGGATATTAATATTACATAAATTGTTAGTTATGAACTAAGAACTAGAACTGTGAACTAGATACTAATTCACAAAGCCTTTTAAAATTTAAGCCAATCCCAGCTGGTTGAAGTATTTTAGAATCAATGTCTCTCTGAATGTATATTTATTACAAATAACAGTCAGCAAAGTTTTTAGATAAGCTAGTGAGACTAAACTTTCATACTAGTAGGATATTGGTTATATGTTTTAGGAAATTTAATAAGAATTGACTCGCTTAACATTGAGAGTTTTAACATTTGAATATGGATAGTCATCATTAAATTAAAGTTTTTAATTGTATATACTGAAATTAGATTTTCCATAACCATTGTGTTAATATTAGGAATTGGTGATCACTGAAGCAGCCATTTCTAAAAATATTAATGGAATTGGAAATATATTGTTTTAGCAGCTTGTAGTGTTGGTTTCAGTTTTAAAAGAAATATTCTCAGAATCATAATTTAACTGATTGAACTACTATTAATGACCAATAGTTTTCTTATTGACAATGTACTTAATTCAAATCAATGATTGGCAGCAGAATCTTCATTTGTAGATCATTTCCATAAGATAGTCATCAGCCTTTCAGGGATTTAGGTCAAGTGGCATGTTCCATTTTGATTTCTTTTGTAGGGTATCCAGTCTCTTTTACATCTTAAGAATCATTTGGTTTTCTAATGAAGTGATCAGTGGTAGTCTTGATGTTACTGTGGGCTCATTTATTGAAAATGAAGAATTTCTTAGGGTTAATGATGTAAGTTAATTCTTGGGAATTCTTCAGTTTCTGTAGTGATCAAATTATTTCTGTAACTACTTCACATACTGTGAGCAATAAATTAGTTTTTGATTGCTTAAATATTCACTATCAAACATAAGTTTAATGAATTATCAATAAAGAAAATAAATGTAATAATTAAAAATCTTAGTTCATTTGTTAATTAGATCTTATGTAAAGTTTCCTATAGCCTTGGAGATCATGTTGCTGTGAACCATCATAATAAATGTACACCCACATTTTTAAACTGATTTTTGTGACTGGAAAGTTTAGTTAGTTATTGCTGTTTATGTAGTTTTTATTGAATTGGGTCTTGTGTCCTTCAACTACAGATTTTTGACATAAGTTAATTCAAAGTTTGGTGTGAAAATTCAATATTAAGATGAAGAGTAAATAAAAAAAAAAAAAAAATCAAATTAGGTCTTTCTAAAAATGGAATTGTTGTGTGTTCTTTGTTCATTTTTCTGTATTATTTTTACTTGGTCAAGATAACTATCTATGACATAAATATGTCTTTGTTCATGTTGTAACTTTTAGTACAGCCATATAGTCTATTGAAATTTGTTATTGGAGATATTTAACAAAATTTATGTAGTCCTAAGTTAAAGATAACTGAAATGCTAATGGTTTCTATAGAGATTGAACAGGTGCTATTTTTGCATTGTGTAGCTACAAAGCATGCTTTAGCTAAAGGTACTTAATAACAGAGTACAGCCTGTTCTTTATTTATTTACTAAGTAAAATATTAGATCTTTAGTTATTTAAAATATATGTTCTAGTAAAATATATTGTGATTACTCTTTTTTACATAATTCAAATGTAAAGTTATTCTGTTATCTGAAATTGCTAAATGTTAGTAGCAATTTATTTATTTATTTATTTAATTTTTGCTTCCTGTCCATGAATTTCTTCTATAATAATAAAGAATCCTTTTAATTTGTTACTATTATAGAATTAAATTCCACAATAAAAATATTATTTTTGAGATCAGACAAATGTCTGAGATAGCATTGTTAACTTTTATTCTTTAAAAGGAATGCTTAGGATTTAATGAACGATGCAATTAGAATAAAAATTAAATTGTTTTAGTTGTCACTTAGGCCTATTCAGAAATTAATTCTCAAATCTATTTGACAAAATGTTCTTATAATCTTAGTTTTGTTCTCTAAAAATCCAAACCCAAGTCATAGCATAACTTTTATTGCTAATGTGCATTTATACATTCAATTACTTGCAGAAAAAAAATAATTTGAGAATTCATTTTAAATATTTGTTTTTGAGACAAGAACTTTAATTTAAAAAAAATGAAAATTCCCCATTCCATTAAGGGAATAGTAAAATAGGTTTTGCTTGCACATAGTGCAGTTGCTTTTTTTTTATTAATGGAATTATACTAAATTTGTGCAGCAACACAATTAATTAATCTGTGACAAGAAAAGGGGCAAAAATAGACAAACTTTCCATAGCAACACTTTACAATAGCTAGTGAATTGAGAATATTTTAAGAACTGTTGATGAAATGATTTGATATTTAAAAATTATTCCTAAGTAGGTATTAAAAATTTAGTTAAGAATTGTAAATCACATTTTAGTCATTTATTAATTTAATGTGGAGGAACTATACAATTCTTTTGCACTTATTAATATAACTATTGATAATATTAGCAATTGATCACAAAAATTAACACTTTTACTTCTAAGTAAAATTCTTACTTTTAAATATCTTAATAGCAAAACATTAAAAAACAATAACAATTGTAACTCATCATATTGAAACTATTGGCACAAATAATTAATAAAAACAAGAAGTTCATACTGTAAAATCATTACATCCAAGTGCATCCACAACAATAAGGAAATGCTCTGTATTTTCTATATATTCTTACATGCTTATCATAGAAACAGTCTTCTATAATAATCTATAATATTTTCTAAGTGATTGGATTTAAATATGATAAATAAAAGGCATTGAAAGGCTGATAAACATAATTAACATATTACTTTGAAGTGAGAGGGAGATTTACTTCACAAGTTATGATGAAATAGTCAGACAAAATAGCTTCAAAGATGCCCCACTTTATAACTTTATTTTAATAATTTACACGTGTTATTCCAGTGATAGATCATCTTTAGTACCTAATTTAATGTTTTTATACTTTTTTCCCCACTTAAAATTTATAACAACACTGAGAATGGACTTGCATCACCTGCATCTGAAAATTTTTACACTTGAAGTTAATGAAACACTAGAACACCAACAACGATAGATTGTAATGAAGACAGTGTTTAGATTTTGATTTTTTTTTTAACTTGCGTTTATTTCATACAAATAATAATAATGTTTAGTATTTAGGAAATATTTGTTTTATATAAGCCTAAAATTAGGTTTCTCAAAATAGCAATCCAAGATACTTCTTACAACTTTTTTTTTTTGTGTGTGAACAACTATTACTACTACTAATTATCATTGTCATTGTTGTTATTATTTCTTGTTTAGATTAGATTTGAAGTAAGTATCATTTGGGCTTCTAGCAAGACCTTCACTAGGTCAGTTACAATGATTTTTAACTTTTATAATCGCTGACCTTAGAATATAGTTGGTTACAACTTTGCTTCATTTCCAATGATGTGGTTTTTGTGTAGCTTCTGTTTATCATTTGAAACTACAATAATGAAAGGTATTAAACCTAAAGTGAGCATAAACAGTTAAGAGAGATAAGCTTTAAAAAACCAAATTAATGGAATCTTGTCAAATGTAAGACCCCCATGAGCTGAAGAAGTCTATTTATTTCCTCTGCAGTGTAACAAGGACATTACTATGCTGGGTGCATTAAAAAACATTATTATGAATTTTATGTGAAAATAATTTTTCTTTAAATATCATGAAAATCATTTCCAAGATTATTAAATTGATAATTGCACTTTGTTAACGTGTTGAATGGCATCGCTTGTTTAGATAGATTACATTCAATGTTATATCTGAAACAAACTTTTCAAAAAATTCTTGTCTGTTATTATAATTAGAACATCAAATTCTAATATCTGAAATTGAAGTTGTTTGAGCATTTTTGGCTTTAATTCATTCATTAATGCAGATAACAGTATTACTTTTATCCTAGAAAAGTAACTTCATAATTCTGTTGTATTTCCAGATTTCACTTTTGTTTGGCTAACTTCTTTCCAGTTAATAATGACAAGAAAAAAAAAAAAAGCAACTTTGGTTTTCACAGTTAATATAAAATATAATTTTATATTTCCTCTATATAAGAGGAAGCAATTGTTTACAGTTTTGTTTATTTTTTACATTACCTGTGAAATTGTGTGTAATTTTGTAGGAAATTGGATAGAATTTTCTGTAATTCAATTTTGTTTCTAGTGTTAAGATTGAGTTTTTTTGTTTTTTTATACATTTGCTATATGTTTATCAACACATCAAGAAAAGCATTTTCAAACTAATCTTGTGATAATAACCCAAGACTTTAAAATAATTTATTATGTGATCTAATTTAATATAAAAGCCATTGAAAATATAAACTAAAACCTAAATTTAGAAATAAAAAATTACATAAACACTATAGATAAAACATATAGTGTACTTATAGATCCATCTTAATGAGCCAAAAATCATTTGCTTACATGATAATAAATTCAGGATTATAATTGAGTTAGTAAATAACTGATGCCTCTTGAAAATGGCAAAAGTCCTGATCGATGATATTTGTATTGATATTCGTGATTACTCGACCATGTTTAATTATTTTTGAAAAAAATTATGATGTTGTCAATGTGAAAACAACAATTGTGATTTTTTACAATTTTTTTTCATCAACCATTTTTTATAAGATATTATAAAATATGCTTGTCATTGTTATTTGATAACTTTCATTTGCTTTATCAAATTGTCAGTTGTGTTATAAATTTAATCTTGTATTCATGAAATAATCATTACAATCTTTTATTAATGTTTATTGTATATTTATTTTCAGATATACACTTTTGAAAGTTCGAAAAATGCTGTTATTAATTAAGTAAAATAGGATATGAAACACACTATAAAATTAAAGAATATGTACAATAAAAATATGAAACACATTAAAGAACATATTGCTGTTTTAAAATTTAAGACAAACTGTTTTTAAATTATAAAAGAAAATTATGAGATACAGATTTAAAACTTGTTGTATTTTATTGCGTAAGAAAGAAAAGCAGAGGAATTTTTTAATGATCATTGATTAATAAGTTTACATATGATTCCTTTAAGAATACAAAAAGACATACATCCAATAATTATTAACAAATAATTCATTAATTAATCATTATATTCATTTGTTGCTGCATGAATTAGTTATATCACTTTCATATTCAATTTATTTATTTTCTTAATTTTTGAAGAACCCACTGCATTGTCAATGATTGAAATTGTAGTTCAAATAAAATATTTAATGAACATTCTGTAATTTCTGTTGCAGAATGTGATAATGAAAGCAATGCTCATATCACCATTTAATTGTAATCTCAGTTATTGATGAAACTTTGAGATTGCTATATTGATAATGTTGATATTTTGATCATTTTGACATTGCAAATTTGACTGGTGAGAGATTTTTTTTTCTCTTTAATACCAGAATATGTTAGGAAAAAAATATTATTTTTTTAAATTTTAAATCAAATTTTTTTACAAAGCATAACAGAATGTTGAAAATATTCATACACACTATTTTGTCTTGATGTTAGAATTAACATTACTTTTTTTATTTTAATATAGATCATGGAAATGACACATAGCCTATTATCTGTATATATTATTTAAAATGTTGACATACTAATTTACCTGACAAGCGTAAAACAAGCTGCAAATTAATTCTATTTATATGCAGATCCAATATTACTAAAAGAAAATACCACATTAAATTACCAACATGTAGACTTAATTTCAATAGAAATTCCAATTTGAATTTTCAAGTACCATTAAAAATTCTGTGTTGATTAATTTGATGTATTTAAAAATATTAATAGTTCCATTTTATCTTTTGATATTTTTTCCCCCTCTTGAATTATTTTATTAAGCATTGAAATATAAAATGTTGATTATAAGTCTGCAATAATTTTAATTTAGAAGTACACTAAATTATTTGTCAGTTTTATAGATAACTATGCATTTTTTATCTTAATTTACACAATTAAAATATTCAATTCTCATGCATAACATTTCACTCTTAGTTTCATGTATAGAGAAAATAGTTTGCAGAATTGTAAATTTACAATCTGTCAAAATATCATCCTCAAACGTAAAAGTTTGGATAAAATATTTTATTTTTAAAATTGAAGAAAATGACAGGATTTCAATATATACTTTATTTACACCATATTATTTGATAAATACAAATAAATATTTTCAACCTAGGTAATATTGCAATTTTATTGATTCCTGAATATTTATTTCTTAAGTGGTGGGAGGGGGGAATGTCATCTATGCCAATTGTCGTGCAGTAATTTAAATTATATTAATTTTCATTTTTGCCTCATATAAATGCAAGTACAAAAATAATCTTCCTGTGAAATACAGCATTCTTGCGAATTCTTGATTAGGGATAGCACCCATAGTTTTAGGCCCCGAATTCAAATTATTTTAATTTATCTTGAATGGTATTGAAGGCATTTCTGTCTACAAACATTGCCTTATATGGGCAGCTTCATTTCTGCCACAGTATTGTGCAATAAGAACTAAATTCATTACTTGGTTTGATGCTTAATCCTATTAACTGAGCAAACCTGATGTAAACTCTATTGCCCAAATTCAGCAAAAAAAAAAAAAGTGAAGACCCGGTTCTTATTTACATGATTTCATCCATCTAAAGATTTCGCTCTCCAAAAAAAAAAAAAAAAAAATCCTAAATTTCTCTCTTATTACTAGAAGTGGTGTTTATTCTTAACTGCAGATTATAATGCATTTCAAAACCATTAAGTTTTACCCTCTCTTGTAAATTTCAGCCTATTTTCTGTGCGTTTTGAGAATATTACAAAAGTAGTGGGGCTAGCAAAATAACAAGAGAAAACAAATTAAATTTGCCAAGTTTAAGATTTTATGAAATGAGACTGATATCCTTGATAACAATGTCCTTGATATCAAAGATAATAAGGCAACTAGTTAGAGCGAAGATTCCTTGGTTTAAGATTAAATAATAATAATTTTTTTTAGATCCCCCCCCCCCATTATTTAGCAACTGAATTTCATATCAAAGTTGTATTTTTATTTGTTTGCATTTTAACATAACCTGTATTATTTATAATTTTTATTTTCAAAAAAAGAAAAAAAAAAGTAGATATTTAGTAATGTATATAGATACAGGGTGATTCAAAATTTCCTGTACAAACTTTAAATGTAGGTCAGGAATACAAAAACAAACCATATTCATAGTGGAATGTATGTCTGCAAATGTCACCTGAATGTGCTAGAGGGTGCTGTTTGGCAGCACATTAGTTGGGCAGTGTGAGCCATTGTCATTTGAGACATTGACTTTGTACGAGTAGGATGTATCACTTCACTAATGCTGAGAGGGCAGATATGCATCTAGTCTATGGGGCTGTGAATGGAAACAGGCAAGTTGCTGTAAGATTGTAAGATTATCGTGAACAGTTCCCCAACAGACGTATGCCCAACCATCAAACGTTTGTGCATTTGCAACCGAGATTGTGTAAACTGGATCATTCAACGGAAACAGGCATGGTTGTGGACGGCAACAATCGATGCTCACACCCGTCATGGAGGAAGAAGTCTTACACCGAATTGAATGCAATCCACGTACTCTCCGTCAATCCAGCACGTGGCGAGTATTACACAAGGAGTGGTTATATCCCTTTCACATGCTGTGGGTCCAGTCATTGCAGGCTGGAGATTACCCCCAGCATGTGGAATTCTGAACCTTGGTGTACTTTCTAGCACATTCAGGTGGCTTTTGCGGACATACTTTCCTCTATGAATACAGTTTGGATTTTGTATTCCTGGCCTACTTTTGAAGTTTGTACAGGGAATTTTAAATCATCCTGTATATATATTCACAGCAGCTATGCTAATATTCACAAATAATAGAAAGTTTATTCTTCATATGCTTCTACTCTCAAGTTCTTTTAGAACCTTAATAAGAAACTTGGTTAAAGTGTTAGCCATTTCTATGAATAATAGTAATTTGAAAATATAAATATTGGCGTAGTTATGAATGGATTTTCAATTAATGTTTTGATATAAATGAAGTTGTTGTACATAATATTTTTTTTTAATGTCCCTTTGTATTTTAAATTTGATTGACTTGTGATTGTTGTTGTAATATTTATGGTATGGCAAAGATTATATTTTAATTTCAGAGTGATTAGGGATATGAATAAAATAAAAAGCTGTTATTGCAACTATCAACTATTGTTACTGCAACTATCTTGAGTTGAAGGTTCTTAAATATCTTACTCAGCTACAATGATGCCCTATGAGGTTTACTAAGATTCTTTGTGTTTAGGAGCTTTTAATAAGATTCTTGTCATGTCTTCTTGAGTTTTTGCTGCCTCTGTTTTGGTTCATTTATTTGACTTCATTAAATTGGCATCTTCTACTCTTTATTTGCTACTGGTATCTTATTGTCATATCTAGACCCATCATTTTATCTAATTAATATGTAAATAACATCTGGAAACCAATATCGGCTATGGTTTAACTTAACCCTCAAATGCACGGCATGGCGCACTGAGTGCGCCATGCAACAATAAAGTAAAAAAAAAAATCACTTAGCTACAGAGGAGGGGGCTCGCCCACCACCTACCCTTCTGTCCTAGCCTAGTGACCATCATTCTGATTCAGAATGTGATTATGGGCCTGATATGGGGAAAGAAGTTACTTCGGAAGAACAAAATGGTACAGAGAATGGTGGGAGTGAATTTTTCATAAAAAATATCTATTAAACAAAAACTGTTAAAAACATTTTTTTAAATATTTGCCTACTTTATGTATCTTTTAGATCTTTATTACACCTATAGAAAAAGTTTTGAACAGTATTTATGTAGTTTCATGCAATATATCTGTTTAGAAAACAAAAACGCATTTTTCAGTTTAAAAAAAAATTTCAAGTGGTTTTGTAATAATTTTTTTTATGGATGCATGCTTATTTAATTATTACTGAATCCAAACAATAACATTTAGAAGGAAAAGGTTTGATGAATAACAGTTTATTTAACATTGATTGCTAAAAAACGAGGTGGCGCACTTAGTGCATTACCCGAGTAAAATTGTTCCGCCACATAAGCCGTGTAAGTGAGGGTTAAAAGCTTTATTGCCAGATTTTTTTGGAAAGGAAAATTATTTAGTATATACAAATCAAGGAGGAATTTCATAATAGAGATTACAGAATATACAAATTGCAGGTGATACTATATAATATACACAACTTAATAATTTTAGTTAATCTAGAAATAATTCAAAGCAAATATGCTAAAAAGACAATATAAAAATTTTGAAATGCAATATTAATTAAATACATGAAGTAGACATGCTTCGAGAACTTTTTGTAAGCTACAGTAGGACCCATTGATCAGTTGCATTAAAATGAGATACAAGAAGCAGAGTGGCTTGAAGACTCGTCCTGAGATTGTTATATATTCTGATTGTTTTTCTTATATAATAGTGGTCACATAATACTCTGTGACAATGTGCCATGGATGATTTCAAAACTGAGAGATAGGGACAAATCTCTCTGACAAAATTTAGGAAAGTGTCTGAAACCAACAGCATTTCTAGTTATCTGTGCATTAAACAATCTAGAAATTGATTTCATTCTTTTGAGGTATTGCTCTCTTTACGTTGCTCATATTTGGACTACTTTGATTTTTAAATCTAGGCAAGATAATTTTACCTATTTATAAAAATAAAAACAAAATATGACTAACGTTTATTATAGACCCAAATATTTGTTCCTATAACATAGTTGTCTATTCTACAGTGAAAGTTGAGATTTAGATATTAAAGTTTTGAAATAATAAATAAAATTTGAATGGATTCTTATTAATGGGTTTGCACATAAATTCATTTACTTTTTTTTTTTTTTTCATTTACTGCCATCTATATTTGAGAACCAAAAATATTAAATATGATATATCTTTTTTAATGAGCTTTTCAGTGTGATAAATGATCTTTTTTTTTTCTTTTTCAGTGTTGAGTCAAAGAGGTGTGGTTCTGGATTGTCTTGCTTGTATCCACTGAAAAGATGAATGTGGAGAATATCCCCACATTTTCATCCTCTGAGGAAGAGGCAAAATATTGGAAGAATCTAGCACTGGAATTTAAGCAGAAGTAAGTGAAGCTTAATTATGATAATTGACATTATGAGTGCTCTATCCTCTTTTTTATTTATTTATTTATTTATTTATTTATTTTTTTTTTTTTCATGCGCATGGCTTTTTTTTCTCAAGTTCTTGAAGTTTTCAAGCGTGTTGATAGTTATGCATTACATGGCGACAGATTTCAGATACTTTAGAGATATTTGCCCTATAATTCGATTACTGAAATGTTCAGATCCTCCTAAATTCTTTTCTTTTTTTTTTCCATTCCTAGTCATATTTTGCCAATATGGGTTGTTTGAATTTTAATTGTCAATCATTCACCTAATTCTGAGTTTTGAGGTTTTTAGTGTATTTGAAATGTAAAAAAAAAAAAAAAAAAAAAATCAGAATAGCAGATCTTTCATTGATAACATAAATGATTGGTTTTCATTTTAGATATCAAGATGCCAAGGATGAGCTAGATGAGTTCCAAATCAATAGCCGTGAGTTGGAAGCAGAATTAGAAGCTCAGTTGGAACAGGCAGAGAAAAGGAACAAGGAACTGAAAACACTCAACAATCGTTTGCAAGTGGAATGTGAAAGTTTAAAGGTATGCTAATAGAAACTTTTTGATAATCGTCATTGAGTGGAAAAATCATTTAAGAATGAATAGAGAATTGAATTAATGGTTTGTTTTTGTTTTGACAATATAGGAAAGGCTAGAGAAGAATCACTATGAAAATCACAATCAGATTTCTGATCTTCAAGAAGAACTTGGGTTCATCAAAGCATTGAAAGATGACCTGCAGAAGTACATCAGAGAATTAGAACAGACCAATGATGATTTAGAAAGAGCTAAACGGTAAGCATTAGTGGCAACTAAACTGAATCAATTACTTTAGAGGAGAGTTTATAAATTTCCTACCTTTAATTCTAATGTTTTTGTAGTTTTAAATTTGCTCTGGAAAAAAAATAACTGGTGAAATATTAAGTAATATTAATTAATGATTTTAATAAATTTCCTTTTATTTTGTAGTGCAACCGTTGTGTCTCTGGAAGATTTTGAAAGTAGACTGAATCAGGTAAGCAATTCCTTTCTTTGTGTATTACATTCTAGACTGGTTCAAGAATTGGATTACTTTTAGTGATTAAAATTCTTTAAAATAATAATTTCTAATCAAAATATTTACATGACTTCTAGGCAAATTCTACTTCTACTCTTTAACTGTGGTCTTCATAGTTAACCGTGGTTTTCATATTTATTTTTAACTTACTTGGGAAATCAATTACTGTTAATTACCATTTCAAAGCAATTCCAAGATCTATGATTTATTTTTGCAGTTACTGACCAATGACTGGTCAATATTTGAACTATCATGCTTATTGGCATTGTATTACAGTAAAACCCCGTTATTACGCTTGTCAAGGGACATGAACTACAAGCGTAATAAGCGGGATAGCGCTATAGACGGGAAATGATTTATTAGATGGGGAAACATTTAGACACCATTTTACAGGAAAGATACATGATTCTGCAATAGATATAGTGCAAATGTGAGCTTATTTCCTATTAAAAAAATCTTTGATTGTGGTTTGCCGTGTGTGTGGTGCTACTGTTATGAATTATGACATTTTCAATGCGGTTCAAGATTTAGTGCACTGCCCGCTATTTCACGCGCCTTTTCTTGAATGATTGGGCCACTTAATGGCACTGATGCATCACGGGACTGATGAATCCATTCAATTAGAATTTCCTCGGCATCTTCATATTTTCCACACTACTTTTTTGCAACCACCCTTGCATTGGTAATTCCATTCTTATTTTTTATTATTGTTCTCTGAGTGGATGAGGGAATTCCTAGAGATTCTGCGAAATCCTTCTGAGTTAGTGTAGAATTCTCGTCATACTTACGGAGAATTTGCAATTTTTCACTTATAGAAAGGGATTTCCGCGTCGACACTTTGCACCAACTTACTGTACCACAGACCCGCACTTCAAAGAGTTCAAAGATTCCCTCCTACCAGGGAAAGAAAAGAATCTTTACAGTGTTGCAGTTCTTTTCGATATAAAAAAAGCGCTACAAACGGGATTTGAAGCGTTATAAGAGGGTAAAAGTATACAGAGTTACATAGAAAATTCCAGGGACCATATGAAAGGAGCGTAAAGAACGGGATAGTGCTATAAGCGGGAGCGTAATAACGGGGTTTTACTGTATTTCATTATTGTTAATGCCTCTTTACAGGATTCAATTTTAATAAAAATGACAGATGATAACTTTAGCAGATTATCACTGATATTTAAAAGATCTTGGTTGTTAACATTTGCAAATATGCAGCAGTAATCAGCATCAAGGCTGTTATATCACATCTGAGCTTCCAAAAAAAAAAAATGAAATTCAGTTAATGTATTGAGGGTTTAAAAAAAGAAAAGAAAACTTCTTAATAACCTCAGCGATTTTAGCAAAATAAAAGATTTTATGTATTTAGCTTAAATATTTAAGCCATTTCCTTTATACATATACAGGGTGGGCAAAATAAAACTGGCCCGGGAAATAAATTTACAGATATATTTCAAATATTGACAAGAGGACTGACCTTTGTTAATGAACATCACAGAAGATGCTGGAATTGGCCACCATTGACGTCGATGCAGCGCTATGCTCGATTTATCAAACTGTGAGGCACGCATAGCAGCTCTGCCTGAGGGATAGCAGCAATAGCTTTTTCAATGTTCTGCTGTAGCTCTTCCAGTGTGTGAGGATTATTGGAGTACACCTGACCCTTCAATTTGCCCCACAGGTAAAAATCACAAGGAGAGAGATCAGGCGATCGAGGTTGCCAGTTGATTGCACTGCCTCTGCTGATTGTCCTCTCCCCACCGAACATCTCATACACTCGTGACAAGGTTGTGAAGGCGGTGTGTGCGATATCTCCGTCTTGCTAAAAATATCCATACAGTCATTCTTCTTCTGTGAGGTGATCCACATATGGGTTAAACAATGTCTGGACATATCGGTTAGCATTAACAGTTTGGTGAAAGAATCATGTTACGATGCCGATACCAGACATTGCACACCACACACCAATCTTGAGATTACGCAATGGCTTTTTGACGTAGTGATTGGGATTTTCTGATGCATAATGGCACGTGTTCTGAGAGTTCACATACCCTGACAGGCTGAACCAGGCCTCATCTGAAGAAATGAAAAACTGGGGATACCAATGTCCTGACTCCACTTCACTCAGAAACCACCGGCAGAACTCAACATTCGAAGGTTTGTCTGGACACTTAATGCATGCACAACAGTAAATTTGTAAGGATACAGATGCATGTCCTTTTTGATACGATCTCAACGATCTCTTAATTCCACTTGCACAGATAAACGGCATTGAGATTTTGTCAGACTTCATTCCAGGCTTTCCTGCATTCGAGCAATGTTTTCTGGTGTTAGAACTCTTTTGGGATAGTTACGGTTTTTAAGAGCCCTTCTTTTCTATTTTGCTTCGCGCCATTTTGCCACTAAGTTTTGCATTGCAGACTTTGCTGGAGGTTTAGCCAAAACATTTCCAGTCTTAAACTCTTGCGCAAACAGTTCCGCATAGATTTTCCACGAATCGTAACACTTGACAATGAACACGTGCTGTTTTATCGTGAGCACCATTTTGTGTTGCTTTCAACTGGTCGCTAAACACGTCTGCTCCTCTCACTTAATCACACGTAATGACACAGTGACGTTCTCGGGACAGAGCATGTGGGAGATGCGCATGCGCAGACATGTGACAGCAAATGCATTGGTGCATTGAAATCAGTTTCCAGCATTTCCTGTGCTGGGCAGTTCTCCTGTTCATTAACAAGGGTCAGTCCTCTTGTCAGTATTTGAAATATATCTGTAAATTTATTTTCCAGTTTTATTTTGCCCACCCTGTAGTTATGTATGTGTGTGTATATATATATATATATATATATATATATATATATATATATATCCGGACAGTAATCTGAAATTTGAAAAATGCCAATACAACTTTCAAATTACTGTTTCTACGTGAATTTTGCCTTCACGTCATCAGCGGCACTAGTGTTAAAAATCGTAACTAAAATTTTAAAAATTTAGAGGAAAAAAACCCCGCAATATTCAAAGACTTTGCTCTTTTTTATCGTGCATATCCTTTTTTTATTTTCTTTTGTTTTTTATATCTTTTTTTATATTTTATTATTTATATCCTTTTTTTATTTTCTTTTTTAATTTAAATAAAAAATGAATATATATATATAGTTGCTCATCTTAATTATTTTTTTTTTCTTATTTTCCATGGAAATGCTTAGGCTATTGAACGAAATGCCTTCCTGGAAAGTGAATTAGATGAGAAAGAAGCATTGCTAGTTACTGTTCAGAGGCTAAAAGATGAAGCAAGAGGTATGTAATTACATTTATACTCAAATAACAGGGCTTGCAATTTTTTTTTACATAACATGAATGTATTTATTTATTTATTTTTAAATTTTGCTTCATTTGTTTCAGATCTTCGATATGAGCTTCAGATCAGAAATAGAAATTCTTTAGTGAATTCGCCTGAGCCAGATAATGATAGGACCTGTGAGAAGCTGTTCAGCCCAATTGACTCTAATAAACTGACTGTCGAAACTGAGACTCAGACAGCACCAGGATCTCCTGTCAAAAGTAAGTAACTTTTGTTATTCTCCATGTTTGATAAATGATTGTAAGGAATTTTAGTTGAAGGGAAGATAGTTATTTTTGTAACCTAAAACTTTCAGTAGTTTGTAACAGATGCTGATTTTATTCGTCAAAGTATAAAACACAGACATCAGTCTTAATTCTTTACAAGTTCTTTGATTCAAACTTGATGGGATTTGATTTTACAACCTCAGTGATGTTTCAAATATGGTGTTATTATTTTCTTGTTTATCAAAGCAACTATTAGAAGACGTCTGGCAACAATACCAAATTGTAGTTTGTTTCAATGAAGATGAATGAAATACTTGGATAGAATTTACTTGCCAAAATGCCATCCTTTTGTTCTATGTGATCCGACATTATTGGCAATTCATTTGAATATCAGTTACATAGAATTTCTTATGCTATCATTAAACATTAGGTTTATTTAAATTTGTAATCTAGTTGTAATTTGTTTAGGTTTAATATATACAAAAAAAAAAAAAACTGACTATATTTCTCTCAAACTGTTATTGTAGTTGAACCCAGAGACATGTGGCATAGTTTTTAAAAGATTTGAATTGACAAATAATAATTTGTGTTTGTTTGTTTAAGATTCCAATTTTAAAGAGGCCTAGATATGTTAAAAAAATACAGGATGTCATAAAATAAGGAAGTTTAGGAAAATGCTGACTGCCAGTTGGCAATGAAATTTCTCTTTTTGAATATAATGCTTTAAACAAATCAATGCTCTGTAAAAGCTATTGTAATTGCTACTGAGAACATTTCTATTGACTGTAGAGCTACCGTCCCCATCTTGGTTCTTAGAAGAGAGCTCCTATTTCAGAGTATCTCAGTGATCCACACTCACATAATTGTAAAGTAGTGTGTTGTATTGAAAATGAGCCTCCATGTCATGGCACTGTCATTGTCGCCTTCCTGTCTCTTTGAACGTAATTGCAAATCAGTTTTTAACAGTGTTTTCCTTTATATAATATTCTATTAAGAATTTAAGTTCGGTTATGAATTTTCTGATTCTTACTTTTTTTTCTCTCTTTCACTGTAGCAATCAATCAGTTGACTACCACAAGCACTGCACTAACACCATCAGCACGGATATCGGCTTTGAATATTGTAGGCGATCTTCTACGAAAAGTTGGAGTAAGTTGCATATATGCTCATTAATAATAATAGTTGATTAATAATACTTATTTCATTTTTTTTAGTTTCATTGAATTATTTCTATACGTTATATGTAGGGACCCTATTTTGTGGTAATAACGATATCCGCGAAATTTTTATTAAAGGTTGTATTTTTGCTTTTCATGGAGCAAATCGCATAAATCAGTAATTTTAAAGGCTTTTTTAATCGCGAAATGCCGCGAAATGAGATTATAAGTACGAAATCACGAAATAAGAATGAAATAACAGTGGAACAATTAAAAACATGCGAAATAAAAGCTAAATGAATGTGAAATCGTCAAAAAAATGCTAAAAGTATAAATAAAATAAAATAAAATAAAAACACTTTTGTTCGTTTGTTTGCCATGAACGCAGATTCAGAGTTGTATTCCTCGTAGCTACAGTAGTGCGCTACTACTAATTTGTATTATTGTCTCAAAAAAAGGAAATTAATTACAATTAAAAAAAAAAAAAACACCTTTATAAAAAAATAATTAAAGTTAGTTATTTTCCGTTTTAATGACGGATTTTTTTTGGTATGTTGTAAGGAGTAGGCTACATGCTACCTGTATTCAATAAATTGTTAAATATGTTTATTTCTTGCTTGAAAATTGTGTGAGAGAGATTATTTTGTGGTGTACTAAATTTAATATCTCTAATATTGTGTTTTTTAATATTTAATTTAATGAAAAATTATAGCTTATTTGTGGAAATGTAGAAATCTAATATGATAAAATAAACGCGAAATAGTCACCGCTATGGAGTCTTTTATTTTACCGCTATGAACAGTTTTATTTCACCATAAAATAGGGTCCCTGGTTATATGGATTATTTTATTAAAATATCTTACAATTAAAGAAAGTAATCTTGCAATGATATGGAAAAATATTGTATTCTTCTTCATCCTGCATAAGAAGTGTATGGTCATTTGCAGTACTTTTAAATTACATTATAAATTGAATTTTAAATTTCACTCTTTTTATATATAACTGAAAAATTGTACCATAATTTTTTGACTGCTTGAGGAAGTAAATAGATTTAAGTTTTGTTTTTTAAATGAAGTTTTGGTACTATGTTTTTAACAAGATATTCATTCAGCGTAGCATGAGCTTTTGCAATGAACTGGCCAGTTAAAATGTTTGAAAAATTCATCTTTAATACTCTTCTTAGGGCCTTGTCAAATTTTGGCACATTAGTAGCTTTGTCCCCATTGCTCATGTTCAGATCACATATGCATTGTTCTTACTAAGAACCAAGCTGATGTGGTGTTTTTTATGTGCTTAGCAAATTTCATTAATTCTTAATTTGGCTGGGGAAGTTTGAATGATAATTGAAAAGCCACAGTTTTATAATTTTTTAAACCTATGGCAGGGAGGTTTTTCTAAACTATGAAATATAATAAATTACTAGTATTGACAGATAACAAAATATAATTTCATCATCTTTTTTTTTTTTTTTTTTCATTTTTCTTTTTCCTTTTTTATTTCCAAAGTGGACATTTCAAAATTGCATTGAACTTTAACCCCAACTCATTATGGATTGTTGTATAAAGAGTAGCTCCCCTTGGTGGGATATTTAGACATGTGAATTAACTTGATTCTAATACTGTCTGGGTTTCTTTCCTTCTTAGAAGCTAATTAGGAATAACTTCAAACATTCATAGAGGTACAATTTCCTGTAGCAGAAAAGAAAAAAACAACAACAACAACAAATTGACAACTTTGTGGTTATAATTCATCCACATTTTTGCTGGAAGTTTCTTCAAACAAAGCTATTCAAGTATTCTTTGATGGCATTTGAGAGAGACATTACGTAGTACCATCTTCGAATGAGATTAAGCAAATTAACACAAAATTACTGAGTTAAATTGAAAATATTAAATAATATGAAAGAATAAAGTTCAGATATCTGTAATATAAAATGGATTTCTTAAAACCTGGCAAGAAATTTTTAATTTCTACACCATGTGGTTTTCCAAATTTATAATTCTCTCACATGTGCTAATCCAAAAACAACAGGGGGAAAAAAATTGAGGTATTGTTAATATCCTGAGTTGTGTACATGAAGCTTTATATACAGTACACATCACTAATCTGGAATCCGGTAGGGTGCCGGATTAGTGATTTTGCCGAATCACAGAGTGATTAAGTTAGGATACATTTAACCCAACAGCTAACCACCTCATCATACCTTTAAAATGCCATAAAATTATTACAAGTTAGTTAAAAAAGAAAAACGAAACATTAAATGAGCACAGGTAAAATAAATGGTACAGGTAATTCTGTTGACTTACACAAGAAAGTTAATAACTGCTGCTTCCAAAGTGAAGAGCTGAAATACTTAGTGTGATACTTAGACTTAAAAGAACATTGTCTGGGGTTGAATTAATGATGTACAGTTAGGCAGGAGGTAGATACTAAAAATGTTGTTCTTTACCAGAAATTCTGCTTTTAGATTTGCAGAATAGTTATCCAAAGTAAGCATTATCTTACAGTTGGGGTCCAGGCCAACAGTCACAGTGAGCTCTTGCTTCAAAAACAAAGTAATTTTCAAACCAATCCAGTGTAATGCCAGTTGTTATCCATCCTTTTTTGAGGGCACAGTAAATCACAGGTAACTTTGTCATACTTTCAAAGCTCTGGATGTTAACTTTTACCTATGAAAAGCAAGTTACACCTGTGCGTTCCTGCGGCATTAGAGCAGCCCAGCACAGTAACGTGATCTTTCAATGCTTTTCCTTTGGTGATTCTACATTCTCAGTTGTCAAGAGTTCTTTTTGGTGTACATTCCAATACAATGCTGTCTCGTCTGCATTGTAGACTTGCCAAGGACGTAATTTTCATCTAAAACTAATTTGGCGAACTCGTCAACAGATTTAGCAGCTGCGTTCTTCTTCATTGAATGTTTTTCACCACACATTGTATGAAACTTTAAGCCATGTCGATCCTTTAAACGCTGCAGCCAACCTTCATTATAAGCACAATCATAATCTAGACTTGTTCTTCATGAAAAATTTTGGCTGTTTTCCTTCACTAGATCTCCAGATGCTCAACACCTTCACTTACACGTAGCCTAAACCATTTCGTCAGGATTTGATCTAGTTCTTGACTTTTTCCATTGTTCATTGTTTTCTTTTTACATATGTTTCTCTGACTTACTGTTAGCAAAGAAACTGAGTAATTTTCCTTTTGTTTCTTTACATCATAAAATGTCGAAGAGCTAAATGCTGTATAATTCACACTAGCTTCTCACAGACACACTGCTGTGGAGTTTATTTTTTTGAGAAGTTCAACCTTTTATGGAGAATGTATGGTGTTTGCACTTTCCACAATGAGAAGCATTTCCTTTATTCATTGGAACCACAGCTGGGACTAAAGATTATAACAATAAATGGAGAAAAACAAAATGGAATGACTTACCTGTGTTAGTGACACCAACAATGTAAAATGTTTATGCAGCAAGTAGGGCCACCAAACAATAGCGACAGGTTACACGGGAAAATTGAAATTGCGCTGGCTGAAATTAGTGATGGAACCAGATTAGTGATTGTTGGATTAATGATGTTGTACTGTACTTTATTTTCCCTATTGAGAATATGAATGACATTGATTCAAATAGTAGCCCGGATAACAAAACAAAATGAAAAACCCAGAGCAGCACCAGAATAACCTGGGTTTTTCATTTTATTTTGTTAGAAATTTTTCACAGCACGTTAATTTTTCCAAAGTAGCCCAGATAAGTTTACAATCTTTGATTATGACTCCTTTCATTAGTATATATCTTCATAAAATATATCTTGTAGTTGTTTTTGAAGTTTTTATATTTAATTAAGACCAGGAAGCATATTCAGAACCCTTTGGCATTTTGCAGCATGTTTAAAGTTCAGTATTAAAGGGTGGTTACTGGCCTAACACATTATTTCAGCATTCAGCTCTTATCTTGATGGTCTGTTGCCCATTGTTTCTGTATTAATGGCAGCTTCTAGAATCTTTCCTGTGACATTTATTGAGCTCTTAGTTCGAAGTGAAATAACTAAAATATGATCCCTTCTGACTTACTAGCCACAGCAATTTCCATTTCGCTCTTGTTTCCCCACTTAATTTTTATTCTATCAGTACCCTCACATTTAGAATTTTACTTATGAAAATGATAATTAATGAAATTATTATTATTATTAATCCTTTCTGTATTGACATCCAAAAAATGTCTAACAAAGGTTTTGTCTAATGTTTGAAACATCCATTAATAAAAATCAGGAAGGAACAAAAAAAAAGTGACTAAGATTAAGATACATTTTAGAATACAATTTTAAGTTGAAATATTCATGCCTTTCTGTCCACCTACAATCAAAGTAACTAAAAACTATTTTTCTTAAAAAATCCTGAAACTTTAGTAGTTTGTTCAGTCGAAAAGAAAGATCCTTGTTGATTTTGATATTTACTGGCTCTAAGAGGTAAACAGCTAGTTATAGATCTATTGCTGTTAAAGTGCATAGTTGTGATAACTCAAAAATTACTTACCTGAATGCAATGATTTGGGTAGAAGTTGATAAAGATCCATAGACAAGGATCATAAGCAAATCTTTTTAAAGCATTTGTTCTCTCAGTAAATGAATGCTAATAATTTTATTAAAAAAGCTGACAGTTTACTGCTAAGTTTAGACTATCCCTTTTTTTTTTTTTTTTTTTCTTTAAGAACTATTTTTCAGTTGATCACATGGGCGTTCAAAATCTGGCATACCAACTAAACCTTGTTTCTCCCCTATTAAGATATTTCTATGTGCACTCAACAACAGACTCAACATTAATTTACTATTAATAAGAAATGGAAAGTCCCATTGAATAAATATAAAAATTGGTTACCAAGATTGTATTGTATATATTACCATATGTTTGAAGTGTGGTTGTTATCTACTGCTTTTGAACCCAAAGATTCTGAATATGCTTTAGTCTTTGTAACTATTTAATCTTAATTAAGATTTCTTGCTTGTTTTTCACCAATTCAGAACTCTTCTATTATTTGGATAGATCTATCTTTATATGATTATGATTATTTTATACAGTCCTCAATGAAATTTTTTAATTTTATATAAATTA
The DNA here is from genome assembly GCA_023159025.1 of Thereuonema tuberculata. Taxonomy (NCBI): domain Eukaryota; kingdom Metazoa; phylum Arthropoda; class Chilopoda; order Scutigeromorpha; family Scutigeridae; genus Thereuonema; species Thereuonema tuberculata. The sequence continues at coordinate 33,466,921 of JAFIDM010009631.1, forward strand.
TAAAATTTATTTCTTTTTTTTTTTTTTTTAATACCATTTTATTGTTCTCAAAACATTGTTTCATTTTTTCCCACGTCGTTTTCTGTTGTCAGGTTGCCTTTCTTCTTTTCCTTATTTTTCTCTTGATGCAATAAAACCAGCCAACAATAAAGGACTTTACTTTTTTTTTTTTTTTAATTAAAAAAAATCAAAGGTAAGTAAAGCTGAATAATGTTGCATTGTTGTGGAGAATGCTGTTGTTGTAGAACTATTGTGAATAATAGTATTCAGTGGCAGTTGTTGAGTCTGTTAATAATAGAACCTTACTGACTGGCTTTTCTTGAAACACATGTAAATACTAATAGCCTGAAATGTAGAGATGGCATATACTAGACAATGTCAATGGAACAATCGCTGAATGCACATGCTGAAATTTAACATTGAGATCTTATGTTGATTACTCTTCTTCTCCATAAATATTACAGAAGTTTTCTAAAATTACAGTTTAGCCATCAAAATGTTTGTGTACTTTTTTTGTTAATCATTAAACCTTTTGGTGATCAGAAAAAAAAAAAAAAAGTCTCAATATCCTGTGTTGTCCGCTTCCTGATTTCATCTCAAACTACACACTTTCTGAATATCCTTTGTTTCAATGTAGCAAATCACCCTAATCCAACATGTACTCAAGGTTTCTATGGTCAATTAACTTCATAGATTAACACAATAATTTCATTGATCTTCTTTCTAAAGAAAGCCACTCAGTTATATATTTCTTTTTTCACCCATTTAATTCTTTCTAACAGTACATCACTTCATTGTAGAGACTTCAAAAACTCCAAACTATTTCTAATTGAATGTTTTTAATAATCATTAGCATCTACACAAGTATACCAAAATCTGCTACTCATATTAGTTTCCAAATCCCTTGAGTTTATTGATTTACTTATTTTAGTGTCATTATTGTAGTGCAAAAATGTTACTGATTTTTGAAACATTCTCTTTCCTTTTTCAATCTTTCATAATTTTCTGATATATCAGTTTTTTATTTGTAAAAATCAGTTTTCCATCTGTAGCTCTTACAACCTCTCATACGTTCTTTGTGATGTTCATATTCCTCGATTTCTGTTTAAATATATATATATATATATATATATATATATATATATTAGCATTCTCATAAACAAAACAAATAGTAAGTAAATTCCATAAGAACTTTTTTTATGTACACCATTAGTTTCCACAAACTAATGAAAGAAATGCAATTTGTGTCATTAGCTGTTGAAAGTTCCTATCTGTTACATTCAGTTTTCCGATCGTTACCTTACTAATAAGTTGCCTGTTACAATATCTGTGATGTTTGTATTTAGCAGATTGTTAAAATTATTTCAATTGACCTGTTTCCATTTCTGCAGCAAAACTCTAGTACTGCATTTAATCAAACAACATTCTTTATAATTCAGTGTAAAAATGTATGGGTTTCAGTGAGTAAGCTTCTGTAAAGAAATAATTAAAAAAAAAAAACTTTTAATGTTAAAATTTCAATTCATTTTTACTTTTCTTTCTTTTCTTTTTTGTGCCAAGCTCATCACTTTTAAACAATTATAATCATACATCATATACCCGTTCACTGTTTTCATTCACTAATCTGGAATAATTTGGTTCACTTTTGTTTCACTGAAGTAGCCCACTGACCAGTACATAATGATAGTTTAATGCAACATTTCTCAAACTGTGTTACATCAAAAATTATTAAAAAATTTTCAGGGAATGTGATTTACAGTTTAATTTTTTATACGCATAGCCATAGGATAGTTTTGCTACCGATTGTAATTGTTCCGTAAGTATATTGCATAACTATAACGTAACTGTAGTGTCCTGTAACCAAAAAAGTTTTAGAAACATAGGTCTAATTGATAAAATCATATCAATTCCTGGAAATGCTTATTTTTTGTTTGTTTTGTTTTTCTCAACAATTTTAAACTTTATTTTAAAATTTTCATTTAATCATTGTTCAAACAAATGTTTTTGTGCTTAAATTAATAATTAATGAATTGTGTTGTGCAACCATATATCTAGTTTATAAATAGCAAACTTCCTAACAGTCTGCTTTATCTGGTAATTGGTCCTAGTGATACCAGAAAGATGAAGTCTTACTGTATGGCTGTTCACAGAAGGAGAGCATAGTTTCTTTGATTACTTTTTATCTTTTCAATAATGATAATTAAGATAAGAATTGAAATGATAAAATTACCTTAATGTTGATGATTTTGACTGCTTTTCCTATCTACTAGCAGCTGGCCTTTGGCAATCATTTCTTTTCATTGTCACTTCAAATAGTCATAATTTTCATTTCTTTTTTACATTTTTCACATCTACGTAGCATTTATTTCTCTGAAGGGACATTTAACATTTTCAAAGAAAAGTACAATAGGAACAAAGTTGTAATTGGAATGTGATATTTTTTTTTTCTGTGAAATATAGTATCTTATTATAAGATCCTTATAATGCTTCTCAAAATAAGAAAAAAAAAATAATAAATAAGGAAGGCCTAAAGGTATTTTCTGCCTGCAGCATGGTATCTTTCATCTTAGCAGCTAAGACCAGCTCTTTACATTAACTTTGTACTAGCAGTTGCTGAAAGTTACATATTGCAAAGATTGATAATTGTTCATAAGTTCCATGGAAGGATTGAATCAGTTTGACAGTTGCTTACAGTCATATACATTCCAGAATGCTTTAATTTATTATCAGGAAAAAGGCTTGGAAAAGAAAATTAATATAGCTACTCCTGCTTCTTATAAGATTCACTTCATTTTGTATAGGTCAGCTGTGATCTGACCATTTCTGGTTAAATTCAAAAAGCAGGTGCAGCAATCCGTCCTACTCAGTTTAGTGAAAGAGGAAGTTAGAGAAGTAATGTACTTTTGTGGAAAGTAAATGACTTTGCATATACGAGCAGCCTTATTAACCATGAGAATACAGAAATCCCTATTAGTTTACTTATTAGTAATATTTAGAATGGTGTTTTAGAATGATGTATAAATATTCTCTTGTCTGCATACATGATTTTTAAAGACCCAGCCCAAGTCCTAAATTTAACCTTAATTATTGTTTGGGATTGAAGTTAAAATATAATTAGTGAAAATAAATAAGCAAACAGATGAGGCTATTCTAAGTAATGAGATGATTAACTAAAAGAAATATTTTTTTTTTCTTTCTTACAGACCCTGGAATCCAAATTAGCTTCCTGCAGAAATTTCGTGAAGGACTCCCCTAGAAATTATCAGACCAAAAACAGTCCCCATCATTCACCAAGGTAAGAATATGGTAAAGAGATTAAGATTTTGAAATTCAAAGAGGAATTTAAGCACTTCATCCATTCTAAGCTTTACAGATTTTTAGAAGAGTGGGTGGCATGTGCAAAAGAAAGAGAAACAAATGAACTTGCAGAAGAATTTATGTAATTAACAAAATAAGCCTATGGTTTATTTTCACAAACCTGAAGAAGGATGGATAAAGATTTTGTTATTTTTTGGGTAAAGTTACGAGGGGTGATCAGAAACTAAGGTTACAAGGCCGATATTCCTGGAGTTTCGCCCATTATAGAGAAATTAGTAGTGTGCGGTAATTCTAATACATAAAACACAAATGGCGACTCATTTGGAAAACTGGTTTCGTGAAGAAATCCGTGCCTTTATTCGATTCCTGTGGGCGAAATATGTAACCGCGGCTGAAATTCACCAGCAGCTGGTAGAGGTTTACGGAAAGACTGTAATGTCTCATCAGCATGTTTCAGAGTGGTGTCAAAAGTTTGCATCCGATAGAGAAAACATTACAGACGAGGATCGCAGTGGCCAACCCAGCACAGCAGCAACAGATTTGAACACAGCTCTCGTGTAGGATCACATTATGGCATATGACTGTAGAATTGGGAATGACTTTTGGAAGCGTTCGTCACATTGTTCACGATATTCTGCAGTACCGGAAAGTTTGTTCCCGATGGGTTTCACGAAATCTGTCCAACCAACTCAAGGAGAAGCACATGGGGGAAAGTCTGCAACATTTTACAACGGTTCTCTACGGAAGGGAACAGTTTGATTCACCACATTGTCACGGTTGATGAAACATGGATCCACCGCTACACCCCCAGCAGTAAGCGGTCATCAGTGGAGTGGAAACACAGCTCCTCTCCAAACAGAAAGAAGTTTAAGGTGACACCATCTGCTGGGAAGGTGACGGTCACTGTGTTTTGGGACAGCGCTGGTGTCATACTCGTGGAGTTTTTGGAAAAAGGGCATACAGTGACCACTGACCGATACTGTGAGGCCTTGACACGATTGCGCGAAGCAATCAGGAGGAAATGCCAGGACTTCTCACCGAGGGTGTCATCTTCCTTCAAGACAACGCGCGACCTCATACAGCCCAGAAGACCACCATGCTGTTGAAGCAGTTTTGCTGGGACATCATCGACCACCCTCTCTATAGCCCGGACCTCTCTCCCAGCGACTTTTGCCTGTTTCCTTACTTGAAGGAGCACCTAGGAGGCCGACGATTTGCTTCTGACGAGGAGGTGAAACACTTTGCAAAACATGGCTGAACACGCCAGGACAGGATTTTTACCAGGAGAGAATATTCAAACTCATCCCATGAAGCGACAAGTGCCTAAACCGATATGAAGACTATGTCGAAAAATAAACTAATGTACTCGTCAGTCGGGTTTATTGGTCGTATGTAATATACATGCTTCACTGCAGGCTTTGTAACCTTAGTTTCTGATCACCCCTCGTAATATAGCACTGTTTAAAAAGATTGCTATAAGTTTTTCAACTAGGAAAAAGAAAAGAAAGACAAAATGGTATTTTAGTATTTTTAAATAACATTAAGGAGTACTTGTAATAAAACTTATTTGCATGCATGAAGAGAGTTTGAAAGATGAAATTTTAATTTCCCTTTCCTAAGATTATAAGAAAATAAAACAGCAAGTTGATATCTATTTATGTGTTAGTTTATAATATTGAAATATTAGTATTAGATGGATAGAAGTTATTTCAATAAAAAAATAAGGTCTGGTCAATTCTCAATAAAATTAGAGCATACCTTCATTTTATAACATTAAATATGGAAATCTTGGATGTTAGGTTTTCTGTAATGCCAGTTATATTTGGACAAATTTAAATATAAGAAAATTTTAAACAACAATGGGCGAGACCAAATTGTTTATCAAGTGACCTCCTGGAACAGCTGTTTCACGCTGTTTGGCAATCATCATTGTTTATTTTTGCTTTTTAGGTACCACTGCAATTCTGGCAAGGAAATTTTAAGTTGGGATTTTTTTGGATCCATTGGCATTTGAGTTCATTGCTGGTCAGAAATAACTTTTTAAGACAAAGGTATAACATAAATTATATATGAGCATAACAAAAACAATGATTGAAATTAGTTTATATACTGTTCGGTTTTGTTTACGAGACCCTTCAACGCTTTGCGCATGCGTCAGGTGTCCTTCGATTTCTTCAAAATAGGGGTGAGAAGAAATAAAGAGGGGATGTTTACTTTTTATCAGTGTTAGTTTACTAGTAGCTGTGTACTATTTGTGCTTTTCGGGAAAGAATTATGGAAAGAATAAAGACTGCAAAAATAACAGGTACTAAAAAAAAACACAGGTCTTAGGAAAGTGCCCATCTTAGCGTATCACTCCTTCGCGGGGTAGAATTGTCCGCCATGGCTGGCTCTCGCTTTTGAAACCGAACAGTGTATATATATATATATATATATACAGTCGAACCTCCATATATCGAAGTAGCAAATTGCCGGAAAAAAATTCGATATATAGAAATTTCGATATATAGAATTTTATCATAATTACTCCTAAAACATTAAAATTAAAGCTAATTTTCATATACGAAACTCAATTTCTACTTTATACGCGAATCACATTAAATGAAAGTTAATACGGGTAATTAAAAAATGAATTAATATGAAAGATTTATTGAGTACTACATACCTTTAAAAAAAACAATAATCCAGACAGTGGTTACAATGATCCCCGTTACATTTATTTTTTAAAAAACTTCGAATATCTTGCTGAACAGCCAGTTTTGTGGAAAGTTCATCAAAGAAATATTCGCATTTATTCAGTCCACTAAAAACTTCATCAGGAACATTTTCCGCGAATTGAAGTCCATGACGTATTGTTTCAAACGCTTCTCGCATTTATTTTTTCGATGGCTTGGAAATGTTTTCAGATTCATTTACTTCCTCTGGTTCTTCAATTTCTTTTTCAGTTTCATGAAACTAACTCAGTATGTCTTCGTCTGTAGGATAATCAACAACGACATTCCGATTTTTTATAATAGTCGGGAATAACAAATTTAGGTGAAATGTCTTTTTTGCGGATTCCGCTATCTACAGTCATCAGCAATTCAACTTTATCCACACTTTTATCCCAATAAATCTTGAAAAAAAATTTCGATATATAGAGATTTTTTTGATATATAGAAACAGTTTTTCTATGTAATGACCCTGGAGATTTGCTAAGAGTTCGATATATAGAAAATTTCGATATATGGAGGTTCGACTGTATATATATATATATATATATATATGTAGTAAATTAGCTGTTTAAAAAAATTGAAAAGAAATTTTAGTGATTGTAATCACTAATCAGTGGGAGTGAAGATTTTGATTAAGTGAAGACTGTGTTCAGCTTCTTATTTGCAGTTGGTAGAGTGCAGATTTTAAAGTCACTTATGTAAAATCAACTGAAAATGGAAGGATTGAAAAGTGGATTTTGGTGAATATTTTTGACATGTATATCCAGTATTTGATTTACCAGAATTTTTCAAAACAGTTATATTTTGCCAGATAGAACTATTTGTAGTGTTCTTCATATAGTGTAACTGTGGTTGTTTTTTCAGCCTTAAAAATTGAACGATCAATCGATCTTGGAGAAAAGCAAATACTAAAATACAGAATCAGCAGATGTGCAGTCAAAAGTAGGGACATGTCAGACAGTGGTAGTCAGTGAAAAGACACTTGATGGATAGGTGATGAATGTTAATAGAACTATGTTCTTGAAAAGGATGAGGTAGTACTAATCATAGTAGTTCTTATTCAGTCATTTGTATACTATCTCTGAAAAATGGTAAATGAGTGAATAAACAAAGTGCGTTTGCCTTAATAACAAGAGAATAGGGCTTACAATGTAGATCATAAAGTATCTTTTCCTGGGATGGAAGAATGAACTTCCATGTACTTAGTATCTTGTTTAAAATGTTTTGAGGATGGAAGTAAACAGTGGGGTAACTAATCTGAGGAGAAGTAGAGATTCTTTCTGCTGAGTGTGGCATTTTCTTGACCTGTCCGTTCCTCTGGCTGCTAATACGTAGATTGCGAAATTGAGAAACATTGAGGATATTGATTATGTGACATAGGCAACTCTGCTGTTTTCTACTCTCCACTTTGGTAAAACATAATATTGAATGTCTGAGATATCGATATTGCAACTACAGTAAAATATATAAGAAATGTTGCCATATCTAGGTAGTGCTAGAGAAGAAGAAGCGTGACTTAGCTAAGAAATCTAGAAACTTAAGACAAATGGAAAAGCCTAGTAGCTCTCAGAGAAGGAATGGATTTTGTGGACTCAAGCAATAAGAATCAGTTCAGCAGTATGGGAATTGTGCTCAAAACTGAAGTTAACATGGTTAAAATGTAGTTGAAGTAAATTTTGATATTGATACTCAAACTTTCTTACTATGAACCTTACGCTAACTTGTCAAGTGATTGCTTTCAGTGCATAGATATGAAGTGGATGTCAGATATTTTGATTGGTAAATTCTGTAACTGATATCGATAACTGATTACTCACTGCTGCTAACCAGCGCTCCACATACAGAGAATTAAATCTATTTTTTAGGGGTGGGCGAGTACTCGAGTTTTCGAGTATCTTTCGAGTATTTTTTAATACTCGGAGCTCGAGCGAGTAGTGGAGACTACTCGAAAACGCGAGTCGAGTAATTAAAAAGTGTTGAAAATGCCGATCACTATTATTTTACAAAAAATGTGTTTGACAAATTAAAAACATACTTGAGTGTGTGTTGTTTTATGTAATCCCCATTCCTTTAAATGAATACTGATTTAATTTGCATAATCATGCAATAAGTAGAATAATTAATTCAACAGTCATCTATTTTGTTCCCGAACACCGTAGTCGGTGCAGACAGGACCGAGACAGCATCGCAGACGACGCATAGTAATCTTTATCGTATCAGTATCGGTAAAAAAAGTTCCTCTTAACGTTGCCAAAAATAATTGTGTCCCAATTCTTAACATTACAAAAATTCCAGCATATTCAACAACGAGTTTGATATCCTTCTGCTTATCGCTAAAAGATTACGATATTACCGAAGTGGGTGTGAATCGATACTAAATAAGAAACACTTTGTTTCGACCACGCATTCACATTGCCACAGCCAAAGTCCAAACTTTAATCCATTCTAGTTAGTTTTCCCCAGAAATATGAAATCGATCAACACAACATTGCTCCAAGTGGTCATAGTATCAGCTGATTCCTTTTGAATACATCGTGCTGTACTTGCCAGACTGAGTTAGTGTAACAACCAGCCACCGGGAACGCCTAGCGTCTCTTATGAAGGGAAACTTCAAAAAAATTTTCCATTTTCAATTCAATTTTTATTTAGTTATAATTTACATGTTGCAATTGTAGTTTATTTGGGTACTTTACTTATTTTGATTAATTCTAAATGTAATATTAGAATTATATTAGGCCTACTTAATACTTACCTGACACTATTTTATTTACACTTGACCCTTTTTTTTTTTACTATATTTGTATCTTGAAGTATGATCATTTCAGGTAAATTCATCAATTTATTTACACGTTTTAACATTAAAAGTAAAGTAAAAGAAAAAGATTAAGTCAAAATTTTATAATTTTGAGTTTATACATTTGTAGGCCTATACAATTGTAAACCAATATCTTAGAGATAAGGAACATTGTTTGTTTTAAATTTTATAATAAAAACTATTGGAAACTAAGTCTTTTACTTATAACCCGTGCTACTCGACTCGACCCGACCCGAATCAAAAAACCACAACTCGCCCACCCCTACTATTTTTGGACATCAGATGAATGTGGCCTCATTCAAATGTCTTGTCCAAAATGAGGAAAACTGCATAGATACTTGTAATTGTGGTGGATTATTTATGGAAAATGTAGTTATAATAAAATTAAATATTTTTGATATGATTGTAATTGATCCCTATTTTCTTTTGTACTTTTACTCTCAGTTGGTACCATATCAAGAATATTCCAGAAAATCTCTGGATAATAATAAAAAAAAACCATGACAATTTAAAGAACAGGGAAAACTTAAATGGAAAATATGAAAAGGAAACTTCAAACTGCAGAAAATAAGTATTGTTATGACAAAAAGCTAACAAAAAAAAATCATCTTCAGAATTGCTTTCAATTTTATCAAAGCATTTACAGACCTGTAAAAATGCAATCTAGATTTTTCAGTGATATTTTGAAAAATTGATCTATTCATCAATTAACTATAGCACATATATTAAATTCACATTCTTTAAGTTCCTATAACAGAGTAATAAACAATAATTAATTTATACATTATACATTAAAAAAAATGCATACAAATAAAAAATATTAATGTTTCCTTAGATTTTAATCTCCTTGTAGTGTTTTTTTTTTCTTTTCTTTCCTGTAAGCAATCAGTTTGAATATTGAAACACTTCTTAAATACGTGTAAGAATAAGATTTTCAACCTTTGTCCTTAGTGAGAATTGTTAATCATTTATTTGTAGTAGTGACAAAAAATTTTATCAACTCATAAGCTATTTGGAACTAAATGCAAAATTTGCCTAATAACGTTTTTATAGCTATAAGCATAACTTGAAATCTACTAGATTTATTACATTAAATTTCTGCAGGCACATGCATGCACAAATATGTATTACATGAATCGAGACTAGAACTTGAAGTGCAAAAACATGACTCCAGGAAATGGGTTCCATTATTACCTATCTACAAGTTATTATCACAAGTTGGTTTAAATGTCAGTGATTTACCCAGCTGTAGGAAATTCAAACAGAAATTTCTGTTAATAATTGATGCCACTGAATTGCTTACATTTGTCAAAATTTAAATAAGTCTCCAATAATGAACATTGGAGGACAGGAATGACACAAACGAAAGCTGCAGATGGATTGGTGGTAGTACAGAAGATACAATAAAATAAAAAGCATATGCTATAGAAGATGCTATCTTTGTGACTTTTTTGTTTGTCTTTATGATGTTGAAGAGCCAATTGAAATGATCTTACATTGAACGCAAAAGTTTAATCATTGCTTCAATTAAAGATTTTTTTAAAGATTTTATTTAGTGTTTTTAAAACATAGTATTAAAAACGCACAAAATTAAAAAAAAAATAATAGAAGATAATTTTCAGTTAAATTTATGCAGATGACATTAATAAACAATTTTAATTTAGTTTTTTTTTTCCATATTAATTAGTTTTTATGCCAATTATAAAATTTTATGTAATTTTCGAACTATTTTCACATTAATACACCCATGAACAATGTTGGGATAGTAATGAGACACCCAGTGTCATTTTTGCCAAATTCAAAGATAAGAACTACAGGATTACATACAGTAGTATCCGTAAGAAAGAATTAAGTAGTAATACCATTTTGTTGATTTCTATTCAAATGACATTAAATTAAGAATTAAGTGAGCTCTGTAAATATATGAATTAGATGCAAGCCTATGAATAAATCATAAAATTGAGCCACCATAATAGCTTATATGACAGCTCCAGTAATTATAATGCTATTAAAATGTGGCTACTAGTATTTATTGGGAAGGCTAGTTGTGACCTAGAAGCTATGAATTCCTTGAAATAATTATTGTAATTCATTTCATATTTAAAAATATGAGAGTTTTATAAAGATAATTTGCTTGCAAGTTTTATATTTTAGATATAAATTTAATATGATTTTTTATTTTTTTTTATTTACTAATCTGATGCCACTTTTATCTTTTTTAAACAAAGGAGCCACGTTATATTTTGCCAAGAAATCCTTTATGAATTCTATGTGCACCTTAAAATCATAAATATATAACTTCATTTTATAAATGAACAAGTATTTAAGATTTAATTAAAAATTGTCAGTTTTTTTTTATGTTTTTAGTATTGTTTCATTTTGTGACTGAAAAAGTGAAGCCAAAGTGAGTGTGTTATTTAGGCTTAAGTTAGAGACACTCATTCTCATATCTTGTTACGTATGTGCTTGTTTTAAAATAATGTATTTATGAATCCTCAAGTATACTTCACTTTCTGATGCCAGTGAAGGCTGATTCATTGTATTGCTCTATCAGACTGCTAATTTACTAGTTGGTAACTTGTCCATTCTTGTTTTATCTCTTTAATTGAATAAGTTAACAGCAGCTGTTTATTATATCAAAAATAGCTCAACACTATAAAAAAAAAAAAAGATTTTAAACCCTGGAATAGTGCAATCAGTTAATATGAATCATTTTTGAAAAGTTAGTCTTTGATTTGATCTACAATGTTGCAGTACTTGTGCTGTTACAGTATGCATACTTGTTATAATTTTATGTATATGAAGCAATGTGTGTCAAACAAATTATTTATTTGAAGACAGTCAGTCAGGATTATTCTCTATAAACTGAGGGCCTAGCAATTAATTTTAATCAAGATTAATCAACATTATAATTATGCTTACTTGAAGAAGCAAAACAGGACTGTAAATAATTATCAGATTGTTAATTGTTGTCTCTATAATTTTTGGTTCTAGTATACCTTTCATTTTTAGGTTAATAGTTATTTCTTCAGTGCTATAAAGATTCTGTATAGCAGAAGTATTCAACCTTTTTTTTATTCAAGTAACCTCAAAATATAATTTATGTTGGGCTATGTACTACCATGGCTATTGATGCGTAATTCAAAGTTTTCAATTTACTTACATATAAAAAAACTCTAGGGCATAGAGCAAGCATCTCAAATTACATAATTTATATCCACTATAGTATAATAAAGTTTAATGCATTTATAAAATAATAAAATAACCTGTTGAGAAAAGAGAAATGTTTCTTTTTTAAAAAAAATGTTTTCAGTACTCAAATTAATTTACTTAAAATAATAAAAGATAAGAAAACCCTCTGACAGTGCATTCGCAGTTCCCCCCTCAATGTAGTCCCTTAAATGTCTTCTTGTACTCCTATTGTTTAGCACTATTTCATTTAATGTTCCATTTATTAAGAATGTATCCTGCATGCGAAGCATGGTAATATTGTATGTATCATTAAAGAAATGTTCTTAGTTTAATAAAACTAATTTTGAAATAGGCTGAAAAAAAATATAAATATGAATATTGCATTGGTTTAGATTGGTCTAGCCAATGTATGAACATTGCATTAGTCCAGCCCTTGGGTGACCAATATATCTTTTTCCTTGAGATCTGTACTAAAAACCAACTTTTAGTTGGTTCTATTCATTCTAAGTAAACTGCTCAAGAAATTTAGGAGATATTGCGAAATGAATATAATATACACAAAAAACAGAGGCATTTGAGTTTATTTATTAAAGAACATCATCAGAGAAGCAAATGACACGAAAATGGAAGTTGTCTGAATATGCAAATGAGGTGCATAATCCATTTATCGGGATTGAGCAGGATGTGACACATGGACAGGGGTTAACATTTGCTGCCACTGTGAAAAATGTGTCGCACACTTACTGTTTAGAAGGGTGTATGGTCACCTGAGAGCGCTGTCACACTGACAGCGATGAGGCATGGAGAGGATCAAATTGTCAAGCAGTTCCTTGGGATTCGTGGCCACTCGCGCACTAGGGCAACTTCCAGCTGAGGAAGTGTTATGGGAGGTGATTGATGACTGGCAACACGTCTTCCTAGTGCATCCCAAGCGTGTTCAATGGGATTCAGGTCTGGAGACATGAAGGCCAGTCCATGCGCTCGATTCAAGCCTGTTGCAGCATGTTGTTGAGGAGATGCACACAGTGGGAGCGGGCATTATCGTCCATAAAAAGAAAGTCGGCCCCAACTTCTCCAGCATAGAATACCACTATAGGCTGTAGAATTTCATCCCGATGTCTTACAGCATTCACCGTTCCATTTCTGACAACATGGAGGTCGATACGACCACCTAAAAAAAAAAAAAATTCAAAAAATTCATATCTCGGCAAATATTTAACCTAAAATCCCATATTTTGCAGAATGTGTTATCTTATGACCCTTTACATGCAAATAAATTTTCATAAAAATCTGTGATGGTGTGGTGAACTCATCAGGTGATCTGACATGGAATGACCCATAGTGTGTTATTTATTTTTTTTTTACTAAATTAAAATTATATAGGCTATAAATACTTTTTTTTTTAATGCCTATCAGTTCAAAAAAAATTTATATTAGCTGTTACTGTAGTGATTTGTAGAATATATCGACATCATCTTTTTCTCTTTTTTTTCCCTTCAGTTGGCAGAAGGGATACTACTTTAAATAATTAACTTTATTTTATTTTTTTATACATTACTAAACTTAATGCTTTTGATATCAGTCTGCAGATTGAATTCATTGCTCCCCCAAACTATCAAAGGATTCCAAATTATTCTTCTCCAAGATGCATATACCAGGGGGTGGACAAAATAATATGAACACCTGTGGAATGATACAAAATCTTTATTAGTAGGGTGTTGGCCCATCCTTTGCCTGAATTACAGCTTGTATCCGACGTGGGATGGACAAATAAAGTTCCTGCACAATGTTCAAGGATGAATATGCAGCCATTCCTCTTGCAGAGCTGGCTGTAGTTCAGGAAGTATGGAATTAACAGTAGGAAGGAGGCAGTCAACACAAAAAGCTTCTGTGGGCTTTCTCCACACAAACACGTCCAGCTGTCTGAAATAATGTCGGACCAATTGACGTGTCCCCACTGCTGTTGTTTCCAGTGTATGTGCTTGCCGCACCATTGCCGTTGCTTCAACGCATTCTGAGTTTGTCACCAATAAGTTTGGAATAAACCTCTGCCATGAATGTTTGCAGCTTCCATTGGATAGTTTTGGTTGATCCAGAGTCCTGGAGATGGGTGTTCATCTGGAACCCTGCTGTCTGGTGCTATTGGGTCACGATCTGCTTAAACACCCATCTATTCTTGTAGGTGAGGTTTGACTTTCACCCACTATTCTGTTTCGCAGATGATGTCTTGCCATATTTTGTGTAGGTTGTCATCCACTGCAACCCACAAGGTTGTCTGTTTTCGTCACTGAAGCTCCAGCGAAGGACACTCCAATGATCATGCCTCTTTTGAAGTCTGAGAGGTCAGACATAACGGCATTTCACTACTAGCACAAGTTTCACATGCAACCCGTACGACTGCTGCTTATCGACTGATATGTCTGCCTTCACAGCCACTAGGTGGCAGACTTCTATTCTAGATGATGTGGCTCTGCTGCTCAAATGAATTATGGCCCTTTGTCATATGGGTGTTCATATTATTGTGTCCACCCCCTGTATTTCATATTCTTTTAAGAGAACATATTAAGTGAATGAATTAATTTTTCACGTGGAAGAAATGTTAATAACAAATATTAGACTATAAAAAAAAAATCCACAAAATCAGTTATTTCTTACTAAATTTTGTTATTTGTTGTTGTTGCTAATTTTTTTTTAAGTTTTTCATTTATTATTTTATTTTTTTTTTTTTTTTTTTAATGTCATTTATTTATTTACTTTTTTTAATGTTATTTATTTGCCCTTTCTTCCCTTTAGCTATATTGAGTACTATTTTTTTATTATTTTATTTAAATAAATAGCTATTTAGGTAAAGAATTTAGTATCATTGTTTTTACTGTCTGCCAATTCACTCAATAAACAAACTTCATTTGTTTGTCTCTTGCTGTCTTCTCTGTATGCAACAATTAATAGAAATACATCAATGTATGCCTTTTATTTATTTATTTTTCTCATTTTCATTAACCAAGTTTTTATTTATTTGTTTATTTTATTTATTTATTTATTTATTTTATTTATTTATTTATTTTAACCCAGCATTTTAGAATTATACTGTCATTATACTTTGCAGTAAAAACTATATTTTTATCTGCTTATCTGACGGCAGTATTTTGGCATTATCTGTTATATCAGGTTGAATAGAGAATTTTCCTGATTTTTTTTCATTTTCTGGTTTTTATGTGCAAAATTTCTTAAGATATTCTCAGCTACCTCTACCAGTAGTCATTGCCTCTAATCCAGTCACTATAACATCTTATGTCAGTAAATTATATCAGTTCACTGAAGTAAAAAATGAAGAAACTATGGGGAAGGAAGCACCTTTAAGAATTCTTGTTGAAGCTGTTGCAAGTTATGAAGGCAGCAAAGTTAATTCGACACGTGAAAGTAATTGTTGAGCTATTGAGTAGTAATAATAAAAAAAAAAAAAATGTACAAAAATGAATTTTTATTAAATATATCCTTTCTTTCCTGAGGAAATAAATAGACTAACAATGTACTAGTTTTTACAGAGCTATAATTACCACTGTTTTGGAAAGGCTACTGAAGCAATTTTAGATTTATTTGTAGAAAGTTTTAATATTGACAGAATTCTTCTGAAATGTTATTAAGCATCACAATAACTTTCAGTAATTAGTTGCCCTGTTGAACCATTTGTTTATGGTCATCTTCAACAGTTTTTCTGAATATAAGGATTAATTTTGGACACTTTTCCCCCCCCAATATTATAGCACAAGCTGAACTGT
Source organism: Thereuonema tuberculata (assembly GCA_023159025.1). NCBI lineage: Eukaryota > Metazoa > Arthropoda > Chilopoda > Scutigeromorpha > Scutigeridae > Thereuonema > Thereuonema tuberculata. The sequence goes on from JAFIDM010009631.1 coordinate 33,482,739, forward strand.
TTGAACCTTTATAATAAATACTAAGTTGTTGTATTTTTTTATGATTTAAGAGATATCATATGGATGTTATTGCAAATATCCAACATTAAAAATCGTATTCATGAAAAGGAATAATGCCTACTATTCTGAATGAAATACAATGGTAGTATAAATAAATATGAATAAAATTGAACTAGGAAGAAGTTTTTACATTCTATAAACATGAGAAAAAACATTGCTTTATGAATTTGATGTAAGAGAATGTGTTGCTTTTTTCTTAATACAGAACTGGCATTTTGAAATGCTTATGTTTATAGTCGAACTCCTTGCTTAATAGTTACTGATCATATAGTTGTTACAATGAATGGAATATGAAGTGGTAATGGCTTTCTACAGTTATGTTTTGTATAATCTGAATTAAAAAAAAAAAAAAAATAATGCAGACAAAGTCGTCAGATTACGATAAGAATATAAAGGTATTTTGTATCAGTGATTGTTTTAAATAGAAATTACTTTAATTGCATCAGTCACATCTCAATAGTAATGCTTTGTTTCACTGGAAGTGATTATGTACAAATAAAATAATCAGTTTTGAAAAGCAAAAAGAAAAGAAGATTACAAATAATTGGCAGAGTTAGTGTCTGATTTATTTTATGATATACAGTAAAACCTCGTTAAGTCATCACTCCGTTTAAGTCGTTGTTTTCCTTTGGTCCTGACAAGGTTTCATACCCAATAATGTAAAATAATCCTCTTACCAGTCACCAAATTTAATTCTACTCCGGATAACTTGTCACCCTCAAAAATGGCCAAAAGCATCTTTCTTCTCCACTTTGCTTGCCATCGTGTTGTCTTTTCAGTCCCGCGCCTTCATGTTAAAAATGCCAAGCCTTTACGAGGAATTTTCGATCATGCCTGTCACTTCATTCCTTTCCTACCCCTTCGGAGGATTTGGGTTCTTGGAATCTCGCTCCTAATTATTCGAAGCACACTTCTCGCTGCGACTGTCGAGTGCAGACGTTTTTCTTGACAGCTTCTGAGTGCGACTTCATTTCATAGCAAGTAAGCCCTGCTATAAGGGCTGTTTTTTCTCTTGCAATTTCGGGGTTCCATTAAGTTTTTAACATGCCAGGGAAACAAAAACTTACCTTGTTATCTTTTAAAGAAAAAAAAAAAAAAAAAAGAGACTTAATTGCATTTTTTGAAAAATCAAATGTTTCGAAAACAGCTATTGCCAAAGAACACCATATTCCCAGGACTACATTAAACGATATTCTTTCATCGAAACAAATAATTGAAGAAGCTGACTGCAAAGACAAATGAAAGAGAATGAGGAAATCGAAGTTTGACAAGATCAAGAGGTTTTAGTTCAATGGCTAAAACATGCCAGATCGGAAAATGTGCCGATTTCTGCTGTGATAAAAGCCATGGAAATTGCTAAGGAGTTGAACATTGAAGATTTCGACAGCAGCAATGGTTGGCTGAAACGTTTCAAAGACAGATATTGTCTTTCTTTTAAAAGGATTAAAATGTGATAACTATAAAAAGTGTTTTTTTTTTTTTTTTTTATTATTATTATTTTTATTTTCCACTCATTCATTTGCATATATTGATTTCTGATATCTTGTTTTTTCTCACCGAATCCTATAGCAATTCATGAAAATACTGTATTTCAGTGTTTTTTTGGGTTTTTTTTTTCCAAAAATGCCTACTCCGCCTAAGTTGTCACTCTGCTTAAGTCGTGAAAAATGTTTGGTCCCTTGAGTGACGACTTAACGAGGTTTTACTGTATTATAAATGCCCTGAAGTATTAAAAGATAAATTATTAACAATAAGTTAATAATAACTAAAATATTTTAAAACTGAAAATTCATTAAAACAAATATTTTTGACTGATAATCTATTTTTTTTTTCTGCATTTTTTTTTTTTTTTTTTTTTTTTTTTTTTTTTTTTTTTTTTTTTTTTGGCTTTTTAACTAATAGTAGAGTAATTAAAATAGTTATTGTTTTCTTTGAATAGTGCAAAATATGTTTTGGCTGATTCCTATGGGCTATCCTCAGGTTTACGAATCCGCGATGCAGCTAGAACAGCAAACAAAAGGCCCAAGCAAGAAAATCCGAAAGGTGAAAAACTTGGTTAAAATGCTTTGCACCATTTCCCGATTTAATTAACATGTAACAGAGCTATTCCTAAATCTCTCAGTTTAATCACAAAGTGGAACTTCATCCATATGCTAGCAATTGTGCTTTTTAACTAAAAAAGAAAGAAAAAAAAGCCTTTACTGCTTTGAAATTGCAATACTGTTTTTTTTTGTTTTTGTTTTTTTTTTTTCTATTCTATTTTTTTCTTATTGCTTATTATTTTCATTATTTGCTATGTTCTTTTTTATTATATATTGTTTATTTTTTTTTTTCTTTTGAGATATAACTAAAATTAGACAAATTGTGTTTCCCAAATTAAATTGTATAGTAGGATCCTAGGTTAGTTTGGGGGACTGAAGTTTTCATCTGATGTGATTACTATTTAATAGGTGCAAAATTCTTAACATCTGTATTGCAGTTGTCTTTGTAAGTGCCTTCTTAATAATTTTTATATTATTGTTTTTTGTATAAGGTTAGGTATTTGTGGACATATTAATAGTGAACCAACAGTATTTGCTAAGAGAATTTGTTTAATGACTTGGTTTGTTATTCTGTTCTTTGCTTTTATTTTTAATAAGTATATTGTTACTTGTTGAAGTCCTTCTTAATTAACATTATATGACATTACATTAGAACCTAAACTGTCCAAATTTAGCTACTGAATTTGAACTTTAGAACTGTGTAATATTGTTGCTTATAGCATATAAGCATTTACGGTGATTTTATTGGTTTTTGTTTTTCCCAAACTGTGAAACCAGTAATAGAAGCAGTAAAGTTATTGTGTGTATATTTTTAATAAATACTCCCTCTGTTCGAAAATATGGTGTACATTTTAAAACACAAATAATGTTAAAATGTATACCATATTTTCGGATGGAGAGAGTAATTTTTGGATGTTTTTGATACTTGGTATCAAATCTTGCAATGATGAGTTTCATCAAGATAGACTGTATGTGTTCACCCCCACATCTGCCTAGTTCATCTTTAGCATCAGCAATAATTTTACATATTTTGTTTATCTAATGATTTTCACTACGTTACCGGTAGTCCTGAAAATTTAGTGAAAATATTTCAGTTCCTTCTACATTTACTGCCTTCATTAGCAACATATTTGATACTTGGTATCAAGTAATACTTTTTTTTTTTCCTCCTGGAATTACTGAAAAATGGGAATTGTCAACTTATTTTAAGTGAAGGGTGTGCAAGGGCTACATCACATCATGTCAAACTGACATTAAAAGCAGAGCGTATCATTGAATTTCTACTGCAGAAGCTCTTGAAAAATATGTAGGATACTATTGTTGATGTGAACACCTTGAAATATTGGATCTGTATTTGAAGAGTGATGAACCAGACATTTCTGACAGCTGAAATTAGTAGACAATGGAATAGAAAGGCTGAATTAATTCACATGTAAAATTTATTGCTGAGTTATATGATTAAATTGGCATTTCTGAAAGTCAGTATTCTTAAATATCATGGAGAAGTTGACTATGCAAAATTTGTGACTCAAAGTTCAAGGAAGAATATAAAAAACTATCTGCTTCGTGCTTTTGAGTACTTACATATATGAAAGTGAAATTTTAACTTACTTTTTTACAAAACATAGTACTGGTGTTGCAGCCCTTGTTATAAGTAAAGTAGTTCCTTTTTCAGTCTCTAATGCTTAAAATTACTGGATTTTATTTTCTAGTATTTTTTTTTTTTTTTTTAATAATGTCATTTTGATGCCAATGACAAGTAATGTAAATAAATAACAAAACAAAACAAACTGCATTGTATAGAATGGTGAGGTCTCTTTTGAAAAGTTCTGATCACAAACTATTTGGTTAAACTTAAGCTTAAAAATAGCCAGACAACCTAATATTCAAACTGACTGTTGCAAGTTTTTGAAAGGTTTATTTGAACTGTAAATGTGCAGTATTTGAAAATGGAGAAGATTCAAAAATGTAAATTTGTAATGATTTTACTATACAAGAAAATATTAAATGTAAGTTTAATAATAATACGATTTTGAAATTGACTAATGACCACTGATGCCAGATGTAATCTTTTAACTGAAGTATATTTGTGAAGGAGGTACTGCCATCTAGTAAAATCAATGACTATGTAGCCAAAGTCCTTTGGTGTTAGGTGCTGGGGGATTTTTTTTAATCTCCAAATGAATGAAAAGGCTACTTGCTGTATCTTCAGCTAGGAGGAGGAGCTTTTGAATGAAGTTGTTCCTGTAGTGGATACTGTCTGTGGAATTAATATCGCCTATTTGTTTCCAAGCGACTTGAGCTACCTTTTTTTTTTTAAATAGTGTTGAAAAGATGACATTTTTTTAACAAATAATGCAGATTTTGATAGCTAAATTGTCAAGGTAATTAATGCTTTATGGGCCAAACCTGAACAAATCATTTCTAACAAGGGATGTGTGTGACCTCGAACGCTGAGAACCGCACGAAAATGCGCGTGGAATATAAATCGCTCATCCCAAAAACAGTGGAATGAGTCATTCCCATGCAAAACTCAGCTGTTGTCTGCTAGTGCCAGCCAACGGTGGCATGTTTTACTTGCATTAACAAGTACTTAATCTACGATGGAAAGCACCCACCAAAACAAACCGATGATGTCACACAGCCAGCAGTGATCGGATCCCGATGCTACTCAAGAGCAGACGACCAAAGGACACAGCAGGAAGGGGGTCATCACAACAGCGATGACACTCCCCTCACCAGGGGAGAAAAACAACTAAGACGATGGCCAATCACAGCGCTCACAGGATGGACCAATCCAACAAACACTTACCCGTTATGTTTTACTTTCAAATTTTGTAACCTCCGTACATGTTAAAAATTATTTTCGTTGAGAAAATCAAAAGACTCCGAGTTCAGTATATATGTCTATTATTATTTACTAATGTTATAAATACACTTAATTAATCAAAATGTTTGTGCATAGGCTCTATTATTACTCACATTTACTTAACAAAAATTGTGCATGTTAAACTACCTTATTACAAGTATTTAATCTAGTTGTGTGAATAGTATACCTGCAGTAGGAGGCAGTCTTTTGGAGTGTTCGGTTGTGGGTTAGAGTGTAAACGATCATCATTGAAATGTGGTTTTTTTTTTTTTTTTTGGTCCTCTTATATCGGTATTTTGTTTCTTCGCATTACCAAAGTTCCTCTCTTGGACCTTCAATAGGTAATCATTCAAATGTCTCGTGGTAAGACGTGCAGTTTTGCATGAGAATGACTTGTACTGCTATTTTTTTTCATGAGCGATTTATATTCTAAGCACATTTTCTTTCGGTTCTCAGCGTTCGAGGTCACGCACTTCCCTTGTCAGTGACCATCATTTCTGAAATGCAAAATTTTTATTTAATGCTTGGCTTACAACTTTATTTTTGTAATTTAAGAAATAATATTCTGTACATTGTTCTGTTAGATTCAGTCATAATACTGCAACTGTGTCAGTAGTTGATCAATTAATTCAAAATTTCATCCAGTCATTATCACATGAAAAATGTAGCTACTTTTGAAATAATAGAATTATTCACTTGTTTTTATAGTAATTTTTATAGTGAAGATGGTTTTCCATATTTTTTATTCTCAAAATTTCATAATGTGGGCTTTTAATTACATGTATATGAGAAGTAGAAAATGATTTAACTTCAATTTTTTTTCCAGTTGATAATCTCCTCTAATCTTTAATCAGAATGGCTCTTACTCTTACTCATTTTTTTTTTTTTCCCAATTTGTATTGATCAACTTTTCACACAAAAAAATAATGATGTAAATTTGTTCAAACAATAATAGCAGTTAGTCAGTTTTAAAAAGCATCTCCCATTATAAAACTTTAATATGTTCTAGAAATTTTAAGCAAGGGCCATAACATTTTAAAAGCATCGCTACAGTTGAGTTATCATCAGAAGAATGTCACTTTTAGAATGTAATGATGAAAATATGTTGGACTTTTAAACAAATTTTAGCACATAGGTAAATTTTTCATAAGGAGAGTTCATTGCAAATAGAGCATTTGTATTAACACACACACATGCGCACACAATTAGTTAATAAAAATAAGAAATAAAGGCATAAAAACTCACACAAATTAAAGGTTCACTGAGCTATTTTTGGATATTTTGTATCAGGAACCCAAGACGATTTTGAGATTCCTATCTTTTATCGGTTGGGTTCGCCCAGTACTCAATAGCTCAGTGGAACCAAAAGAAACATAAACAAAGGACAAATAAACAAAACAATGAACCTTAAGTTAAAAAACATCAAAATATAAATTAATAATAAAAAGGGTAATAAGCGTGGAGCTAGCAGGGATTAATTTAACATATGAGGGATTAATTGTAAAGAATACATACACATAATAGACAAATTTTATCAACCGTTTTACTATGAAACCTAAAATTTGTGTTCCTAATTCTGTTGTATTCCAGAAAAATTTTCTTTCTAAATTTTTTACATTTCTTATGTTACTCAAATTTTGGTTTTTATTATTTCCAGAACCCGTCGAGTGACCCGAAGCCTGGCACATGGAGGTATTCATGGTGTAGTTAAGATCAATGCCTGATCGTCAGTCGAAGCACGCTTCTTGTAACAACAGCTTCTTGTAGGCCATTCAGGAAGTATCTGCATTCCTTTTAATTAAGTTATGCCAAAGAGATTTAAACTTTCTTTGTAATATCTTTGATTTATTGAGGTGCCACCAAAACCTATGTTTGTTATCAAAAGAAAGTCATTTGAACTATTATTCTTTGTTAAATAATACAATTAAAAATAATTTCAACAACTGAAAGAAAAAAAATGAAAATAAGTAACAATTTGAAATTAGTTCTTTTTGATCTCTGTAACATCTTTTGTTGTTGTTGTTTTGTTTTGATTTTTTAGTAATGTGGCCAGAAGCTGATGCTTAGTTTAGCTTTTTAGCATTGTCCAGAAGGAGTGTTTGTAAAACCTTTTATTTCCTGTATATTCTAGAAATGCAATATAATGGTAAAGTATATTGTGAAATCCTTTGTTAGAACAGCTGTTTAAAGAAAAAGAAAATTCTAGAGTGTAATTAAAGCACAATTATTTTCAAAAGGGTAAGATTTTCGGGCAATTTGGTTTTTGGTTGTCTTTGGACAATGATGCTTTCTCTATGGAAGATTGCTTTGTATAAATTTAAAACGAGCATAATTCAATTGTAAATTGCAATAAAAATCTTTAAAAATTACTGGATTTTTTTTTTTTTTTTACATCGTAATTTATTTTTATGCTGCAATTTTATGTATATATAATTATATATATATTTCACTGTTAAAATAAAGTTATGGCCTAAATTTTTAATTAGAAACATGCATGATTTTAATAGCAGCTGCCATTATTGTTTTCCTGTTTGTAGATGGAAACGGTCGTTTACGTTATGAAATGAAAAGAAGTAAAGGTCTAACCCTATGTCTGTTTTGTCTTTGTTGAAAGAAATTCTATGTAAAATTGTTAGTGCTCACTTTTCAAAATTCAAATTGTCAGTTTTCCATAACATGTTTGGTCATTGTGGTTTTGTTTAGTTTTCCCTATTATACTTCATTGATTAACGAATATGTGCCAACAAATGAGAACAAAGTTATGAAAAAACAATATTTGTTTATTAAGCCACAAACTTGTAATTCTATCTACTTAGACTGAAAATTCAAAGACTGCCATTTTGCTAACTTTGAAATCTTCAGAATTCATTTAAAATTATCATTCAAAATAAAGATCAACACAAATGTGTGTCTTCCTTTATTATAATTTTGAATCTTATTTTAAATTTATCCCTGATAATGGAATTACTATTAAAAATTTGACCAAACTATTTTCAAGCTTTGAATTTTTAGTCCTATACAGTTCTATTTACCAAAATTACTTGAAAGCCAAATAAAATTCACAATGGAGTAAAAATATAATTGCATGTAAAGGATCATTTAGTTATTAATTTTGCAACTTGTGTTGGAATAGATTCCTTACATTTTATTACAATTAGCTTTTACTAGATGGCTTAATATTAGAGAACTGAATTTAAACAAATAATCTTCATTGTGGCATCAGCTTTGGACCTTATTAATCCTGTGAATAATGTATATAGCTGAGATCAATAAATACTGATCTCTTTAATTTAGAAAGGAAGCATTGGGGGAAAATATGATTTTTAATGAACATTTTTAACTATCTAAAAAGAAGGTATTATAAAATATTATATATAACTCTAAAAATAGCTACGCTTTCACCTATTCTGTCTCAATCCAGTTTGTAACTATATAAAACTTCTAGATAACTGTAAAGAAACTAAGCGATCATCCTCTTAAATAGTGTAAAACAAGCTGTACAATGTATGTATAAAAAAGACTCTTTGAAGAATATTAGTTTCTTAAGTACAAATGGCATTCGTAATTAAAAATGACAATCTGTAATTAAGAAATAACAATAAAAGAAAGGTATTCAACCATTGTTTCATGTTTTCTGTGAATTACCAATCTTATACAGAAGCTACAAAAATATATATAAATTATATATCCATTATTAGTTCTGCATAATATATAGAAATATTTTACGAGGAAGGTAAGACTGCTTTAAAAAAAAAAAAAAGATTGGGTTAACATTTTTTTTTTTTTTTTTATGATCAGCTTAATTGTTATTTTTAAAAGCACACTTAAATTATTGAGAAAATATCTTAGGTTAATTTTATTGTTTCTTAGAGATTCAAGGTGGGTTTTTTTTTGTTTTTTTTTTTGTTAGATAATACATGACAGTTTTCGCATGTTTTCTTTTAATCCTTATTTAATGTTTTTGATTGCCATCTTTTCTATATTCCTTACCCTTCATTATAAGTGTTAGTAATTTATTGGCTTAAATAGTATTTTTTTCCTCCAAATATGAAAGTTAGTTAGTATAGCACGTTATTACAACCTCAGTTGGTCTTTATTGTTCTTTTGTATAGCTAGTGTTGGTTTTAGCTATTGGATAACTTATTGTCTGTTATATTGTATTTTTATTATTATTATGATACTGATGGATCTGAAGATGATTAATGTTTAGGATTTGATTTTGTAAGAAATCTGGAAAACCCATATTATCAGTGCAATTGTTTCATTTGCCAATTGTAAAAATACATTAAAACCTGTATGAATCCATTGATAAGCTTTTAAGCTGTTTCAGGAATGTTTAAAAAATAAAGCTTAGAACCTCCTAAATTTAAAACGAAATATTTTTTTTCTTTTCTTTTCATTTTTTGTTTTATATTCACAGATATGCCCCTAATTTTGTAAATTTTGTGAAAATTGTAAAATTTTGATTTTGAAAGGGGTATTAGAATTATTTGCAGGTTTAAAAAATTCCCAAAACATCTTGGCTGCCATATGTTTTGTTATGTCAGTTACTTTTATTGTATTCAAACTCATTTAATGATTTTTATCTTTTAAATGTACAAGTTTTTTGTGTGTATTTTTTCAAGTATTAAAAAGCAGTATTTAGTTGTAACTGAGTGAGCAGTCCATGTCATTTCCTCAATTTTTTATTTTGTTTTTTATTGTTTATTATTTAGAAGTCTAATTCTCAATACAGTAAAGTAACATTATTTTATATCTGATGGACATTGAGCTGCCTATTTGTGCATTTCCTTGACAGACAACATTGATTGTAAAGATATTTGTCAATACTGCTTAAACATTTGTTGTAAAGTGGATTGAAGGTATCGTATCAGTAACATAGTCTGGTTTAAAGAGAAACATTAAAAATTTACAGATAACTGGGAAATTTGTGGTCTGCAAATAACAACAATGAAAGAACAAGACCTGAATGGTGGAATAGCTGTCCTGAATATGTTTGTTCATAATGCATTTTTATTGATTGATGATTGGAACTTCCTTCAGATGTTGTGACCTGATTTTTCTTTTTGATTGAAGCTTAACGTTAACATTTAGCCCAAGTGCTGGCCACATTCTGTCTGTGATTGAAATCCTGTTTGCTGATGCTTCCAACTACTGGTGTTTAATGAGGAAAGTTGTTGAAAAGTGTAGCAAGCTTTGTGGACAAAAATAAATAGAAAATTCTACAATAATTATAAACAATATTCACTGGCAGTCATCTTGAGATGTGTGACTATAATCACATTTACTGACTTTTAAATGTATATATAATTTCACATATGAAAATCAATACATAAACATTTAAATTCCTTGAAAAAAAATCCAAGAATATATTTAATGATTAGTCACTTTTTTTGTAATTAAAAAAAAAATTGATCACTAATTTTTGATTGAGACCATTCTGGGTTTGATCATGAAGATCACATGCTTTTAGAGAATAACCAACATATCAAAAGTTAAAATTCTGTAGGTGAATATTTGAATTAATGTGTCATTTTGTTATACAGTACAGTGCAACTTCTTATGCAGATAGTTTTTATTCTGTTCTGGAAATGCTTAACTAAGCATTAGATAGATAAAACAAGATACACACTTCAGAAAGGCAACATATTCAGTAATTTAGGAAGACCTATAAAGAAACAGCATGCACCTTGTGGATCTTTTTCGTCATCATCCCCGATTGAAAATTTGTGGGATGAGCTGGAACGGGCTGTTCGCTCCAGGCCTACTCCTCCATCAAATCTTCAGGAACTGCATGGTACACAATACCTCAATAACGTTTTCAGCATCTTGTGGAATCCATTCCTTAAAGAATTCAGGCTGTTTTGAGGGCTAAAGGAGGCCCAACACGCTACTAGGTAGGTGTACCTAAATAAAGTGGCCAGACAGTGTATGTGTATATGTATGATTATGCGTATGTGTTTTGCCTGTTTGATTATATAATTTCCACCAGCATCAACAAGGAGTTCATATTTGAGAATCAGCTTCCTAAGTTAACTGGTTTTTTAAGTTATCTTGAATTCGTAGAGGTTTTGGAATTTTGTTTCCATTTGGATACAAGAAACAAAATTTCTTTAAACATGAAACATATTTTTTTAACTATATATTATTAACTTTTTAAAATGTTGTGAATCTTGTATTACTAATCAAAAAAACCAAGAAAAAAAAATCCAGTATTGAATAAAATTGAATATAATAAAGATTAATTTTAAATCTTTTCACAACTTTTAAATATTGTGTATATAATATATTCCAATGATGGTAGCCTTATAAATTGAGGACATATGATACAGAGGTGTATACATAGCTTCAAATTGTAGAATACTGTATGTATTGGGTAAGAGTTATAAAATATAACTACTGCAGTATCATGTTTCACAAAGCAAAGAATATCATATTCCATGCATAACAACGGCTGCCAAGTTGTAGATATTTCCTAATGGCTGTTGTGTATTCTATCATAAAATATGCTAACAATACAAGTTTAGCTTTCATTTACCATTTGCTAAATCCTAATTGAGATTCAGTGATGGTCTTCAGATAAAGTACTAGCACCATTCATGGAAAGAAAAAGCCAAAAGTATCAAGAATAATCTCAGAAATCAAATCTGATTACATTGTAGAATATTTAACATTGATACTTTTGCATTTTCTATTATACCAAAAGCAGTTTATTAATTAATGTTATTCACTGAACACTACAGTATATTTTGTGTGCATGTAAGTCAACTGCATGTTTTATTTATGTTGGCTCTAGGATGTTTCAACTTTGCATGTTTTCCATACGATCTGTAAATTTTATTATTTTTTTTTTTGATAATGAAAGTAGATACTGGATTATATCTATTTATCCAAATAAACAAGGGATGGTCTGTAATATCCTAGCCCTCATAATTGCCGTATTTACGTGCATAATTTCCCCCATCGCGTATTTTCTCCACCCCAGTTTTTGTGGATTACAAAATTCAATTTTTATTTTTATCACATAATTTCCCCACCTCTACTTCAACGCGTTTCCAACATGACGTCATGCGGTGAGCACCTATAAAGATGGCGGGCTGCATGAGTTACGAAATTACGTCACAGTCGCACACACACTTCCGTGCATGCCTATTGCTTAACTGTACTTTGAAGAAAAAACAAATGTTGAGATGTGATTTCTTATATTTTAAATGTTGCGTGTTAATAAAATTGTTGTTAATTACATTTCTTGCTTTAAAAATCAATATTTAACATGGTTTTCCTTACACTTTCACCATATTTTTTTTCCTCAAATTGAAAAACATTGCGTAATTTCCCCCTCCCCCCTTTTTTTGTCAAAATATTGATGAAAAAAAAGGGGAAATTAAATACGGTATATCTTAATTATTTTTAAACCATTTTTGCAGTTCTGTCAATGACAGCATCATGCAAAGCATTGTATTTAATTGCATTAATCTGGTCATTCATCTATAGAACAGGACAGTATTATATCACACAAAAACAACAGTCAACAAATTTTAGTTAATCAGTTTTAAAAGGTTTAAGACAAAATACACACATTAAAAGAAAAAAAATAAAGGTAAAAATTAAATTTTATTAAAAGGAATCAAGATTACATGACTGCTTACATTCAGGAGAAAAGAATCATCTTACATCTATATTCTTGTACCAATAATTGATTTGTGATTTTATATTCAGTAGAACAGGACAGGATGGGTTAATTTGCATCCGAAGAATATAGCATATTAACATATCTGCAGAACACAGGCTAGTCTTTAAGTGTTGCTATATAGTTTCTGCTTACATTACTGAATTTTTCAGTATGCACAATTTACAAACCACTAGTTTATGATAGTAGGCTGTACATTTAACAATGTAACCTTACATTAGTACCGTAATAGAAAAATAATGTAATCATGCAGATAATATTAAAAAATACAAAATATTTTAAAATATTTTATTTCCGATCATTTAAATTTGCTGTATACCTAAGTACAGTGATGTATGTTATCTAGAATGTTGTGGGATGAAACTCAAAAAAATAACTTTCCAATTGACAATAAACTTATATGTAAGGATGTCTGTATCTGATTGAGTTTTGGGTATTTGTAAATCCACTTTATGAGCCACTTTATTTAAATCCTATAACGCTGAAATTTAAATAACTTGATTATTTGAATAATCAACATCAAAGTTTATATTTAAGAACTTATTGTCCAACCCTGGTTAGATTTAGATGCTTGTAGCCCTATTTTATGAACAAAAATACTGTGCCCTTAAGTTACTGAAAGAATAAAATACAAATTTACAGCAGATTTCCGATTTGAGAGTTTATTAGAATTGTAAGCATTATATTTTGGCATTTGTAAATCCATTTTATGAGCCAAAATAAGTATTCCCTACAGTAACACTAAGAATAAAGCACCAATTCATATGGGTCAATCCATATGAAATCAACCAATGGGTGTTGCTGACATATTTTATTTTATTTTTGATAGTACATTTTCTGTTTATTTATACATCTAGGAGTACAAAATGATGATTTTTTTAAATTTTATTATTACTACTTTGGCTTTTAGCGGCCATTTTGTTTATGAGGGTAGGCCGTTTTTGTCATTTTCAGAGGTTAGCGATAAGTTAAGTAACTTTTTTGTTTATTAAGATATCAACTTGAAATAAAAACCATCTGCAAATCATGTTATGACCAAAAATATGTTAAGTTGTAAGGAAATAACCTAAAACTTAACTAGAAAAATGTGTTTGATTAGAATAAATTGAAGAATTTAGGGAATTTTTTTCAAAGAAGGGATTAAAACATAACTTTAATGTTTTTTTCCCCTTAAAAATATAATAGAGGACAAGACTTAAAAAATATTTGATACCTTTTAAATGCCACCTCTAGGTCTTACAGGCCTTCAAATATCGCAATTTGTCCAAAATTGTTAATTTTCAAACAGGCATATCTCAAAAGAGACTGAATCAAAAAATCTGAAAATTTCAAAAAATACCCTTCTAGTACCTGGTAATAAACACATGAAATTTCATCGTTGTGTTTAATCAGAAGTATTTTTTTTAATTAAAGAAAAAAGCAAAAATACACAGTATGACGCACATTGACGCAGACTCCTAGTGTCAGGCACTTAAAAAAACGCACCTAATAAACTAACCTATTCTAGGCCTATATGTACAAAATGTGTAAACTGTAAATGAAATCCAGAGCTACCATTGGAGTAACCCTCAAGTTACCTTGCACCCTTTTGTATATTATTACCTGCATGATGGTGTAATGTGCCACAGAAGCCTTTGTGTTATAAGTGACTGTTTGGATCATAGTACCGCGACTGTGCACTGCTTTCAAAAACATTTGCCTGAAGATAGAAAACAAAAATTATTGTAGTGATGGAGCTGGCAGCCAGTATAAAAACAAAAACAAAAAACTTTGTGAACATTTGCAACCACTCTAAAGACTTTGGTCTTGAAGCAGAGTGGCATTTTTTTTGCCACTTCCCATGGGAAGAATGCCTGTGATGCTATTGGAGGGACCACAAAAAGGGCTGTCTCTAGGTGTAGGTTGCAAA
>JAFIDM010009631.1:33497708-33518548 GCA_023159025.1 Thereuonema tuberculata
TCTCTTTTCCTATTTTCAACTATTATTCCAGCACGTTAAATTTTTTGTAGTAATAATAAAATTAAAAAAAAAAATCGTTTTGTACTCCCAGATGTATATGTAAACAGAAAATGTACTATCAAAAATAAAATAAAATATGTCAGCAACAAATTATTTTTAAATGGTTGATTTCATATGGATTGACCCATATTTAAGAGTTTAGTTTCATTATCTCCTCCTGTTTAGATTTTGGTATTTGTAAACCCAAATTAAGGGACAACTGTAAAATATGAGCAAAAATTACTGTCTAAAATAAATTAAAGAATATTGAAGTGACCAACTTGAAACTTATATATCATACTACAGGTATTGCATAAATCTGTGGTTTCCGTCCTGTGGTATGTGTACCCCTTTGGCATGCAAAAAAAATCAGTAATTGATCATAAATATAGCCAACAAATTTGTGCAGTTGTTTATTTCTTGCTTTTTAAAAACAAAACAAGTTAAACTTTACAAACAACAGATAAAAAGAAATTCAATGAAAAGTCCAGAGAAGTTTCTATTTTTCATTTCCTCCAAAGTCGGGCACTTACAAACAAACAACTGTTTGTTTTTTTTTTCTTTGATTTTTATTTGTGGTTGGAAAAACAAAACAAAAAGCAAGAAAGAAAGAAAATAAAGGACAATTTAAAAATATAAAAGATTTCTTTGCAATAATTTTTTAATGAAAAAAAAAAAAAAAAACCACTTTGTAATCAGCCATTGCAAGAATTATTGTTTTGCAAAATTTGGGGTACATTTAATGAAAAATAATTGCCAGGGGAGTACCCAGGTAGAAAATGATTGAGAACTACTGACCCATATTTTTATTAGGTTTTAGTGCTTATAAAACTGTATGGGCTGAATTAATGTATTTTGAAGAAATAAATACATCAAACAACGACAACCACATAAATTACAAAAATTCACTTTATTTCTTAACTACACCATAGCTTTGTACAGGCAATATTTCAAACTCCTTTTTACCGGACGTTCTTCCTCAAGCCTTTTAATGGGAAAAGAAAACTTTCTTCTTCCCAATTCAAACATAAAATAAATTAACATTCGAGAATTCTAACACAACAATAAGAAATGTGCAATGCTTCAAGATGCATCCAAATTGTTCAAAATATTAAAAAAAATTAAAAACTTTGAAGAAATCAAAACCAATTGTCCTCTTTAAATAAAATTGTCTTCTTCCTGATTAATCTTTGAAGAAATCAAAACCAATGTCCTTAGTTTTTGAAATTTGAAGAAAAACTGTCTATATCTTCTTTAATAAAATTTCCCAAATCTTCTTTAATTAATTTAATTTTGAAGAAACCATTTTGAAGAAATCATTTAATAAAATGCTTGAATGTTAAACTTCACTCACCTAAGACACAGCTTTATTTTATGTTTGAATTGGGAAGAAGAAAGTTTTCTTTTCCCATTAAAAGGCTTGAGGAAGAACGTCCGGTAAAAAGGAGTTCGAAATATTGCCTGTACAAAGCTATGGTGTAGTTAAGAAATAAAGTACATCAAACAATGTTAAACTTCATATTTAAAGAATTTAATGTAGATCTGAATAGATTTTAGATTATTTTATATCAATTGTAAAGATCCACTATCCTCTTTTTTTTTTTTTTATCTCAACCAATAATCTAGTAATATAATTAGATTTTATATTTAAGAGTATAATTAAATAATGGTGACATGATTATATGTTCAATTATGTTTAAGGTTATTTTGTTCAAAGCCAAAACATTCTGGCTTAATATCCTGAACATTTAATGTTCTACAACTGCTTACAATTACTTCAGCGTGCATCTTTAATGGCAAATTGCATTGTTATTTATTAAAGAAGGAACCAATCCACTTTTCTTCAATAAACATTCCTACTTTCTTGTTTGTCAACACTGATTCTATGAATATTTATTATTAGATGCAAATTAGGCACAAGTGATAAACTACATGATTTCTTCAAGTATTATAAATAGCTTCTAAATATCCATAATAGATAATCTATCTGAATTATGCTGCATGTATAGTTCTTCCTCCTTTTCTTCGTGGCATGTTATCTGTTATGCTTCTTCCTTCTCTTTGGAACATAGTTGGAACTACGTTGAGTAATAGGTTTTACTCCATTCTCTGCCTTGATTAATAGTATTATGCAGTGCTCTCCATAAAATATCTATGGCAGACAAAATATTGTTCTCTATATAGGTTCCTGTGTGTTGCTAGGGAGGAATGCAGTTTTTACTAGCTTTGACAAAAGAGTGATGTCTGGTATATTGTATGTTGTGTCAGTGATGATAGATCTGTAAGTCCAAAATATATGTGAAATGTATTACTCAAAAACGAATAAATATAAAAAACGGGTATAAGGTATTTCTTTTTGTAATTATAAATTGATTAGATAATCTGCAGAAAGCAACCAATCCATAATATTAAATATGAGGGGTAAAAAAAAAACATTTTCATGTAGCATAATTTACTTCCTAAGTGGATTCCATTGTATTTTTTTAGCTAGATCTCAGACTACATTTTCAGAATTTCAAGAGTACTGTAGATTGGTTTCTTTCAGCAATTAAATTCAATAACAGAGTGGTTTTATGTTATTACATGATATACCAAGTTCAATTAATATGATGTTATCAGACAGGACATTTTTTTATTTAGCTGTAATCTCAAATTCAAATGTGACAGTTAACTATTAATGTAAAACAAAACAAAAAAAAACACTGGTTCGAATGCTAACTTCAGATATGAAATGCCAAACCATCCTAAAGAACAACCGGACGCCTGTATAGGGTCGTGCCATTTAGGTCATCTGAACCATTGGAGGTCAGAAATATATTAAGTAGGTCAGAATAAGAAATAAAGTCAATGAGATCACATGTCCAGCTCTTATCATTGCCAAGTCAGTTGAAACCTTTGATTGCAAATTGCTCGGCCATCATAGTAGGTTGAGCTATAGTTTTTTGGACCAGCACAATCAATTATACTCTACGAGAAGATCATTGTTTGTTTTATCACCCGTATTCGGAAAAATCATTTTCACCGTCAAAATCAACTTTAAAGTTAAAAATTCCCTTTACGATATGACCAACTTAGGAAAACGATACGAACTTGAAACTTCGCATACATATACCTATTAACATATATGATAATGCCATGTATTAACCTAAGAGGTACGCAGCCCAAAATCTCGACTTATGGACCCAAAACCAGTTGACCAGGCTCAGGTCACGGGGTTCCAGGGTGGGTGGGGGGTCAACTGGCACATCAATAGAATAGTCATGCCAAGGCCTGATGATTGCGGCAAAAACCAGAGCTCAACCTACTACGATGGCCGAGCAATTTGCAATCAAAGTTTTTAACTGACTTGATCAATTACTTGGCAATGGTAAGAGCTGGACATGTGATCCCATTGACTTTTATTTCTTATTCTGACCTACTTAATATATTTCTGACCTCCATTGGGTCAGATCACCCTATACAGGCGTCTGGTTGTTCTTTATAGCAAATTGTAATAACTCAACAGAAATCAAATTAATATGTTGGCATTGTTTACTGCTGTTTTCAAAGATACGGAAAAAACTCATTCAAAATTGTTTAACCAGATGAAATTAATGACATATTTGTTTATTTTAGCAAACATTTCAATAGCTTCTGCCAATTCATATAGTGTTCATTTACTATTCCTCCAAATCACCTAGATAATTATCATCTACAGTATTTGATAATACAATTTGATTTCGCTTTATTACCCATTATCAGTTAATCTTCAAAATGTCTATCAACATGCTGTGGGTTTCAAGTGCAACATAAATATCCAGCACAAAGTCATAACTCCAGTGAACACGAGACATTTCACAATCTGATTTGGTATATAACAATTATGGGAGTGCAGGTGAAACATACCTACTTACATAGTAATGATGAAATTTCTGATGGTTTCGCTTTGCTTTGTGCACTCCCATCTTCAGGGTAAAAAAGAGAACGAGACAGGAAGGGAACTTAACAGAAATCCAGAGTATTTCAAATTAATGTTAAATTCCTTCCTTTCTACATGTTTTGTGTCATTTTGGAAATTTCCTCATTATCTTGTATGTATGTGCATTTCCCCTGCATTCCCTTATGTAATTATTTGCTAATGCATATTAAGTTTAAATATTGGTAATATGAGAAAATCTAACTGTACTTTATTAAAATTATATCACCCCTGCATTAAAAATATATTTATTTATTAAACATATTTTACAACAAATTTTCGGAAAGCTTCTATTCTTTCCTTTATCAAGCTTCATAATACAACAAATAAACAGTGTTCGAAACAATTAATAGATGTCTACATATTACATTACACAGTAGTACATTATCCTGGAATATTCATTATTACTTGAAAACAAACCTTTTCAACAATCTAAATTATTACATCTTCTTGTAAATACCATAAAATTAATAAATATCTTCTTAAATAACCACAAACTTTAATAATCTTTCAGAGATATATCATATATATATAACTTTTAGAGATATATCATTCTCTTTTCCTTAAGGTTTTTGTAATTGGCTAGACAAAGTCCTTGAAAATACAGGACGAAATATTGCCGGAAAGATGATTAAAGTTTGTGGTTATTTAAGAAGCTATTTAAAAGTTAAAGTTGCGATCAGGCGACTGATCGCGCAATGCAACTGGAGGGTAGGCTCCAGTGTTCAGAACCTACGGGACAAAGTTGAGGACGGAGGGTCGGCCCGTCGCTCGCCCGCCTTTAACTCCCGGGAAAGAAACCCGGTACCCATTCTGTAGAGGGCTGGGTAGACCCTAGGGCCCGTTTGGAGGAGAAAGAAGCGTGGAAAAATTCCCGTCCTCCGCCGAGGCCGGGAATCGAACCCGCCACCTCCAACCCGCAGCCAAGTGCCCTTACCCACTCGGCTACCGGGCCCACAAGAAGCTATTTATTAATCTAAATTATTATTTTCATAATTTTAGTTCTTCAAATGCTATGACATGTTAATATATTTTTAATGAAGGTGTGATAAATAACATGTTAAGAGGAGGAGAGTTGAGAGAGAAGTATGGAATTAAAACTTACAATTTTTACTTTGTTGATAGCAACTATAAATTTATTGTATGTTATAATTTAGCTCTAACGGTAACACCATTAACCACAATAAAAGTGAGAGATATGTTTTGTGAATTGCTCGAGCTTAAAAATAAAACTTATTTAAACTTTTATATGGCATTTTAAAGAAATACATTTCCAAATTAAAAAAAAAAAATTCCTAGGTTTCAAAACAAAATGTTTTTCACTGTCAAGACAATAAAATCACGGAATTAGCATGTCTTAAATATTTTTGTCTTATCTTTCTAAAATGCACACTATAGACATGTGCTTTGATGCAATTAAATTTATTGGATTTAACCCATTTCATAAGAATTTGAAGATTTAATTAATGTTCAGCTACACAAGTTGTTTGTATGTGGTGAGTAGTGTAATTTACAGACACCCTTTTCAGAAAACAAATTATCAAAAAAAAAAAATAATAATAAAATAAATAAATTTTTTAGTCAAAACCTATAGATATTTTTAATTCCAGGGAAATTTATGAATTTGATAACTTGATAAATTTAATTACTTGTAGTCTCATGTTGAAGTCAATTTGTCAAACTGTGTTTATATATCAAGTAGATTTGTGAATTTACTTTACTGAGAAATATATTGGTCAACTTCCTCACTGTTTACAACAGAGCTTGATGATGGATCTGCTCAGAAAACTAAAGTTCTCAATGATGACTGAAATTGGAGGAGAGAGATGTTAAAACAAAATTATGAGCCTACACTGTTCTGACAAATAACATTATTTGGTTTATTCACATTTATTTTCACAGATATTTACTACCAGTGCATTTATGTAAAGATTTATAATTTCACCTTGAAAGCATAATTAAATTAACATTCTTGTGACAAATTAATAAATTACACAAAACTTCACTAGTCTTTATGCTACATTCAAATATAGACAAGGGACACATTTTGCATGAAACATTTGAAATGCTCATCTTAAGATTAATGAAGAAAAAAAAAAATAGATAAAAGTCTAGTTAACAGCACCCCGGTTGACTGGAAGTCGATCGGATGAAATCTGTTTGGAAGGCTAATGAATGGGAAAAAATTTTGAAAGGGCCAAAATTGTTTCCAAATTTACCAATACATACATCCTGCAGCTAAGCAGACCTAAATTAACCTAACCTACAGCTAATTGGAATAAACGCTTCATATAAACGACCTCATCAGCATGAAAGTTGTTTCGAAGGCCGTACAAAGGGTGCCGGATACTAGACTTTAGCCAAAAAATATATTCATATATTAGAATATCAAGCATTTTGCAATGAAAAATAATCTTCAATGTGGTAATAGACCATAAGTTTCAGCTGTAAAAAAACTATGAAAATTATCTTAAATTACAAATCTATTTTAACTTTCATATATGACCTAAAAATAATAATCAAGTACTAGTAACAAAAGTCTTCTTACAATAAAAGAATAAAATGCTTATTTATAAAATAAGCACAGTAAAAAAAATGCTTTTGAGTACACTGAAAAGTTTTCCTTTTCAAAACAACAAAATAATTCACAAATATAAGACACCTCCCTTATAAGTAAATACTCTATAGTAAAATGTCATTCCAATAAATTTCTATGGATGAGTGGTCACATTATAGCAATGAATATTGTTCTAACATCTGAATCAAGAGAAGTTGGTTATGTCTTTTTTTTTTTTTTCTTTTCCATAATTACATGCTCACAGTACTGAAAAATTTACAAAATTTACAGCATATTTTATAATGATGATTTCATAATCCAGCTTCTCTTTAACAAAAAAAAATCTGAAATCGTTAGAAGCATGCTAGATGCTCTCTAAGTTGATTGAGATTTTAAGTAATAGCACTTATCAAATAATAAAAACTTATAGCAATAAATAAGAAAAAAATTAATTTAATGCACATGATCAAATACTACAACTTTCAGTCATTTCACTGAAATCACCGAATTCCAAGTGTTTGTTTGTTTTTTGTTTTTGCTTTTCTTTTGGCCAATTTTGGCTTACAATTGTCAAACTGGTTTCAACAAGAAGTATGTTTTCACTAAAATTCCTGCTTCCCTGACAAAAGGATGGTATTTATAATGAGTCCACATTATTAAAATTTATATGCCAATATATTTGTGTATATTTGAGATAAAAGTACAAACCGTAGTAAGAGTTAGTGATATTTAGGTTTCCTTTAAAATAAATGAAAATGAAAATTATACAACTGGTTGCACCACGACTTGGTTCAATCCTGTTTATTGGCCTAATATTTTTCAGACAGTTATGCAGATTTACAAAAACACAGCAGTGCAATGTAATGATATTCATCGACTGGTTAGGAAAGTTTACTGTTTTATTAGAGTTCTGTAACATTAGGTGTAATGGAACTGACATTAAATGCTTTATTATTATTATTATTATTATTTTTTTTAAGCAAAATACTGAAAGTTATTTCAAAATAGTTCTTTTGCAAGCTTTTTTTTTTCTATCATAAAAAAATCATAAAATTTTCAATGAAATGAAACTTAAAAAGGTATAATAATAGAAGATAGGGGCAATGCTATACAATCCATGGATTTAAGATATCAACTGCAAACAAGGTCATTAAATGTTCCTAATGTTTTAAATGCATGATCAATTTATCAAAATTTAAAAATATAAAGTTCATTTGGTATGTTTGGAGGAGAGATACCAAATAACACTGTCTTGATATTGAGTAGTGTTAAATTATAGTAGCAATATTTAAAAGAAGAATGAGCTTTTATGGAAATCAACTTAGACTAACATTAGACAATTAAATACAAAGAAAATAAAATAAAAATAATAATAAAAACTAGTCGACCCGTGTGAATAATTCACAACAACAAACCACCTTTGAGAAATAATAAACAAATCCAACAGCTGTCGTGCATGTTAGTTAAACACATTGTCAATAGATGGCGCCTTCTCCATTTTTACGCATCTGAAAAATACCTTATATCCCCGGTTTGTCTGTCTATGGCCACATATCCCACAATGCTTCGCAATGGCTTCCGTTAGCTCAGTTGTTGGTGGCCTAAGTGTTGAATGTTGTAGGTGACCTGTTAGCTCAGTTGTTTAGAGCGTTGTGCTAATAACGTGAAGGTCATGGGTTTGATCCCCTCATGGGCATTTTTTTTTTAAATCATTGTTAGGAATTCAGTGTAATAACAAGGTTTGAGTTAAGAATGACGATTATTCCATATAAATAGGAGTGGGTAAGATAGCATGGGGTTGCAAACAGACTCACGCAAGCATTTTCTAGACCACTCCGGCGCAGTCTATTCTAAAGTAAAGGTGACTCAGAAGCCCTTGCAAAGCACTGTGATTGGTTTACTAATCACTATCCCTACCTTGTTATAAAATGTAGAATGGGTACCGGGATTCTTTCCCGGGAGTTAAAGGCGGGCGAGCGTCGGGCTGACTCCCCAACCTCAATCTAGTCCCGTTGGTCACAAAATGCTGGAAGCCTTACCTCCCTCACTCCCATGGGCCTGCATGGCCTGTGTATGGGATTGCTTTAACTTTTAACCCTGTTATAAAAAGGTTGACCCGAGCAAATAATGCACATTTTATCTTGATCAGCCACCGAATGGTAATGTGGAAATAAATAAATGAACAGATTGCCAATAGATGGCGTCTTCTATATTTTTATAAAAAGATTTTTAAAATAAAAGATTTTAAATAAAAACATTAATTTTAAACAATTTGTTTATTTTTCATCATTAGTGGTGAACATAATCTTCAAAATGATATCTCAATCATTGATTTTGATGAAGTATTAAGTGAAATAAAAAAAAACACCTTTGAGAAATAATGAGAGAAGTTGACAAATTTTTATGTTTTTTATTGTAATAAATTGTTTATTTTTATTCAAATATAAATCTTTGTTTGTTTTTTTATCTGTTCTTAATAAATAAACGATGAAACATCATTTTAAAGTGCATTTTTATCCAAAAAAGGATATATTTATATTTGAAGTTTACGACACTATAGCATCATTTGAAATGTTGTTTTGCTTTCGAAAGATAAGTCGCTTCTGTTAAAGCGTGTCTACATTTTTATAAAAAGGTTTTTAAAATACAGTTTTTTTTTTTTAACGAAAACATTAATTTTCAACAATTTGTTTATTTTTTGTCATTAGAGGTGAGCATAATCTTCAAAATGATGTCTCAATCATTGGTTTTGATGAAGCATTAAGGGAGACATGGCGAATAGACACAAACACACCTTTGAGAAATAATATATAAGGATGGTTTTAAACAGATGACAAAACACTATAGCTTACATAACACTTTGGTAAGAAGTTAAATACAAAGGCAAATAAGATTGTGCTAAACAAATTGGGAGTGGTACAACAGGCATATCATGAATAAAAACAAAGAAGAGATCAAATGATTAAAAATGAAGCAGCTTGAGGGAAAGGAAAGTAGAAATCATAAAATGATTAACCTTCATTGCTTGTCAAAACAGGAGCATTAGCAGTGAGTTAGGAAAAGAGGCATCCATAATTAGGAAAAGGTAATGGGAACTCCAATCTAAAAATGCTGTTTCAGCAAAATCCTGAGTGACTGAAATTACCAGAGAGAGTGTCAGCAATTTGTTGATTTACAAGAGAAGAGTCATCCTCTCATACTGTTATAAAGGGATGAACAGAAATTGCTTTCATTGAATGAAAACACACTGATATGTGGCTTTTACAATGAAAACAATAACAAGAAGTGAATTAAAAAAAGTATCGTGACCTATTTCTGGGAAGAAGGTGTTGCAAAGGGAACATAATTCAATTAGTCTACAGCCTGTCAAAAAACAGGAGAATTTAATAGTTATTTGCAATTATTGGTTTGCTTGCTTCAAAATGTTTATTATTTATAAAATAAAACAATACTGCATTACTCCTCAGTAACCACATCATCATTTAAACTGATTAAAGAGTTTGATAGCAATTAGCAAAAATTGTGAGCCACCGTCTTCTCTATAATGAAAACCTTCTACAGTTATTATTATTATAATTTATTCCATTAATATGTTAGCCGTAAGCAATGTGTAAATACCAAATCAAAGTCAAGCTCAGATAGGCTACTGCTCTGGCAATGGTGGAAATGCAAACGAAAATTAGAAATAAAGAGAATCAGAGTGGAAACCATATAATTTACCTGCAAAACTGATTTCAAAGGACTCACTTCATTAAAGACTTAAAAACAGTCCTATCTGAACAGATAGTCACTGGCCTATTTATTCATTTATTTTGTAATTTTTGTCATTGTTAGGTATCAACACAATCTGAGAAATTGATAGATAGCAGAATTGAACCAATGAAAATACAACCATTGACTTACAAAAAGTCATAAGAAAAATTATCATCCTGTAAATTTTGACATATTATCTGATATGAGAACTCGGCCTCCAGATTGATGAAGCAATTTCATTTTTAACTAAGAGCCTAAACTACAATCATTTAATTTATAAAATAATAATAAAAATAAATTTATAAAAATATATATATCCTAAATATGGGCCATCATTGCTGTACATAATCATGGCAAGTTTTTGCAAAGCATAATAAACTAAACATGTTAATAAGCAAATAAATTTTGAATAAAAAAAAGCTTTCAAACAACTAAGACTGAATTAGAATGTTTTACACCAGTGAGTCCCAGACTTTTAATTCCATTGACAGTAAAATTTCAAAACAGATTTTGGGGACTTACATAGAGTTGTCAAAATTTTTATTATAAAGTGAGTTACATCTCAAATATATAATAAAAATATGAAGAAATTTACTTTTTTTGTAAAAAATAGTTACACTATATTTTTTTAGCTAACAGTAGATTGATTACAACTTCATTAGAGACAAAACAAGCATTTGGAAACCACTGTTTTAGACTAACATAAGTAATACTATCGTTAAACTCTGCTCTAGTATTGATTATTGTAAATTAGACAGTCATTGCTAAAAGCTGCACTGAATGAAGAGTAAATTTGAAGAGTTAAACCTCACTATAGATCTTCTTCTACGATGATTATGTTATATACTTAATATAATCACCACAACCTTCTCCTTTGTATTAGAAAAATCTAGTGATTTGATTTGGAGCAAAACCTCCAGAGGGAGACTGTATCTCTTTGTGTGTATGAAAATAAAAAAGCTTTTCAATTGTACCCAAGTAAAAAGATTCATGATAAACCCTTGCATAAATTCTCCCCCCATACTTTCTCCGTCTTTCTCTCCATCTGTCTTTATTTCCGTGGGATAGTACAATAGACCTCTGGTCGCAGTGCTTGGCTTCTCTGCCACCCACATTCACTACATAACATAATTATAACCCTTGCATGAAACGTATGTGAAACTAGTCAATTACTCACAGTGCTTATCTACCGTCATGAGGAACTTTACATCTTTCTCTATACAAATATAATTTCTATTTAACATAATTTGCCTTTAACACAAATCTGAAATTAATTTATTCTGAAACAAAAATGAACACATTCAGTGATTAATTACATACACAGAAAAATATTTCATATAAGGTTTGTGCAAATAACTAGGCAATCTTTATTAAAGTTTTTCTTTTAAGCCTCTTAGTTAACTACACTTTTAACAAAAAAAACCTATAAAATGCATAGCCATCTCCCCTGTTTTAATAGTTTTCAGTTACATAAAACTATGCACAGTTTTGACATTACTATTGCTGCCTTATTTAAGAAGAACTGCATGATTATTTAGAACAAAAAATAACAAGATCTTTTTTCATTATAACTGAATATACTGTGGTCCCATGTCAGAATGAGTCTTAAGATGGGACGAGAGTGTCCCTGAATGGGTAAATGCCTTGGAACAGAAATTACATACATATGGTTTCTCGCCTGTGTGTGTACGACGGTGATTCTTGAGATGATCAAGGCGGCTGAAGGCCTTGTTGCAGAACTCACATGAATAGGGCTTCTCACCGCTGTGTGTCCTGAGATGAACTGACAAACTAGTCTGCATGGCAAATGCCTTGGAACAGACGCCACATGAAAATGGTTTCTCTCCAGTGTGAGTGCGCATGTGAACAGTGAGTGTTTTCTGTTGAGTAAATGCCCGTGAACACACAGTACAAGCGAATGGCTTTTCACCATTGTGTGTACGCAGATGTACTGACAGGCTAGTCTTAAGGGCAAAGGCCTTGCCACATACCTTGCAGGCAAATGGCTTCTCTCCTGTGTGTGTACGCTGGTGGACGGACAATGTGTTTTGCAAAGCAAATGTCTTATGGCAAAGTTCACATGCAAATGGTTTCTCCCCTGTATGTGTTCGCATGTGAGCATTCAGGGAGCTCGGATAGATGAATGATTTAGTGCATACATGGCATGCATATGGTTTCTCACCGCTGTGGACCTTTGTGTGTGCTGTTAATTTGCTGGCCTCGGTGAACTGCCGAGGACACAGACTGCAACGGAATGGTTTCTGATCACTGTGTGTCCTTGTGTGCACTGTCAAATGGTATTTCTGGGCAAATGCTTTTGAGCAAATGCCACAGACATAAGGCTTCTCGCCGGTGTGTAGACGTAAGTGGATCTTGAGTTTCCCAGCTGTAGTGAAAAACTTGGAACAGATATGGCACATGTTTCGCTTCTCGTCTCCTCCATGCATAAACTCATGGACAATCCAGCTTCTCTCAAAAGCAAATGACCTTTCACAGTATCGGCACAAATGCTTTTTCTCTTGCTGTGACTGGGAACTCCTCTGGCTGGTGACAAAAGTCGATGGCATATTTGGCTGATATTCATCACTAGCATTTTTCACAGTTCCCATTTTTGAAAACCAGAAAATCTATAGTTAGTGTACCTTTAAGTCACACTCTTATACTTGTTTTTTCAAAATCCCATCTGCGTAGTTCAGCACCTAAAATTATAGTAAAAGAAACAGTCTTAAATTATTAAAAATCATAAGTTTTATAATAAAAAATCAAAGTTTGAGTGAAATAAAAACTGGGTTTTCTCTTTAATTTTTTAGAAATAAATAAAATAGCATGCCATTTACCAATGATACATACTTCTATCAGAATATACGTTTCAAATTAATCATGTAAGAAGTTTGTAATTTCCATGATTATTACCAATCTACAGTGTTATGATTAAAAAAGAAAAAGAAATTAATGTAAGTTTTTTTCATAGTTTTTTTTTTTTAACAATGCAACATGGATGCCCAGAGTAATTAAGTAGATCGGAAAAATTCAAAATATGTTCTTATTATTTCTCATCTTGTAGAGAATTACAAGTTTAGGAATTTTACTGAATATTTAACAAAAATAACCCATAATTTTGAATTTTAAATTGCAGTTTTTATATTCAAAATCACACCATTTATTATTTTTAAAATTTCAAATAAAACTAGTTAGCTTCTAAAAAAACATAATTTCTAATGTATTCAATAAATAAATTTATATTCTTAAACGAAAATAATAATTCTCTGCAGACCTAATGTATTCTACAAGCACAAATTCAATTTTCCTTTTCAGATGTGTGCTTAATATCAAATTTTATTTACAAAAATAAAAATCAATGATACAGATGAAGTGATCCTGGGGTTTCTTTTTTTCTTGTGCATCACATGAATGCAAAATGCTTTATTCCATATTATTTCTCAAAGATATAACCAATTTTCAATATTATTTTTTAAAAAAAACTGCTGCATAAGTCCTACTTAGGTGCAAAAAAGAAAATCTCCAAAAACCCTTTTACTCCATACATTTTCAAGTTCTCATGATAAGAATATTATCAAGTAGAAGATATTTAAAAAGCAAAAAATGCAAATAAAACAATTTATAACATACATGGGTATTAAATTCTCTGTATTAGGGAATAGGTTTATAAAGCTTATCGCTAACCGTCTGAAGAAGTGCTCTCGATTAAAGAGTACGAAATATCACGGATATAAAAGGTTTTTAAAGATAATGTGTTGATGTGAAGATTTTTAGAACATACATGGGTTTTAATAATAATCAAATACAAGCATTTAGATAACAAATAAAATATAGACCTTCGATATATAATATTTATATTTTACTTTTTTTAAGTAAATAAATAGGCCTAAATCTTTTCTTATTTAACATAGTTTTAACTGTTTTCAAACTGATATGCAGCACAGGTCTCTTTTACTGGTTTTTAAAAAGAACTTATATTTTAATTAAATATTTCATTTTAATGTAGTAATAAATTTAAATCAACATTCAAATTAAATTCACTTACATCATGTAGCCATTTAGTTCTGAGATTTTCTCTGGTTTCTTTCCATCTGTTTTTGATTCAAATAATAGTTTTGCTCATCTCTGTTTTCCCATTTGGTGAAAAGGTCCCTACTACCTGGCTGACTATTTCTTGAATAGTGTCAACAGAGATAATTCTTAATTAAGTTGATCTACATTTATAGCAATTATCAACCCACTGTAGTTACAATGGTAGATCCCACATTCTCATAAACTTGAGATGTTCCACACAACTCAGTACTAATGCGCAACATGAAACATATATCAAGTCAGCCTAGCTAGACATTTAAAATTCCAGGAAATAAAAAGAAAAAGTACCTAACTTTTTATGTTTTAATCTGAAATCTGATTACCAGTTTTCACACCGATATTTTACAACTGAAGTAAAAGTGGTTTATGAAAAAAAATATATTTTTATTTGAACATTTCTTTTCTATGTCATAAAAGAAAATAATAATTAACAGTCAACACCGACTGCTTTAATAATCCCTTGTCAACCTCTGTATCTAATTTAACAATTTCTCAGAAAAAAACAACAAAGATAAACAGATTGGGATTTTGATTAACATTTCCTATAAATCAAATATCCAAATTCTCTTGATGTTTCATGATTTTATTAACTTCCATCTAAATTATTTAAAGTTTCTTAAAAAGGGGGGGGGGGGAAATTGTTTAAAAGAACTACTCTTTCAGTAGCAATAAATAACTTTTTCGTTGAACCAATGCTTATTATTATTATCACTCACCGGTTTACAGTTTTTAACTATACTGGAGGCAAATCTGTAATAGTTTTGATGTTATTTGGGTGTGTGTGTAATTAATGAAAATGAAAATGATTAATCCGAGTCCTTAATGATGATGGATGTACATAATGGTTATGCTAATTATTGGAGGGACTCTATGTCTACATAAAGACATTCACAAAGGCATTTGGAGAACACCTGATGAGAATCAATGTCAGATACATTTATATTGTTAGCACATAAATGTTTTTGAAGCAGCACATCAAATAATTTATCAAAGAATAGTTGGATGTGTTCCTTCCTGCATGCAATTTTTGTCAAATTTCTATTCTCATGATTAGTGTAGATTTTATAAGCAGTGCAATTATCATTGTTATATCATTAACAATACTAAGAATAATAAATATTGTTCCCCATTATTGTTTACCTATTAGAAAAAAAAAGGTTTTTTTTTTTTTTAATTCCCTGGTAAATTGAACATTATTTTACATGATAATGTCTCTTATTCTAATTTGCAGGAACTTATGTCTTTTAATTTTTCCTATATCAGAAAAATCTGTAAATCTAAGCAAAGCAAAGCTGTAAATCTAAGTAATCTTTCTTATCACAGAAATATAATGATGGCTTATTAAGCAAACTGCATCTGTAATACAGTATACAAATTCAAGACGTACTTGGTTCAAAATTCACAAAAAAGAAAGTTATATTCAAAAAAGCTTCAATTTGTAGTAATAAGATCATGGAAATCTAATCACTGCCTAAAATACTGTTTTGCAATTTGTTATATACTTCTGCCTAACGCGATGTAGTTGTTAAGACATGCTCAAAGATTAAAATATAATAGGAAAAATATTATAAACACTGCCTCTTGCTCTCTATTCATCAGTTTGAGATGGAACTGGGTTTTTTTTTGTTTTTCCACTGACACAGTAGATGCAGGCAATGAACTACTTTAACTATTTCTTTTATTTTATGTATGGCGTAAGGAATATCACATAAGGAAAACTTCAGCAGTTTGTTAAATGAAGCTGTTCTTGAATATATATATATATATATATATATATATATATATATATATATATATATATATATATCTATATTCAAAACTTTTTTTAACAATATAACTCTAGTTTGGGCTGTATGTATATTACAGCACATTGTTTATTTAATAGTTAATTATTTGCTGGTTAAATAATTTAATGTGTGATTGATTGAGCAATTAAAATTTAGTTGTTCATATGTAAGAGTTTTAATAAAATGCATTTCATTTACAATATTAGAAACTGCCTGATTTTCAGTGTCACATCTTATCAGTCTGCAAATAAAAAAAAATTAAAATAATCTATGCTTCCTATGTTGTACTGGAATTCTACTTTGTAAGTAATATTATCACAGACAATTTTATTATTATTTATCTCAAGAACACAAAATAAAATTTTAACAGAAGTTTCCAGAAACACACACACACACACAAAGTATGTTTAGAATAAAATCAATTATGGTATGAATTAATACAGTTTCTGATAAACTACAATGGCGTAATGAGATTTAATAAAATCCTAATACTTTTCATGTTAGATTCTTTTTTATTTTAATTATAATAACTACTACAGCACAACTAAATTTTCTGATTATTACAATTATTATTGCAATTGAGCATTATTCTTTTTAAATTAAGACCAAGATTATCATAACAATAAATAAATAAATATATATATATATATATATATATTTTAAAGTCATACAACATTTATATTTCAATAATGATGATGGGGTAGAATATAGATAAAAAATTGCTTTCACCATATGCATAACAGTCTGAAATAATGTTATATAACTTGCACAATAAGTATTCTTTGAAGTTAAAAATATTCTATACAGCCACAAAATTTATATTTGAAAAAGAGTTGAGCTAAAATCATTTTGAAATGCTTTAATGAGATACTAATGTGCTACAATTTGACAATGAAAAATAGCAAACAACTTGTCTTTTGTAGATATGTATGTGTTATGCAATAAATGTGACATAGTGGTTTACTTTTTCCACTAAAATTACCATTTTGTTTAAGTTCAACATACCCTTAAAATTAAAAAAGTACATTCATTAAGATATATATATATATATATATAAAGATCACTGAATTTCTTATGATTTGATCTTGAAAATAACGATATGTTTACACCCAAATCAGAACTGCTGAATAGCAAGTGGCTGAACATTCTAAATTGAAGACTTAAATTTTTGATGATGCCACTGAAGTTGCAAAACACAAGAGCCCTAGAAAGATGTTTAATACAGCTTTATTTCAAAGGAATTAGCCAAAATAAAACAATGAGTTTTTCATTAATCTTTTAACATTTAGAATTCTTTAGTTATGTTAAAAGTGAATCTCTGAATTAAGTATAGCTTTAGGTTTTCACCATACATAGGCTTTAAATAAGAACTTCCTCCTAAAAAAGCATGTAATGGCCACTTATCCCAACACAAACTTTCGGGATTCTGAAAATATCACTATTTCTAGAAAAGCAACAAGTTTAGAAAGTAGCTTTGCTGCTACTTTTTTTCCTGTTACTCTTAAACATCAGAAATACATAATTCTGAAGCTTAACCTATAATCCATCCAGAAGATGGCAGAAGTTCTGCTAAAATAACTTACCTCAGCTATTAGCAGTCTTTCAAATTTAGCTTTACTAAAAATCAAAACTGATATGGTTTTAATCAGTGACAGTGACATATTTGATGGATGACACTATCATTTAATATACTCTTTAGAACCTATAGAATTTTTAAAAGTAGATCATTTACACGCAACAAAATACAACCCAGATTTTAGCTTAACAAAACTAAATTTATGTTTTTAATCAAGTAACTAATTTTTGTAAGTGAAATTATTATGTTGATTAGGATTCTAACAATGCTAGGATTCTAACATTTTACTGCTTAGAATCTGAATGCCTTTATTGACAGATTATGTATTATGAAAAACCATCAACTTCAACAAATTACTTTTATCATAAAGTCTAAGTAAAAGGAAGGGATATATTAGAGTAACCTAATGTTACTAATAAATTATCTAGAAACGTTGAATTTTGATTACACCAGACAAGGCAATGAAGATCATGCAAGAATGTGAATGAACATTAGCTAGGATAGATTACTTGCAGATGTCTTTAGCTCAGAGCAACTTCTGAGCATTCTGCAGATTTTACCAAATAGTTATCATATGCAAGGAGAGAAAGAAATAACTCAAATTAGTTGAGAAGTCTTTTGGATTGACACCAGTGACAGAAACAATGGTGTTCAAAAGATCTCAATAATGAAGGTCATAAGAAATCCAGTAGATAGTGCTAATTATGCAGATACCTCCAATTTAATAAGATTAATTTTTCTTATTTTATTTCTATTTTTTGGCTCTCTTCAAACATTCTATTCCCATAATTTTTAAATACTGAACCTTGTTTTCTAATTTAGTGTTTCTTTGAAGTTTTATTTCCATTTTTAACATGTTTTTCTATCACACAATTCTTTTATGTAAATTTAACAGTTGATTTTTCCAAATTGCTCAGCTCTGTTGTAACTTGGAAATGGAATACTACCAATGTCTGTTTGGGAATTAATTTTATAATAAACAAACTGATAAAAATGAGCAATGAAAACAATAAACATTTCAAAATAAATCTTTAATGTTGTAATCTGTATACATTTATTCAAAACAGCATGCAAAAGTTAATGTTAATAAGATAAGGAAAAAAAAAAAGATATTAATGAGAAACTGATGCAATCTGTAAGTTAATAATAACTAAGCTGTCTATTAGTCCAAAAACTCACGGAAGAAGGAAAGACTGACTAAAACAAACAAATTTGGGTGCTTTTTTAGAATACTGGTGCCATCTCTAAATAGATATTTGGGCCATTCCATGTTACGTGTGTGACATTTGAAAAACATTTTTTTCTAATTAATCAAGGATTATTCAATAAATTTCTTATTTAAAAATCCAAACAAAAGTTCTTTAAAATAATATACACTTTACCATATTCTTTTATGCAGAAACCTATCAGTTTGATATAATAGTTATTTTTCAAATAGCTTTTTAAAAAACGTTACGTGTGTGACTTAGAAAAAAAGCAAATTTTGAGTAATGACATTAAATGATACATTTCTGTGAGTTTTATTGCCACACATTTAAATTAAAAAATATGGTAATAATTTATTTACCATACCATCTAAAATCACAATTAAAATTTAAATTTAATACATAATTGAATAAATGAAAATTAAAAATCTGCGTTACGTATGTGACACCCTGATCGTTACGTGTGTGACCATGTGAATTCAAAGTAAAAGTTTGCTTTTAAAAATGCATAAGGATAAAAATGTATTAAAATATTATATGATATTTAAACATTTATACAATAAGTCAATCAATAATTATTTTTATTAATGTTTATTTAACATTTAACATTTGCATTGATCTATTAGGGAATTTTTAAGTAGCAAAACATTTTTTGGTCTCAGACTGCAAAATTTTGAAAAAGATATGTTTTCGAAAGTTTCTTCAAATATTTTGTGTGCTTCTCTTAAAAACATGGTTAAATAATATTTGCGTACTCTGCTTTTTATTCCATTATTATCATTTCATCTTTCATTCCAGGCATTGTATAAACAATATCACTTCTATAAAAAAAAATCAACTAAGTTGTTAATTTCTGATTTTTCTGAGAGAGTATCATCCATTTTTTTTAACATTTACTTATAGCTTTTCCCATTGATTGTGGACTTTTAAATACTGCCTTTTTAACCATGGATGTGCTTGTTGTTCTTTATTTTCTTCCAGTTGCAACTGCTTTTACTTAGCCCTGTATTTCCTTTGCCTATCAGCTACACTAGCTCTATAAGTTTTCAATTCTTTTTCTGACATATTTTTTACTTTCATTTTTCTTTGGCTTTCTAATCTTTGATTTTCAGCAATTTGATAGCTAGGGTCCATCATCTTTTTCTTTCTTCTGTACTTTGCAATGCGGTCAGAATTTGTCGTAGCAGAAGAGTGAAGTTTTGAAACAGAGTTCATCTTTAATGCCGAAGATGTATGAAAAATACTAATTAACAAAATCAGAAAACTACAGGTTAAAAAATTAATTAAAAAAATTAATAAATTAAACATCATCCAGTCTAAATATCCCTTTGTTAATTATCTAATACAAAAGAAACTTAAAAGTTAAAAATTTAGAGTAATATTCTCATCAATTACGTCAGCTATTAATAAAGTTTTAACCTTTTTAATACTGTTGGTGTTTTTAGAATTATATTTTTACCAATTAATTTAACTGAATAATCTATATTTTATATAGTTTTCCAATCTTACACCAAAATTATCATTCAATTTACAGATTAAAAAGATTTTTAACCAATTGTATCTAGTTATTTTTTCATTATTTTGATTATTTTTTTTCCCTATTGACATTATAAATGTTACTATTAATCATCTTCCCCTACACCAGAAAATAAATGCTAAACATTACATTTATTTCTAGAAAAAAACAGCGAATTTTCGAGGAGAAAAATAAAAGAATGTCTCCTCTTCTTCAAGCCTTTACAAATAATAATATTAATATTAAATAATAAATCATGAGATTTTGAATTTACAATATCTGTGAAATATAAACAATACAATATTAATACAATATATTATTAAGTTACGAGATTAGAAGACGATTAATTCATGAATATTA
>JAFIDM010009631.1:33518948-33555981 GCA_023159025.1 Thereuonema tuberculata
TTTTTAATAGATTTTTATATAACTTTACAAAAGTCATCTTAATATTTAGTTAAAAGAGAAAAATAAGTTTTGTGTTAAAATTTTGACTAAATTAGAAGTTATAAAAACTTTTTAGATTCAAATGTTACGTGTGTGACAATAGTTTTATCATGCCTCTTCAAAAGTTTTCTAAACTATTAAATTTTTTACACAATATACACTTCTAACTCTATTCACAGTCTTGAGTATTTCATAAATTGATTTCTATCATTTAAAATAAATAAAGTATGCAAAATCTTTTTTAAATTCAGAAATCATCAGTGTATTTTAATTTCATCATTCTGCAATTTTTTACGAACTTATATATTAAAAGGTATTTTTTTTAATGAAAATTTAGTTTAATAATAAAAATTTTTGCATCATGAGAAAGAGCACAGTTTTTCCTACAAATAAGATTCATTAACATTTTTCTATGTTAAAAAATATTTTTTGGCTCTCTGCACGGAATGGCCCATTTCATTGTATTTCAACTTGAAATACGTTTGAAAACTTAGACTAAATTACAACTTACAAAGTAAACTATTTATGTTAGAAATACTTCATTCGGGATTATATTAATGTAAATCATGCCTATGAACCAAAGTAAATCATTAAATACGCAAGATAACAGGTGACACCGGTATTCTAAATAAGTACCCAAATTTGTATGCAAGGCAGCAAAGATGCACTTTCTTCGTACAGTAAAACTATTTCAAATGGACCTGTAGTTACACTAATGTGTAAAACACAAAGTGATGTCCTTAGGAGCTATATGAAATGCTCCTCCCTCCCAAGCATTTCTGATATAAAAATAGTAAATGCAAATAACCTTGCATAGTTCAGCATAATAAACCAAACTCTTTTGATCGAGTTTCATTTTTCCTAAACTCTTTCAGAGTTTGAAAGGTGACCATATGCCTCCCATTCCAACATAAATCACCTACGAATTCCATCATTACTTGGGTCACTGTTTTGTTTATGTGCAGTTTCACTGTAAAAACTGTTGTTCAACAAAATAATAGCTTGTATTGTTACAGTCACAGCACAAAAATTACTATATTTAACTATACATATACATGCAACTGACAAATTGTCACATTCTAACAGAGATTTTTCAATGTACAGAGAACCAAATTCCCATGGTAAGTAAGGGTATAGTAGTTTAGAAGCCACCTTGTCTACTCAAAAGAAAATACGAGATGATTTTAATCCATTCTAAAGACCCATAAAATATGAAACTATAAAAAATGAAATATTAACTGATATTTCAAGTTTTGCATAGAAGCTATTAGTTTCAAGAAAATGAAATCACTAATAATCAGATGTAACTGCATAATAAAATCTAGTAACCCCAAAGGGTTCTTACAGACCTGAACTTGACAGTTTTTCATGCAAAAAAATTCAGTGTTTTGCTAATCAAAGGAAATTATAAGCTCATTTGACAAAAATAAGTTGATTACCAAACATTTCATACTGGAAAGACTGGACATTCTATCTTTAAATGTTTCGAGGACCACAAAGGCTACTTTTAGGGATATGGCTGTATTAGTTTAAAACTTGGTCTTGACAAAAGCTGTAACCATCATAAAAACTATCAATTTTATATACTGAAATTGCTTGTTTGACATAAAGGTATCCGAAGATAAAAAATCCTAAAGTCAAAACGTACTGTAATTCAGTAGCCTATAATAAAATATTTAACAATCATTTTTTTTTAATAATTTTCAAACTAAGAATTAGAATGAATATAGGATTATGCAAATATAATACATATAAATTGAAGTGATAAGGAAAAGTATATTGTAATTTATATTTTCAGAATGTCTTTATTCAAAATTTCATGATTAAAAATCCCCTTTATAACAAGTTTCATAACAAATTTATTATTTTGAAATTTAATTACTTTAAATTTTGAAATAAAGTTAATAACACAAAACTATATGATGATTAATCTCTTTGTTATCTAATTAAAAAGAAGTACATAAAAGTTTAATGCTTTTTCACACTTCTGTATTGTCAATCATGAGTATTTATCTTAAAAATAAACATTTCTTTATTTTCATAACCAACTAATGATCTGTGCTTCACTTTATATGAAATAAGATACAAAAAGAATAACTTACTCACCCAAAGAACAAACTGAACAGTTTTGAAAGTTATGAGGATAAAATAAAGCACAGCAAAGGATTAATGTGATAATGGGAAACATATGAAAAGATTCCTGCTCATCAAATATTAAAAGATTACAAAATAAAAAAAGGCCATGCCTTCAGTTTTACATTATCATCATACCACTAACATCAAGTACGATGCTTCTTATTCCATTATGTTACTAAAAGTGGTAGGGAAAGCTTGATAAAAATCACTGTAGTAGATTGAAATTATCTGACATTTTTTCTTTGTTTAATGATGACAAAAGCTGAGTTTTACTGAAAATATATGAGTACATGTGGTTGTACATTCTGTCAATGCTTCAAGACTTTGAAGGATTGATTAACTTTCCTGTAAAGACAATGCTAAACGATATATTGGGGGTGTTTGAACGCAAATAAAATGAATTTCAATAATAATGAATAAATAATAAGATGAAAATATAACTCTTATATGTTTGATGATTTTATATAAAAAGTTTCAGATTTTTATGAGCAGTAGTTTAAAAGATATGGAGCGGTGAAAACTACCAGTTCTTTATGAATCGCCTGGTATTTCCATATTCTTTTGGATGAAAATTACCCAATTATGACTTCTATTATAGAAAATGTTATAATGCCCTAATTTAGGGACCCATCCATATATTAACAGTTAGTGGTGTATATGATCTGAAATTACTTAAAGTTAGGGAATTAAGAATTTAGAAACCAATCTAAGAAAAAGATATTGTGGTTTGGATTTACCTCACTGTACTCCTTTCTATTATGGGATTTTTTTCAATTTTTATACTAAATGTGCCTTAGTTTTCATAAATTGATATCCTGAGTATTTCAAACCAATTCAAGTATAATGGTGAATCAAAACACAATAATATTTCAACAAAATCTTTTTATGAAATTTCCCATAACTAGTGGTACAAAAGTAGGTCAGTATCACATAGAAGTACCATATGCTCTAATATTAGATGCTGAGAAATAAACTATTTTACAATAATACTATGTACTATCATTCAAGCATGATTGCAGTAATTTTTACAATGTAATTGTTTATAAATGAGTTTAATTTTTTTAACTAACAAACTGGACTAGTTATCAAAGTAAAGGATACATTTGGTAATTTTTTGAAAACTCTGACCTTAAAACAGGAAGACTCAAGGAATAGGAAAACTCAACAAGAGTTTGAAATTTTCTATTGAATTAGCCTCTGTCAAACCTCTGCTTCTTATTATTTGATAAATATACAAAATGTCATTTCAAAAAATGAATACATTAATAAAATACTTATATTACAATATGTATTTTTTATAAATAAATAAATAAATAAATAAATAAATAAATAAATAAACAATATTATATTTAATAATAGCGAATAAAAGTGAACATAAAAATACAGCCCTGCCTCAGAACAAATTTAATCTCAAACCATTATACAGACCAGGGTTTCTCAACCTTTTTTTACCCATGGACCCTTTTCCCTTCTTTTTTTTTTTTTTTTTTTAAGTGGACCCCCTCATAGCTATTCAATAAAAGAAAAGCTTATTCTATTTTTCACTAATAAAAAGTAAAGGGATTATATTAATAATCAATGAAATAGTAAATGATTATGCTTTACTTTGAATGAAAACTAATTTAATGCAAATAAATTACTCTACAGTTAAATTCTATAAAGCATTTATGCACACTGGTAAATAATTCATAATAAACCATTTTAAAATAAGTGTGATTCAATGAGATCCTTGTGATTGATGCTGCTCATCGAGTTTCTTTACATCTGGTTCCATCTGATTCCATTTTGCCTGTGGACCCCGGTTGAGAACCCCAGATATAGACTCTTAATAACAGTTGCTGATTTGTAGCAAGACTTTGAATAGTCCTTAAAGAAAAAATAATAATCCCTCAATATTGTATCATCATAAGATTATTAAAATCTTAAAACTTTCTTCATAGATTTGATATTTAACCTTAATTGTGAAGAGTGGAACAAGATAAACTTATCTCTGTCCCTGAAAAGATTTTGGCCAATAAGAAGCAAATTCTTTGGCTATCAGTGCAACACGAAACACTAAACAGGATTATTTCAAAGTACACAATGAATTCTACCTCTCCTTGATCATGTCTGCAATACACAGTACTTCTTACATCTCTAAGAATGGAATATCAATTTGAAAAAAAGAAAAAAAAAATGGTTAATTATACAAATTAGCAGTGAATTTGATGCCGAATTTTTATATCTGATGTAAATGCTATTCTGAGGGGGTAATCGAAAATGTTTTATATAGATAGTTATGTTTGACAGTTTGTCACTAGCCACTTGGAGACACAACAGTCTTAACTGATAAAAATAAATAAAAACTGATATCAACGCTTGTAAATTATTCAATAACTGATAAAAAGTTCAGATGTTTTCATCGAATTAATTTTTTTATTACAACATACATTTTTGTGAATGGAAATTTAATGAAGTGCAGCATTTTCTTTTGATTTCAATATGAATTATTAAAAAAGATTTTCATTTTCAAACTGGACTTTTATCAGATTAGTAACATACTTTGTCGTCCCAAATATTTCAGAAAATTCAAAATATTTAAATTTACAGCAAACAAAAAAATACAATATTATTAACTTAATGGCTCAATATTTGCATTACAAATGATTAGGAAAGATCATAATAAGCTGTTCCAATATAATTCATTAATAAAACAAATTTGTTGATCTTACTTCTTACATTTTGATGATTAACTTCATTATTATGCTCTCTATGGAATTTCATTTTATTTTTTAATTTCTTTTTCTAATGAAAAAACAAAACAAATATATTTTGTCCTTCACCACAGCAAATACTAATTGTACTTAATTTGTATATTTTAACTTTCTAAGGTATTTCAAGTTCAGTAATTATACAATGAGACAAATGCAATCACTCGATTTGAAATAGTGTATTTCCTATAAGAAAGTATGTTTGTGAGGATATGTATTCATTATAAATTGTAAACCTGTGAATTAATAATAAACTAATATAAATCCCATGCAATAGTGCTGTTGCTTCTGCCGTGCCACGTATTTGTTCTTATTACCCGTTATTATTTTACACCTTCCTTTTTACTGTAATTTTGAAATACCTCGAACCATTTCATTCAAACAAATTCTTGTCATTTCTGTAAATGTTTAAGACTTGACTATAGAGAGTAAGCAATGCTTTTAATTTATAATACATTGTTGTAATGTAGTTAAAATTTACATATTTATCAAACTGGGATTGTTTCATAACTTTCTATAATTAACTGAAGAAATGTTTCTGTTCCTATATTAATTTTGCATTTTACTGATTTCTGTGCATTAAACGTACTATTATTACAAAGTAAACAAATTTCACTATTTGCACCTCTATACAGAAGCATCTTTACTTTCAAATGTCACTTGAAGGATCCCAGTACAGCTGCCATTTTATAGTGTTACTACCCCTCAGTTGCTTTAAACTAAAACATCCAATAGTGCTTAATCTAATCCTTATCATCAAAATTTTACACTTTTATTAATACCTCATTTGCCAATGCTTAATTTCGTTTTCGTATATTCTTATTCAAATGAGCAGTTTTCAAACAGCTTTGAATAATGTCACTGAAAAAATTTGAAATCTCAAGGTATGTTTCTAGCTAAAGTGATGAGTTAAAACAGCAGGTGTCTGGGATGCTTAAAAGACGTGAACATACCCTGCTTTAACAGAAGCACATGTAGACAATAGTATTATATGATGAGACGGTAATTACTACAGGAATGATTTTAATAAACAAAGAATACAGGTAATATTATGTAACAACCTATGCTTGAATCACAAGTTACATTTTTTTTTTTTAATCATCGGAATAAAGCACGAATTAATTTGTAGTTACATCTTTCAGATCAACGAACTACCACAACCTCAAACATCTTCTCTGAAATGTTTTTAATGGAGCAAAAAATGTTTTTAAGAAAAAATAATAATTAAAAAAAATAAGAATTTGGCCCATTTTTGCGACAAAAGTATAAAAATATATTCTTACTCTTTCTAGAGAAATCAGAACTTGTCAGATAAAAAACGGATTTTCTATGTCAACATTGTATTTGGATATTTATTACAAATTTATATCAGCGACATCTCGAATTATCGGAAGCTTCCAAAACAATGAAACATTGCTCACCATCGCGAAGTAAATAATTATTCTCTAAAATTATAAAATATTAATATTAAATACCCCAATTGTGTCAGAAGCAACTGATGTTTGGCTTTTTCTTCATCACTACAACTTATGTATTTTCATTGTATAAGTTTTTGTCCGTCTCTTATAATCACTTCTACGTTCTCTATTCATCTAAGCTTTTCTAAGTATTGATCTTCGTTTTAAATTTCTTACCAATGGGAAATATTGGTTCCATCAGATTTGATAGAAATAAGGTAAACATCAACGGATCCAAGATACGACGGCCGAGAACTATGGCGAAACAGGCAACAGGTCACGTGATAGGAATGATCAAATCTGATTGGTTGTCCTTCACAGCGTTTATAGGCAAGACCCGAACTATATCTCAAAAGAGATGTGTCCAAAGAGATCTCTTTGGATGTGCCTATCTATGCTAAAACTAGTCAAGGTTACTGTAACTAGACTACTTCCTTCTCATTTAATTTTCATTTGTCCGTGTTAATTGTCTTTCCCGTTGTACTTTTTTTTTAATATAAGTTCTTTGATCGCGTTTATTTGAGTAATTATAGAAAAACACAATTATGAAACTCCAATATTTAAGAAAAATCAGTAATCTTGGACATGAGTAGTTTTGTCAGTACAATCTAACTCGACTGTATTGGGAATTCATTGTTTGTGGTAATCTTGCTTGCCACCTACCATCCGGCGAAAATTTGACGGTATTTCTGCACGATTCCAACTTCACGGACATAAACCGAACCTAATAGAAACCAGGGCGAAATCTATCATGATTATGTCGCTCCATTGATGCTAAGAAGTTAGCCGATTATCTTTAAAAGTCATCGCGTATTCCGAAGCTTAGCTTAAATCTATATTTAAGCATGCTATTTACATTTTAATTTGATAAAGCAAGAATTTCCATTAAATATGTTTGATAATGGAATGAAGGAGCCTGTCAATATTAAAAAAAAAAAAAAAATAATAATCAACTACGACTTTTTTTTTGTTAATGGTCAAGGAAAAAATATTCAATCGAAGGAAATATAAAATAATATATAAAACGGTTTAACGTTCATTAAATGTAACATGAAAAACGATAAAAATGCACAAAATCGTTTGCTTTCACGCCTTGAGCCATCATAGATGGCGATCTGGAACAACTGTTTCGTCCTTATTAGGACTCATCAGCCAGATTTAGCCTCAATGATCAAGCTCAGAACGCGTGAAAGCCTATACACACACCTTCGTTACAGAGTTTGCCGTCGACCATGTTTTAATTTATTCAGAGTATTCCACAGAAATTTCATTTTTCTACAATCAATTTCATGGGAAGTTCATTTCCATCATTTAGTCAATAGTGTTGTTTTTTTTTTTTTTTTTAAAAATTTGAAGCTTCTTTTTGAAATTGGAACCTTATACACTGTCCGGTCATTTCATTAGGTACACCCCT
Organism: Thereuonema tuberculata; assembly: GCA_023159025.1. NCBI lineage: Eukaryota > Metazoa > Arthropoda > Chilopoda > Scutigeromorpha > Scutigeridae > Thereuonema > Thereuonema tuberculata. The sequence continues at coordinate 33,526,745 of JAFIDM010009631.1, forward strand.
GCTGTGCGCACAAATGCCGTGTCTCACAACAACTCTTCAAACCGATGGGGGACAGTTTCATGTTGTAGGGGATGTTTTCCAGGCACAACATGGGTCCATTGATACCTCTGGAGGCACGTCAGGATGCTAGAGCATACCTAAACATCGTAGCTGACCAAGTGACCGTACATGTTAACAGTTTATCCTCATGCAGATGGCTACTTTCAGCAGGATAATGCGCCGGTGCACAAAACCCACCTCACTATGGGATGGATTGAGGAACATGACGATGACTTTTCCTTGCTGCAGTGGCCACTCAGTCCCAGGATCTCAGCCCAATTGAAAATTTGTGGGATGAGCTGGAATGGGCTGTTCACTCCAGACCTACACCTCCATCAAATCTTCAGGAACTGCATGGCACACTCATGTCTGCCTGGTACACAATATCTCAATAACGTTTTCAGCATCTTGTGGAATCCACGCCTCGACGAATTCAGGCTGTTTTGCGGGCTAAAGGAGGCCCAATACGCTACTAGGTAGGTGTACCTAATAAAGTGGCCGGACAGTGTATATACTTACAAAATTGCAAAAATTCCTAAAGCTGTATTACTTTTTCATTAGTGATTTTATCTTTAATGACCAAGGGAACAAGTAATGTCCTTAAAATTAACAAGTAAAGCTTGATTTTCATCTGAAATTTTATTGTGCCAAAGATTCCATCACACTGGCATACCAAAGGGAATTAGACCCCCCCCCCTGCCCCCATTGCATTCGAAAACGGAAATGTAGATTTTGAACCTGTTTGTTGGAAAGTTCATTGGTTTGTCTGTAACTTGACTCCTTCCCATCCAGTAAAGGACTTAACATTTTTTTTTCTTTGGTTGAACAACCATCACAACCCCTCCCATTTCAAAACCTTGAATACGTCTATCTTCCATCATGTCCGTTAGTACTTTTTTATTTAAATATACATCAATATTTGGAAACTAGCCGGGTACCGTCGCTTCGCTCCAGAACTCTTGCATACATAGCATAAAAAAAAAAAACTTTATTTATTTACCAAATTAATATCGAGATCGGAAAATATACGAGTTCCCAGCCCATTATGGCCTTCTCCTGACAACTCAGATGTATTGCTGCTTGGTGCCACACACTTATATATCGATAAGGCTACTTTAAAGCGAAAATATAAATCCTCTTTATTCCCTGTCCCGTGGGAATTTCGAAAAATCCGGCCTTATTCCTTGTCTACATCATAAAGGGTACCTCTGTGCAACATTTCAGCTTTCTAGGTCCAAGGGTTTGGGCTGGGCGTTGATGAGTCAGGACTTTTCTTTTTATACAGGTAGATATCTGATAACTTTTGAACTTAGGGACACAATGAAGTAGCTACATTTTTGATACCCAGATCAACTGATCAAAATGTTGCTCGAGAGTTCAAACAAAATAGAGACACCCTATTTTGCCACTTCCATAGTGCACCTGGAGCAATGGAATCATTGCCTCTCCCTGCTACTCTATATCTCAACATGAGCAACTGTAAGATCCAGTAAATGTTTTTGACTCATTATTTGGATAGCATTCTTCAGTCTTTAAATAGCATAATAAAGGAAATACAGTATGGCCCAAAACGAACGACACAGAACCGTTTTGAACAGAAAACACTGCAACCGAAAGAATAATCAATGGTGGTTGTTGACAAATACATGTTCAGTGTGATCTCCTTGGTGCTCTAAGCAGTACTCGTAGCAGTTGCATATGTTGTCCACCATGTTCCGAAAGAGAGGTTGTGTCAATCCTCTAAGAGTTGTCACAATCTTTTGCCGCAGTTCAGCAATGTTTGCCAGAGGTTGTCCTTGAAAAAACATTTCCTTCAGCAATCCCCAAATGTACACATCAGGTAGAGTTAAATCAGGGGAATGTGAGGAATATGGAATTTTTGCTCCACAGGATATCACAGTTTCCGAAGGTGTCATGAAGTAGCGGAAGTGATCCCCTCACCGTATGACACGTTGCCCCATCCTGTTAAAACCACTGGGAATGAAGAGGTTGGTGTCGTGCTCAGTTTGTATGTTGGAGGTCCCTGAGAAACAGCGTGATTACCTGATCTCTATAACACAACTGATTTACAGTCACTGGATTCTGTTGGCCATCCTCAATGAAGTATGGACCACTGATGCCGTTTCCAGAGACCGCACAACAAATCGTCACCTGTTCACTGGGTAGTGGTGTTTCAATAATGATGTCTGGTCAGGCGAAAACAAGAAATCCCCATGTTTGTTTATTGATATAACCATTCAGATGAACATGATACTCATCTAAAAACCAAACATTAGCCAAAAATCCGGGATCGTCATACACCATTGCTAGCATGGAAGCACAGTATACGACTCTTGCTTCTTTATCGACAGGTTTCAATGGTTGGCCAGTCTGTACCTTGTAAGGGAACCCACCAATCGTTTTAAACATTCATCAAACTGATGTTCAACCCGTGTCCAATTTAACTGCTGTTCGTCAGAGACTTCGTTGTGGCGACTGCAACACTTGCTCAAAAATTCGGCCGTGATTTTCATTCGTTGTTACCGTTAACTGGACGGCTGGTGCAACCTTTCCGCTATGTGAGTACACTTCCAGTTCGACAGAATTTATCGATGACGGATAGCATAATCTTGTTCGTGGGTGCTGGACAGTTAAAACGCTCCCGAAATTCCGTAGCAACATGTAACAGGCTAGGTCCATTGCCACAGCCTGCTCCGTATGATCGAAAATAGTGCTCCACAATAAACACTTTCTCTTCGGTAGTTAATTCCATTTTCACAGCAACATTGATTAATCTCTCATCCATAATCATTCCTGTTCTGAATACAACAATCGCTTACGTGTTCATCTCGCAGTGCCACCTTTTATGCGGTCAAAATGTTCAGTGTCATTTGTTTTCAGCCATAATACTGTACATTAATGTTTTTTTCATTGCTCACCTCTTCATAAAGGAATGTTTTAGTTTTTAATTAATTGATTCTGCTTTTATGTGTTTTTTTTTTTTTTTTTTTTTTTAAAGTAGAAACTACTTTTAAGAGGAAAATTCTTTTCATTCTTACAGTTTTTGGTGCTTGTTTTTGAGTAAATTATTTTAGCTTCATCTCATTTGCCTGCAGATCAATAGCCGATTTCTACAATTAATGAAGATTTTTTGTGGAGAAAACTGATTGCTCAAAAAGATTTTTGGACATTATCATGTGACCTGATCCTTCTTGGGATACTTCACAGAAATTTTTGTTTCCAAAATCATTCTACTATGCAATTTTTGTGTGCAGATAGTTTCATGATTGATAACAAAAAAACATTTGACTGGATGCTTCAGAATATTTTGCAATAAATTCTTGAAGCAACCCTGTGACATTATTTCAATTACATTGAAAGTTTACAACAACTTTATATTTGCAGCTGTCATTTCCTTGGTGTCTTTGATCCCATTGATTTAGGCCAGCATTTCTCATCTGGTGGTATGCAGTGTCAACAATAGAAATTCTGTAATGGCACTTCTATAAAATTACATATTAAACAACCTAGCTGCCCAAACATTTTAGATTGTATAATTCTTTTTTGGTTGGATTATTGATAGGATTTAAGAGTAAAAAATGGTTGGAACCGCTAATCCAAGTCAAACTGAAAAGCTAAAATGCCAATAATCACAGTCCTAAGTAAACAGATGTTACCTCCGTTAACGATCTTGAAAATGCTCAAATAATTCTTTTTGATTGGCAACCTGCAGTTTCAATAAAACAGATTAAATTCAACCCTACAGCTAAACATGCTTAATTTTATAGTTAAAGGACTTAGTAATTAGTTAAGAATTACTGAATTTGTTAAGTAATTTTTGAACTTTGTAATTCACTTTTACTTAAATAATTGCAAAAAAAAATATTATGTAAATAATTCTAAAATTGATACAGTAGTCAATATTTTCCATATTAAACCCTTCAAAATTCTTTTGAATACATCCCACAGAAGTTATGCTTGGTGACTTGCAAGTCACCAAGCATAATAAAAAAATAATATGATAAAAAATGATCAATGATATCAAAACATGACAAATGTAATTTTTAATTCTCATTTTTATCCAAACTTTCTGCTATGAAACATTACAATTATATGGGACTAAGGTCCTACAAGGCCCCATATAGCTTTACAAGTACATTTGAGTTGCATTTGAGAATGGCAGTCATGACAAGGCTCGCTCACCAGCATAACAAATCAATTGCATTACCAGTGGTATGAATCATGGTAATGATTATCAAATTTATAATACTTTACAACTATAAAGTATTATAAAAGTGTTTGGATATATGTGCAACTTAGTAATATGTACTGTACTGTATGTGTTTCTCTCATATATACTATATATACTACATCCTGTAAAGTAGATGACTTTCAAATTATGACTAAATAGATTGATGATGAGTTTGTCAGAATGTAACCTCATCAAGGACTATCTGTAATTGGATTTGCTACATTACATCTGTAAAACAGTTTCGTGTTAGTATTCAGTGCTCAAGAAAAAGTTTTGTTCTGCTAAAGTGAGGAAATTGCCATTGATAACATATTAACCAAAAAACCTTAACAACTTACATAATTAGGTAAATGAGCACAACTTCAAGTGATCTCTTAGCAATTTCTATGTTTTATTCCATTTCAAATCCCTTGCTTTCACTGCTGTTGCAAAAACTTCCTTTTTGCCATCCTCCTGGTTGTAATCTTTTCATTTATCATTCTATCTGTGAAAATAAGATCTGTTGATGTCAATCTAAAGCTGCACTGTGTCTTTTCTAATCTTGGTTCTATGTTCTTTTTTCCTTGGTTTTGTCAATCCCAGTAACTCCAATCTCATTTTCTCTATTTCACTAGTGCAGTTGCTTTCCTTAATATCCCCTGATGTCCCAGTGCCAAAACTCGTAATCCTGTTAAAATGTCAACTCTTCGTCCAGTTAATCAGTTCAGTTTTCGTGCTCAAAAACCTATTCATCTTAAAGAGATTCAGCTAAGTAGATTATGAACACTCTCTAGTCTAGTGCAGAACAATATCTCATTGGACTGGCATTTCCTCCAGCCCCAAGCTTATGCCACTGAACTTTTGGCCTCTGAAAAGGTCTTACCCGTCTCAACTGATATTGCCCCTCTCATCAACATTTCATGCTTAACATTACTGCTATTTCTGAAAGCTTCATCAAAAAACATTATAAATTAAACATTCAATTAACAAGATTCTTAATGTACTCCACTACAATGCTAAGAAACTAAATTAAATAATTTTTAATTAAACAATTAAATAAATTATAAGATCTAATCATGCTCCATTCTTTGTATTCTGCACAATAGCATGATGCAAAGTCTTAAATCTTATAAAATAAACACATTTAAACTATAGTGTTTCAGGATATTTTATCAATTAAAAAATATTAACAAATATCTAAAACTTTATGAACATCAGTAACACAACTGACTTTTTCAACCAAAAGTAAATGATACATAAAAAGTGACTGATGAGGCCTGGAAGAAATATCTTTCATATTATTTTGATCTAGCCAGAAAATTGAATAAGGCTTATACAAATTATCAAGAGAAGTTTTAACAGTTCTTCTAAATAACTAGTCGGCTACCCGTCGCTTCGCTCCGGAAGCCTCGCTTATGTAACGGAAAACAACTTTTTATTTATTAAAAAAAACACACACACAAATTACATCAAGTAAACTAAAACTAAAATCTTTTAAAAGTTTTTTTTTTTTTTTTAATTTAATTTTTGATGTCTATATTCTCTCAATCCATGACTGCTTTTAGAACCAGCGTGTGAATCATATATCTATGATATATTTTTAGTTTTTATAGATTAGAATGTAGTCCTCGTGGTCTAATGGCTAAGACATCTAACTTCGGAGCAGAAGGTTGCATGTTCAGTTCACATAGTGAACTTGTAGAAATTATTTCTATTTTCACAAATTACAACAATTGCACCAGACAGACAGAGAAATAAAAGATTTTTAGTAATTGGTTGATAATTTTCAGTGGTTTTTGAATTACGAATAACGATTTTTCAGTATTCTACCTAAAAGAAATAGAGCTTCTTTCTTTCTTGACTTTTTTATATTCCAACATCTTCCATGTACACGCGCTTATTTTTCAATATCACACAGAATTTGGTTAAGTCAGAATATTATATTTAAAATATTGCAACGTTTCGGCAATTATAGTTCTAATTGTCATTTTCGAATTACAAATAAACTGACGGATGGGAAATAAATAAACAATCCTGAGATTCAAAAAAAAAAGGTTGAATACATCCTTATTGATGGGGGAAGGGGAAGGACAGATAAGTCAAAAAACAATATGAAGAAAGTTGTAGTCCCTATGGCCTAATGGGTAAGACGTCTGACTTCGGATCAGAAGGTTGCAGGTTCGATTCCTGTCGCGGATGTTTCATTGTAAAAATTATTTCTATTTTCCATTCTCACAGAAAATTGCGCTGGACAGACATACATACAGACAGAGAAATAAAAGATTTTAGTAATATAGATTTGAGCAATCTCTCCTTCAGATGCCTTCTTCTCAAAATCATGTTCTTTTTCTAAATGACTTAATTCCATTTTGACACCTGTTTAGCCATTGTATATTTGGCCAAGCCAAATATTTTCAGATAATCCTTGATAGTAAAGAATTTTATATTCACCACACTAGTTTAAAGAAAGCCAAGTTTGAAGGATAATTCTGTATACACTAAGGGCAGATACACCAAGCAAGGGTGCAAAATATTTACCAAAAGAGTAAATTTCTTGGAAAATGAATATGCTTGGCTCCAACAATGAAAAAAAATACCATTCCTCTTCTCTGAAACAATGTTTTTGTGTGAATCTGCTTAAATTTCCAATGCCTTAAACAGTAATTTTTGGAGCCAATAATATTCATTTTCCAGGCAATTTACTCTTGGCAAATATATTGCAGTTGATTGGTGTATCTGTCCTTACAGGATACTAGAATTATCCTTGAAACCTAGGTCTTTAAAGCTAGAGTGGTGTAATAAAAAAATCTTTTACTATCAAGAATAATCTTAAGGTATTTCTGAATTTAAAACTAAGTTTATATCTTACCTTAAACATTTTAACATTACCCACAGATTTAATAATCACTTCTGACATGAAAACAAAATCAAATACTTTGGTTATTCTTTAATGTTAAATTATGTCCTGCATTTAAAAATGTAATACTGGCTGATGCTGATGCCACTGTAGATTTAGTATTCTTTAAATTAACTAAATATTGCAGGATGAGCATCATACACTTTATTTTGATACTTTTTTATATTACAATCATTAAGCTGTCAAAATTCAAGCAAGAATTATAATTTTAATTTTCAAGCTTTGCACTTTTTGTTTTTAATGATTTCACCTAAATAAGTTGGCAAATCCTGTCTGTTCCTAAATGACTGTATTCCAGTATCCAATGAAACCTTCTCTTATTAGCTAAATCAAATATTTATCTTCAATCAATAAACTGGATGTATTAAATAGCTATTTGTCTTTCTAGTTAGTTGTCTATAGTTTGTTAATGCAAGTAAACTATGATATAAAATGTTTAGCATTTGGTGATGTTAATTCTTTTTATAATATTACAATCAGAAGCAGCATACATGTTTTAGATTTAATCAATTTTTGATTATAGATGAAAAATTAACCTGAGGGAAATTAGAAGGTTTGTAGAAGGTCAGCACAAAGAAATGTAAATTTGTTTGGAAAATGAATATGTCAGAGAAGAGAGAATTTTTACTAACTTTTTTGTAATTATATAAGATTCTGTCTATTGGTATGTGGCTTAAGATTGGAGCAGCTTAGTTCTTTAAATGTTCTATTACTTAGCAAGGATTTCTTTCAGCAAACATCACTAACTATGCTTTTTGTTTATTTTTTTTTGGAAAAACTTAGAATAAGAGTTAATACATTGTCTATTGATGTAATATAATGAATTTTAATGTTTGAATATTTTAATGATTTTTACAAATGAATTTGTTAAGACAAAACCTTGTGCTTCACTGTTCAGAGTTGATTGGTAACAGACAAGATGACATTCACTAATGACAAATGAGAATTTGGAAATATCACTTTAAAATATATACAGTAAAACCTCGATATAGCGCTCCCGCTTATACTGCTATTCTGTTCTTTACGCTCTTTTTATACGGTTCCTGGACATTTTCTAAGTACAATAAAACCTCAATATAGCGCTGTCCCGCTTATTACGCTTTTAGGTTACGGTCCCTTGATGAGCGCAATAACGGGGTTTTGCTGTATATATATATATATATATATCCCTGCCGGCTTGGCCGAGCGGTCTGCCGTGTGTGGCCAGTGTGCCGGCACCTGGGTTTGAATCCCAGTCGTGGCATGGCTGTTTCTTTCTTTCTTCTATGTTTCGTCCGTTTCTCCCCTGGGACTTACTCTCTCAAGGTTATCCCCCAAGCGGACTTCTCGTCTCGCTTTCCGATTGTCTAGCCTTGTTCTGACGTTGTAAGGTTGGCGTGGTCCGTTCAGGCCCATTCGCAGGAAATAATAATAATAATAATAATAATAATAATATCCTTATTTTACATGCTTTTTTTTGTCAGAATTTTGTCATCTGTACATCATTTATGATTTATTTCGGATTGAAGTTTCAGTTTTCTTTTATCAAGGTTTTTTTAAGGCAACTACTATTCTATTTTGGAAATATGAACTTAAAAAGTTTAAATATGTTATAGTCAATTCGTTAAAGTGGCCTTTTATGAAATGGACAAATTTGTGGCCATTTTGTGAACTAACCTCTTTTCTTACCTTTTTCATGAACTGGACACATGAAGATGCCGAGTCATAGCCTTATAATTAGTATTAAAATAAACATTAAGTCATTAAAAATCTTAGGCTGGATGGACATTATGCAATTATAATATTAAATAACTATCAATAACAAACAAATAAACATAAGCTAAATTGTGTGCTGGTTCCATACATTACAACTTATAATAGGATAATAGTAATGAAAATGTACTCATCACTGCAACAGAGGACTGCTGATAATGTCAACAGTACAACATACAAAACTCATTATAGCAATATTTCGCTGCTAATAGTAAATGTTACCATAGGCAAAAATGATAATTCTTCTAGGAACTAGCCAGTTCACAGAATAGGCAGAAATTTGTCCTATTCATGAAATCATCAATTTCACTATTGGGGCAATTTTTCACTATAAAATAAAAATATGATTTTTTTTGTCAGAATTTTGACTTTTTGTACTTCTTGATCATTTACTTTTGATTGAAAAAAATCTTGAAAATTTTAATCTTTCTTCAAATACTTGGCATTAAAGAACAGATATCATCAGTATCAGAGTAATAACTTCTATATATTTGTTTTTACTACTGTTGAAAACAAAACTCATCAACATGACAAAAGTAAGCATGACATCATAGAAATAATTCTGAAGTTTCTAGACCATACACAAAATTCCTTTTCTCATTATCTTTTGGAGAATATACAAAAAAATTTACACATTCAACATTGAACATTCAATTTATAAAATTTTATAAGAACACCCTCCATATTCGATTTATTTTTTGAGATACAAGCAGTTATCAACCTTACAGAAACTATAAAGTAGAATGTTATTGTGAAATGTTAAAATTCGAAAGTATAAATCAAAGCATGTGGTTAAGCAAAAATGAACAACTACACTGAGATTAAAACAGTATATATTATTTTAATCATTTTCGATGTAGAATCAGGGACTGCAAACATACAATGTAAGCTAAAAATCGGTTTTAACTTATTGTTAATCACTATCTTTCAAACAAAAACTCTTCTTTTTAAATCCTAAAATCAGCTCTTTAAATATTCATTTACTTTTCACCCTAATTATTACTCGGATAGTTATGCCTCTGGAGTCAGTGATATGATTGTTCTAGTTTTGTCTCATATCCTTAACAATTTTTTAACTCTTAATTTTTTCCTTTCCTTTACTTACTACACACTCCAGTACTAAGCTAGTCTCAGAACTGAAAAATAAGAAAAAGCCTATATTTATAAAACAAAGCATTCATAGAAATGTAATAATGGTCATAATGCAACTTTATCTGGTTTTGACACAGCAGATTCTGACAAGACATGCTTACTGGTGACTGACAGACAGGCATGATTTGAAAGCATTCAGATCTTTAACAATGGTATGGTCTCTCACAATATATTCTACTTAGTCCTTACAACATATTTTATTTGAGGATCTACAACAACAAGTGGAGCTTCTCACTCCTTCATAAAGATGCATAACTAAGATCCAGCTAACAGTTCTATTAGATATTATGTTTCTGAACATAAAGGTTAGGTTAAAAGAACCCATTAATAGGCCATGTTGACCCCTTTGGGATGTGTTGGAGATATAATCACCAGCAATTCCTCTACATCAGGATCCAATGTCCTCCAGCCTTTAACCTGGGGAGAAAATTCGGTCCCCATTTTACAGAAGGCTAGATTTTACCCTAGGATTTGTCTGGAGGAGAAACACTAAGAGAAAAATTACAGACCTCCACAGGGAACTGAATCTGGCTACTCCAGCCCAGCAACTACACCACTGGATCACTGGGCCCAGAGTGAGTGGTAAAAATAAATTACACATTCCTTGCTCTACTACAGATTGATGTCACACACACTACTTGAAATGGAAGAATAAGGAGGCATTACATGTGACTGGCTTAACTGGGATTTAAGGGAAGTCTTGGACATTTGTCAAAATCTTGAAACAAATTACTACATATTCAAAGTGAATACCAGTAATTCTGAGAGAAAAATTACCTTTGATGGATTAGATTAGTTCCTTTTAGATGTACTTTTACAAATTAAAGACTTTTTAAAATCAAAATGAAAACAAAAATATAAGGGAAAAAAAAAAAGGAATGGTAACATTTGCAACAATAGTATCTTTTTTGCAGACTTTTAAAATACATGAAAAACTGGTTAAGTTAACTTTCTATTATTTATTTTTTTAATCATTATGTGTGGTGTTCAAATTAATCATTTTAAAGGCAAAATTTAAAAATTTCTAAACAAGAGTTTGGTATAAAATATCAGCTTCTTCCTAAGAAATGAAGAGCTAATATATGTACATGAGATCATGAGTGTTTTTTCCTGAGCCATCATTGTAAGTTGAAATTACAGCAAAAACTCTTGTGTTCTGTCTGCTACCAGATAATGCTTCTAAAGTTTGGGTTAAATAATGGAACATACAGAAAGAATTTCCGGAAAAGAATTTGCAAAATAAATTGGACTTTTAGATGACTTTGTTATTTAGACATAAGGATCTGATATAAGCCGGCCAATTTCTTGATATTTAAATTTTTTTATAAATCTTGAATCAAATCATTGTAAATCACAAAGTACATGTAACAATTTCATTGTTGCAACAAATCATAAGGATCAGCTATTCTCCTGAACACTGCTAAATATTTGTCTCCGCTGTTTCGGGTGACTTTCTTTCCTTCTTCTGTGCTCTCGTACAGTTTTTCAACAATTGGATCAGATTTCTGTAAAAATACCAAAGTTAAAACAATGTTTAAAGCATTCTGTAAATAACTTCACTGATTAAGTAAAAATTCAAACTGGAACATTGATTAAAATGCTTTGTAACTATCTTTCAGTTTAATTTTAATTTCTCAAATTCATCAAGTATACAATTTACACTTTAATGCTGAAAACTCAATGTTTGTTAAAATTTTTTAAAAAGGAGAAGACATTTAAAAATTTCACTTCAGTCAATTAAAAAAAAATATAAAAATTTTACTAATTAAAAACCTATGTAATATTTTGGTAATATATGATGACCATTATCAAGAATTTACATTTAAAACATGCCTTGTAATAAAAATAAAATGTTTCAAATAAAGCAGGGGGAGGAGAAGATGTACAGTATGCTAGTTATACATGTGTAAGAAGATCAATCAGGGAAAGGGTTAAGCTATTTGAGTAATTGGGTAGGATAGTTGAGAAAGAGGTGATGTAGGAAAGGAAAATGTAATTTTTAATATGGGAGAAGAGTATGTGAATCATAAATAGTCCTTAACAATACTTCAAGTTGTTATGGTATTATGAGAGTTAAGATTAAAATGGCCAATGCTTCAGCTATAATTCGTTCATAGTTATTATTGTGATGGGATAATGCTATGGCTTTGTCCAAATTAGGGTGATGGCCTGTATTAAGAAAGTTATAGTAGCTGATCTACCTGAAGTGTTAATGTTAAAAGCTTGAAGGAGCTTTTTTATGCAAGTAGACAGGAGTCTTTTACTTTGACTAATATAAAAGCTATTGCAATTGCAACAAGGAATTTTTTACATTATATTAGATGGGTTAGGGTTTTTATGGGGATTGTGACTTGTGAGCTACAGAATATGCTCATTTTTTGCTATAATTTTTAAAGATATTATTTAGGTAATGTGTTTAGCAGCAATGGATAAAATTTGTTCTTGCAAATTATTACTTTGTGGATTAGTGTGGGATATGATATCTTAAGGGCAGTTGAATTGATTATAAATAATGAATGTGTATTCTTCTAATGATGAATAAGGTGGAATAACCATTGGTGTTTAGGATGGATCAGAAGGTGCCGAGTTCGGTGCAGAGAGCATGTTCACTACTACATTATTATAGTAATGATAATAGAAGAAGAACCCTCCTGACCATAAAATCAACAGTATTGCAATTACATGTAAAATGATGGTGGGAATAATAACTAATTACAACAAACACTTTAGTTTTTAGTAGGAAATCAAAGTTCAAGTTTTGTAAAAGGGGCATCAAAGTCAAACCAAGACTTTTAATTGTCCAGAACAACATCGCACATTAATGAGAGTAGAAATTACATTTATTTCTCGATATAATTCCCTGCTACACTAATGCACTTATCCCGGCAACTCACTAATGCTTGGATACCATCAGCTTAGAAAGATTTCTTAGTAATCCAGAGCCATGATCGGACTGCCTGCTTCACGTCAATGTCAGTGTGGAAATGTTTGCCTTCCAAGAACTCTTTCAGCGACCAAAACAGGTGGAAATCGCTAGGAGCAAGGTCAAACCAGGCCATTTTTTTTGAGAGCATTATGCACACCTTTGACATTTTTAGTGTTCACTGTTGATGGTGGCACCACAGGATAGAAAATCCATCTGCATTATGCCACTTTTATCCCAAAAAACACTGGCCATAACTTTACCTGCTGATGCAATTGCTGGGAATTTTTTGGGTTGTTGTGGGTCTGCTTGCTTCCACTGCAATGATGCTCGCTTTGATTTAGGGATGAAATGATGCACCCAAGTTTCATCACAGGTGATAATGCAATCCAGAAAATTCTGGACTTTGGTGTCAAAATGTGCCTTTAACTCACTGCAGATTTGCAATCGTCTGTACCGGTCAAGGGCAGAAAGCTGTCTCGGTATCCACCGAGCATTAACCTTCCGGATATGCAGATGTTCATGAATGATGGTGTTTAAAAGTTCCCACAAAAAGATTCGTCTTTTGCGCTAATTGATGGCAAGTTATCCATTGATTTTTAACGATCAAGTTTTCAACTCGCTGAATGTTCATGGGAATGACTGTAGTGCTCTGAACCACAGTGGCTGGGATAAATCATTCATGGACATTCGGCCATCTTTAAAACATTTACTCCATTCAAATGTTTTACTGCGGCTGAGAATGTCATCACTGTACTGTGCTTGCAGTCTTCTGTAAATGTCAATCGGTTTTACGCCTTCATTACCAGAAATTTCGTAACAACACGTTCCATGCTTGCACTCACACGGTTGCATGACTTTTTGATTGGCAAGTCAGTCACGTGCCCCACGACATCAGTGTCATTATGCTGTAATAGGAGATACTTGCCACTTACTACCATGACTAACAGGATGTGCTCTGATTTCTCCTTATGCTCATGAAGCTAAAATTCTCGGTTTGACTTGAAAGCCCTACATATATAATGTTGACTGTCTTAGTTTACAGCAATACATTTACTCATCCTTGAAGCAAACAAGAATCTGAGTAGCACAGAATGTTGTTTAATTCTTTCCATTAGAAAATATTATCTATATATATATATTTTTATATATATTTATATATATATATATAATATATATATATTTTTGGGAGATGAACTCCAGTTTTTAAAAGCCCAAGAGTCCTTTCAACCAAGTTTCTAATCGCACTTTTTTAGTAGTAAAAAGAGGGTGACTCTTTTTAGTAAACTTTAATGTAAAAATTTAGGTCTTTTTAAATTTTTTAGTCATAAGTGCAAATATCTAAGATTGAAAGCATAAAAATCCAAGCCCTATTAACTTACATGGAGAAATTTAATGGATTGAATCTGTTTGTGAGATGAAAGAAAATGTTTTTTTTAAAAAAAACATATGGTTTGGGAGCCATTATCTCCTCCCCAATTTGTCCTTTTTATTTGATTTTCTTCAATTGTTTATTGGTGGAACAATGCTTATGATTCAATGGTCCCTTCTGACTTTCAATTCAACTTCTCAATTCACGGGTCTGAGTTTTGATTTTGCAGGTGAGACTTTCTTCCTTCTTTATGCAATGTATACTTTCTTTTGATACTTTCATATTAATAGTGTTAGGCTATAAAATAAATTAGATGTGTATAAATGATTTTCCCTTTTAACTTTATTTACACATTCAATAATTTAAAAAATAAACAAACCCATAGCAATATATATTTGCTTTTTATCTTTTTGTTGAGCATTTTATTTGAGCATCACATTATGCTCATGCTTATTTTCTCAGATGACCTTTCTAGGACCTATTGATTGTTTAGCATGCCATGAATTTGAACAATTTACAGAATGATTACAAAAGCTGAAATTTACATATAACAGACATCCTTTGCATTATTAAAATGTCGTACAATTAAAATTACATTGAATCAACAGTAAATGAGTCTGTTATAAAACAGTCATCTTTACCTTACGAAATGGATTTTCTCTTGCAGAGTTTTCTTAACCAAAGGAAAACTTAGATTAAGATGAAAACGTATTTTACAGAACTTTCTTGTAATGTGTTTGCTTACATGTAACTTTTTAGTTAACAACAGTTTCTTATCCATTTTAATAGACTCCTATTGATAATTAGATATTTTATAGGTTATGAATGAAGATTTGTTGTGTAAATACTTAATGTAAATAATTCTTACATTCCAAATAACTAAATCTCTATAAGGTAAATTAATCATACTGCAAATTTAATAAAAATAAAATTGACAATAAAATAGTAACAAACCAATTCTTTTTCTGAAATCCTTTCAAACAAAGGGTGATCTGTAAAATGTTTCACCATCCAGTCATGGAGATCTTTGACATCAGTGAGTGTATAGGCAGTGCCCTGAAAGAAATTAAAGAATGTTGTAAAAGGAAAGCAAATTTTTAATATAATGATCTACTTATACTTGCAAAAGGTGAACAACCCTACAACATTTTGCATTATCTCCCTAAATAGTCTCTCTTCTATCAGTGTACTTCTGAAATTTTAATAAACAACTTTGCTAGAATAAAATGTCAGGGAAGACTAAGGGTTGGATTAAAAATGTTTTGAACTATGCAAATGAAATATTTACATTTTTGTACAACAAAATTCATGAGAATCATAATACTTAACATTCTGAATAATGGAGGATTCTCATTCGGTTGAAGGTTAAATTAGCAGTTAAGACATGAATCACAAACTAACATCCATTAGGTATTTAGAAGTGTTTACTATATGATATACTATGGCACAAGCTTTAGATGTTGCAATATCTTAACTTGTATTAAATAATTACTGAATACTAATTGGGAAAGAGCATGATCAATCTCAATCCAGGACAGATTCCAAAAAGTTTTTTGCCAGCATCTGATTTGCCATTAATACAAATATATAACTTAACAGCTTAATTTAGACTCTTAATTCATGCATTTTATATCTAATTGACTGAGTATGTGAGTTCTAACTATTCCACTGGAACATTTCTCTTCTATGTCTATTTATATAGGTATCCTGTTAAAATGGCTGGAGGGATTTTCATGAAATTTGGTAGGTACCTATTTATTGTCCAACTTAAAATGTAGTCACATTTATTTTGGTCTCCATCCTTCCAATCCCTCAAAAAATGAGCTCTGAAATTTTTTTCTAAAATAGCTGGACTGAATTTGGCACAATGCTTATTTGTGGTTCAACTTAAAATATGAACACAACTGTTTTGATCCCACTATGTGGTGGATAGAAGAGCATTTATCTAGTGGTATCATTTAACCCTAGTGAAAATGTTTTGATATTTCCAGTCATTATTCCAACTTAAGATTTCTCATTTAATGTTTAGCTAATACTATACTATTTTTTTTTTTCATCTTCAATCATCTTGCAAACTCTATCAAGATGTGATTTTCTTTTGTCATACTTTTCCTTGCAATCAATTACCTTTGTCATACCATGGAGAAAACCAATTTCAACTTTAAATTTTAAGACAAATTGCCTACATTTTCAAATTCTGAACATTCAGATAACAAGCCAGCAATCTGTTTTATCACCCTTTATTGTTCCTTTATTTTATTAACATATGTACTGAATGTCATTCCAAATCACCTAATAAATCATTTTTCACCTACTGGTATTCTAACTTAAATTCAAAACTTAGCCTACATTTACATATGACATTAAGTAGTGATTCAGGTAAGTAATATCTAGTTGGATTTCACAACCAATATTATCAGGTTAATTTAATTGGTCTAAGCAAGTAATGGAAATCAACAATTTTCATAATACAAAATATTTAAATAACGAGGAAGATATGCCGAGATAAGAAAACTATAGCTTTTTAGAAAACCGACTGGTTTTAAAACAGGTAATATTGATGTTGATCACTAAGAAACATGTAATGATAAGTTTAACATGATGAAGAATGAACAACTTCAATTAATGTCACAATGTCTGGTGCCACAAGCTTCTTAATTCTGATGAAATTATTTATCATACCAATCCTGTAAACATCTTGGTTATCTATGCAGTGAAGACCAAGTCTCAGAATTTGAGGTAATGGATAAAAAATGTAAAGATCAGGCACAGATGGATTATATCTTATATAAAAATCAGAAATTACATTCAGTTGAAAATTTACGTTCAGAATCAAGATTAGGTCTGAGATGGCAATTTCAACTTTTTGAAAGAAGCAAGGAACACGTATAAGCAAGATGAAGACCAAGCAAGAATGGCCTTTACTTCAAAAAGTAACCTGTGATATAGAGAACAAATTTCTTTCTATATCACAAAATCAAGATTAAAGAGGGGAATATATTATTTTCTGGCAACCCGATGATCATTCCATCCAATTAAATCTTTGTTTGGCAGTCCAAACTGAATTGTACTATCACTTCAGAAAGAAGAAGAAATGTGAACTCAAGATAGAACACCAATTGTTTCTATCCATATAAACAATAACTGGAGGTTGACTGATGTATATTTATTAATGAAGTACTGTCCAAGTTGAAAGATACATTGATCACCTTCCTTTGTTAATCAAGGAGCCTTGAAAGTTTGAGTTGATAGGAAACCATTACCTTGAATACTTCATGTTTAAATAAAGTTGTGCAACACCTCAATTGAACACAATATTAGTAATATCTAACCAACATGATTAAGCTGTCCAAAAATATTCTGAAGATTTAACTAGTGATGGGAAGTGATATCTATTAAGATAGCGGAGTCCCAACGTGGACAACAATGATCTACAAAGCCTGAAACTAGGAAATATCATGACAACTGCTAAAGGAAAATTTCTTGGGTGCTGAAGTTTAATGCTAGGATTGACATTTGATGACAACAATCACATCTTGAGAAACTAAGTACTTTTACTGATCTAAACCTTGGAAGAACAGACCCATGATACAGAAATATTAATCTTCATTGCTGATATTAAGGAGAATGTAGCTTGTATCGGTGGCTCCAAGCAAAAAAAAATGGTTCTTTTAATCTACTTAATTGATTACTATAGGTTGGGAGATTGGTATAAATACTAGAAGGTAAAATGATAAAAGGTTGGTCAAAATTACAATGTAATTTATCGTCGTATTTTAAAAGGGAAGCAGGACATTTCAACCTTATCTAAGGTCTACTTAATTGATGCCGATGATGTTAAACTGAGGGAGAATGACAAAAGTTTTAACCCCTTCATGTAACTTTGGATAAATATACTGATGTCCTTAAATTAAGGGATCTTGCAGAATGAACTGTTCTGATTGATCGGTAAGGACAAAACTTAGTAGGCGGGTGCAGAAGGTCTTCCCAATACCATCCCCACACAAAAAATAAAAATTGTAGAACCCGTTCTGTCTGAATAAATAAAGTTCAGAAATGCCACCTGTGTAATGGCAGTGCGGGTCACAATACAGGACAAATTGTGTGACAGTTTTGGTCACTGATTGTAAAGTACTGTATGTCAATTGTTAGCCATGGCCCATCGTGTCCATTTGGACCTGCAAACGAGAGGCAGAGTGATAGGACGTCTTGAGGCAGGCCAGTCACACGTGGAAGTGTCTCGTGCACTGAACGTGTCAACCAGCAGCATCCAGGGAGCTGACAGAAGAAACGTAGACCATTATATCCAGACAAACAGTGTAAAGGCGACTCTATGCCGTTGGTCTGTATGCCAGGAGACCCATGAGGGGCATCCCCTTTAGCTAAGCTCACTGGAGGGGAAACTTGTTGAGGTGCACTGAACACGCACCATGGACACAGGCACAATGGAGCCATGTCATGTTTTCTGACGAGTCCCGCAAGGAGGGACCAGGGCCAATCTTGACAACATCGTCAAACATGACCGGTACGAGGGTGGCAGTGTGATGGTGTGGGCAGGCATTATGCTGGGCTCTTGTACACCACTGCTCGTCTTCGACAGAGGATCCATAACTGCCAAGGTGTACTAGGACAATGTCCTTCACCAACATGTGTGACTTTTCAGGGTGCTGCTGGTCCAGAGTTTCTGTTCATGGATGACAATGCCCGACCACATCGGACTCGTCTGGTGGACGAGTACCTCCAATATGAGGACATCCATCGTTTGGAGTGGCCTATATGTTCCCCGGACCTGAATCCAATTGAACATGCATAGGATGCTCTCGGAAGACGTGTTACTGGATGCATTCCACCACCACAAGCGCTACCCGAGCTGAAGACAGCATTGGTTGAAGAATGGGATGCAATCCCCCAAAATTTGCTTGATACTCTGGTGTGCAATATGCCAGCACGTTGCATTGCTTGCGTAGCTGTGCGGGGGGACCAAACAGCCTACTGAACGATCTTTATGCCTTCCACAAACATCTGGATAGTACTCCAGGTGCATCTGTCTCAATGAAGTTTTGGACATTTTTATTTCTTCTGTTAGAGGCAGTGCTGCCACCTTTACTTTTTGTGTGGGGATGGTACTGGAAAGACCTTCTGCACCCCCCTGCCAAGTTTGGGCCTGACCAGACAATCAGAACAGTTCATTTTGCAAGATACCGTAATTTATGGACATCAGTGTATATCAATTCATTTGTATCATAGTATCAGCAGATATTTCTTTAGTTACACTAACATTTCAGTGATAGCATACTAATCTCCCCTATTGCCAGCACATTCAAGACATAAACATTAAAAAAAAAAAAACAAGAAAAAAGGAAGTCTTCAGGAAAATTTGGTTTGGTTCGCAGAGAGATGAATGGTAACATTAGCCTGTGGTAGCCATTTTGAGGAAAGAGCAAACAGTTTATTTGAGCTAGCTATTAGTTTTAAATATAAGAACTGTTTTGTTTTGATTTTTTTAAAAAATTAAGACAGCCTCCTTTTAATCTTTTTAGCTTTGTAATTCAATTGATATTCTTTTAAATTCTTTAGATGCCACATTGGTAATTAGGAGAGGGAAAAAAAGTTTACATGTATCATTTCCAATATGAAGATATATGAATGGTTTTTAAAACTATTTTTATTGCTTAGTCAATAAACAAAACCTGTCCTAACCTAAAAATAAGTTAAGTTAGCCAACAAATTGTAAAAGATTTACTAAAACCAGGGAATACAGATAATATCTGAGATTACATATTTCAAATAGAATTGCAAGATAATTCAAGTAATTTTCATATTCTCCTTCTGAATAATAAAAATTGACTTCACTTGTTGCCAGAAGGGCATGCATTATAATGAAAGATAATAAATAAAACAAATTAATAATAACAAGGAGGCTTAATGTGCATGTATTAAAATAAAGAGAAAGGGAAAATAAATAAAACGCACTTACTTACAAACATGTTGATGAGAGAATTAAAAACGATGCTAATAAATCGAATAAATTCGGAACACTCCACATATTCCTTCAACATGGAAGGCACAAACATATAAGACATTACAACACCATTTAAGATGACACGAGATTGGAATGCATGGTGAGTGTGAGGGAAGTGAGAGGATTAGGCAAGTTAAGCAATAGTGATGGGTGTTATGCCCGCCGGTGAGCTAGATTATAGGAATGATTCAGCTAGGAGTCGGTGGGATAGTTTATTGTGGTGGGAGAGGGGTTTAGCAGTGGAGAAGCTGGGGGTGGGGCTCTTTGTAGTGTGTAACGGTGTATGAACGTGTGGGGTTTGTGTTTTTGAAGGCTTGTTTATGTTCTTTAATGGGCGTGGATAGGGGTCGCGATGTTTGTCCCATGTAGCCAGTGGAGCACTGGTTACATGGGATCCAGTATACAGTGTTGGAAGAATTATTTAGTTGCTTGGTTTGTGTTATGTTTATGTTGGGTGATTTGAAGGCAGGGGCATACTGGTATTGGTTGAGGAATTTTTTAATGAAGTTTTCAAGGGGTGGATAGTAGGTAAAGGGGATGTATTTGAGAGGGTGTTTGGGGGAGTATTTTTAGATTTTTTGTTCAGTTTGTGTGTGAGGATTTTGAGGCGGTTGTGAAAAAGCTGGGAGGGGTAGTTATGGAGATTGAGTATGGTATAAATGGTAAATTTTTAATTCAGTGTGTAAGGCTGGTTTAGTGGAGCATATTCTGCAAATATTTGAAAATCTGATTAGAAACACCCGTCACTATTGCTAAACTTGCTTAATCCTCTCACTTCCCTCGCTCTCACCATGCATTCTCATCTCGTGTCGTCTTAAATGTTGTTGTAATGTCTTATATGTTTGTGCCGTCCCTGATGAAAGAAAACGCGGAGTATTCCAAAACTGTTGGTTTATTACCATCGTTTTTAATTCTCTCCTTAAGATGTTTGTAAGTAAGTGCGTTTTATTTATTTTCACTTTCTCTTTATTCTAATTAATAATAACATTAGACTTTATAGTTTTTGATAATGCATAATATCTTTACAGTTATTTTACTGGTTGAATTTGTTTCAGAATTAAGATTTAAATATTTAACCCATAAATGTATTTGAAAGCAACTGATACTTACTCCTATTTTCAGCACATAAGCATAATCAGCCAATAATTGTGGGCTTACAATCCTCCATTTATGCTTAGATTTCTTGAAATGTGGATCCGGAAAAAGAAAGAATAACTTTGTCAACTGGAAAGAGAAAAAAAAATGGGCAATTAATTTTCAACTAATTATTTAAATCAGTTTCTGTTAGAATTAAATGTAATGGAATGGTCAAAACCAGTCTCCCACAACTGAATTTTAAAAGGCCCATTTTAGCTTTTTGAATTAAAGACAGCAATTAGAATTTTTGAATTAATGATGGTGCATTTTTTTCATACTCTTTCTCATTATTGCTGTGAGCCATAAATATACTGAATTTATTATTCGTCAAATTCAAATACTGTACAATGAATATATAAAAGCAAAGGATGAGAACAAAATTCAACATTGACTTTACAGAAATTCTAATACAGCAAAGCAATCTTAGCATGCATTTTAATGTAGCAAAAAAAAAAAAAAAAAAAAAAAAAAAAAAAAAAAAAAAAAGAACATTTTAAATTTATAGGTTTTGCCGTGTAAACCATGTTCCGATTTCCTTCCTTGCCAGTTGATTTCAAGTCTATTAATACAAAATGTAAACATTTGAAATTGAAAAACTATTAGACATGGTCAGTAATTCTTTAATTTTTTGTGTGGCTCATGCAGACTGACTGTGGTCATTATGGTTAAAAAATAATAATAGGCAATAATAATTCAAAGATATATGGATTAGAAAAAGCCGCTGTGACAGACCGGATCTCAAAAATGGAGAGAGCATATGGGTTGACAAAAAACATCTACAATAAGAAGTGTTTATCCTGGAATGCTAAAATAACACACTACAACACTTTGGTCAAAACAGAATGCCTATATGCCTATATTTGAAACACTTCCGAATTTTTCACTATAATTTCCTTCCGAAAATTTCTATATATTTATTATATATAATCTCGTGATTAATAGAAGGTGAGAAGACTTTATTGTAAGGAATATGAACACTAGAGAAAATTAAACTTAATTTTCAGTACAAGAAAAAACAACTTAATTTTTACTTTTGCACTTTACGGAAGATACATAATTACACAAAATATTTCCTGATCCCTAGAAACAATCTGTGTATTGACTCTTAGAATCTTGTGGACAGCAATTAGAATAATGAATTGCTGATATATATCAAATTTCATATTTAAAGATGTTAGTCATGTTGTCTAAAAAACTGTGGAATTTTCTGGAATTTAAAATTCTGTAAGATATTTAGAAAATGTTTCACTAAGTGCACTTCCTTTCATTCACAAAATTATTTATAATTCAGCTACAGGAAGAGCAACCTATTTCAGCTTTATTATTTCTTCAGTTTCAGTTACATCTAGTATTTCAATAACTCCAACACAAATCCAGAATATCAGGTTAAAAATACTGACCCTTTAAAATCATGAAACATCATAAAACAAAATTAAAACATAAAGGGTTAGTGATATCTACTGAACTTCAATTTATCAAAGAACCAAATCAATTTTGTAGTTAGTCAACCTATTTAACTATTAACTTTAATTTGTACTAGTTTCATAGGTTTTCATTTTGTTTATTTTATGCTTTGAAGTATTCATTTTAACTAAGCTGCTTATAAGACAATACACAAAGAGAGTAAGGATAAAACTCACTTTCTGGATTGTTTAAGATGAATGAAATCCTGACAATTTCTAAGAATTAATTGCATTTCATTGTCAGGAACTGTGCAAACAAAGGACAACACCAACATGAACACAAGGAAATGGTGGTAAATGTTCTGTCCACCTGATAATTATAAAAAAAAAAAGCAGAACAGATCTCTGATTTTAAAGTTGCCAAACCCTTTTTCTATCAAAATACACTCATCCATGATCTCCTTTCTGAAACATTTTTCATAAGCTACAGAAATTACTCTTAAAATCACACAATCCAATCAGTGATGGACAAAATGCTCATGAGTACTGTTAACTTCCTTTACCACATCCATATTTGTTTGTGATGTCCTCTGCTATCCCTGAAATAATGTGAGTAACAGTTAATTCATTTTTATCTTATTCTATATTTATTTTTAATTTCCAGATGCTAATTTCCAGATTTAAGGCTGAAAGAAAAATACACACAGGTTGTCTTATTTCTGCTTCAATTAAGCTAACATTTGGAAATCTGGCCATAACCAAATGATAAAGTAGTATACTGGCATTATGTTGACTAGATGTTCAAACTAAAGATACTTATTAATATTTTAAATTAATGTAAGTGTACTATAAGCAAGATTATTTGTTAATCCTATTGAAATTTCTCATAAGAATACAAGTGAAGCTCAAGAGTCACTGTCCTTTTGAAAACTTACCAAGACTTATATCTTTAAAGAGCTAGCAAAATTTATAATGAAAACACAGAATTTCACATCAAAGATAACCTTACCAAAAAGACCAATGAAGACAGGCTATCTATTCAGGTATTCCTATTATGTGAGAATAGGAAAAACAAAGTTTATATTGACAACTTAAAGGACAAAAGGAGAAAAAAAACCAAACAAAAACCAAACATGGTTACAGTATAAAAAGGACCAACAGTAACCATATGTTTTGTGTTGTATCATCCTATATGTTTGTGTCATCCTTTAACCTGTCATCCCAGGTTCTGAAAAATCTGGGTAATATACCTCTACTTCCCATTTTCCCAACATTTACTTGCAGCTAACTTATTTTCATTACTTCATTTTATTTACAACCCATCTAATGTATGCTATCTTGCTGGAGAAACTCTTTAAATGCATACAAAATACTGATTACTGATAATGTACAACAGAAATCTTTGATGCCCAAAACAGTTAAGAGCACAGTAGGAAAAATAAAATTTTTCAATTTGGAATGTCTGAATAATGCTCTGTTCATTGCAGAAAGCACAAGTCTTTATGAAAAATGAAGTGCACTGGAGTACAAAATTTAGGGACAAGTCAGATTTTCACCTGTAGCTTCTCACAGGAGTGGCCTCTGAATATGAGAAAAGCATGCCAAAGGAACCTCGTGAGGCACCAAAATAATGAAAGAAACAATACAACAATAGATACAAAACAAGATAGAGGGACTTTATGCAGAAATGGCTACATAGCACTGGCTGCCATGATACAGATACATCACAGCCAAAGATGGAACAAAGGGAAGAGATGGTCCTCAGTAGGGATATGACCACCCTTAACTGTGATGCATGTTTTTCAACACATATCCATACTTAGAATATGGTGGTTGATAAGTTATTTGGGTAGTATCGCCTATTCCTCTATCAGCCCTGTCTTCAGTTGGTGAATAGTTTCCGGTGGATGTGGACATGCCACAAGACATCTCCTCAGAGTGTTTGATAGATTTAGATCTGGGAGAACATGTCAGCCAGTCAATTTGAACAATTATCTCACTTTCCAACAACATATCAACAGCTGCAGTTTGTTGGGGGTCTGGCATTGTCGTCCATAAACAGGAACTCAGGGCCAATGGCATCTCGGAAGAGACACACATGGGGAAGGAGTACTTCAGTATAGTAGCACACACCAATTACAGTACCTTCTTCCAGTATCTGGAGCTCTGGTGAACATTCAGCACAATGCCTTTCCAGTTGAGAACACCTTGACCGCAAATAGTGTTGGTCCTTAAGTTTTGCAATCTAGTGTATATTCGCATCAGTATCCAGTTTGTTAGAATACAATTAATGATGATGTTACATCAAAAAAAGAAAGTTTTATGGTAGAATGCAATATGAGGAAAAGACAAAAACTTGGCAGATGAGCTAATAATGAAAGCTAACTGCATTAAACATAACTAAAAATAACTAACCAATTATTATAACTAAGTCTTCATTACTACTATTAATTTTGCTTTGTTTTTTTTTTTCAAAACTAATAACTCTTGGCCCTGCTTCCATTTTTAATTTTCATTTTATTCTTGTTTATTCATAAATAACAGAATCTTCCTTATCCAAGATAAGTTCTTGCAATACATTTAGATACAACAGTGTAAAAGGTTGCCACAAAGAAAAAAAATATTGTAAAATGCTAAATGTTTATTTGATATATATATTCAATGAAGAGCATAATGATATCTACATTATAACTAACCTGAATATTTTAGTTACTTGTAAAGTTCATTTCCCATGAACTGAAATAAAATTTTAGACTCAAATATACCAGTGCTGCAACGAATACTTCAGTATTTTAAAATTCAAAAATAACATACTGAGATTAGTTAAATAATGTGGTGAAATAAATTTGAGAACTGAAAATGAATGGATAGTGATGGCTCACGAAGCAACGTATCAGGTGAATACCAAAGATAGTATTTTGGCTAAGGCCTTGTGGTTTCATATAACTTTTATAAAAAGGCCTTCCCTTCCTGTAGAAAGATGCCATTATGATGGGTTTTTATGAAGTTCCCAATTAGGAAGCCTAACCAAGAGCAAGATTACAAGTCTCATATTTTGTTGTGATGACTTGCTACCCTCCATAAAGAATAAATCAATTATAATTCCGCAACACATCTCGAGCAGGATACACTGGAATCTGCTGTACTGAAAGGTTTACATTTCTGAGTAAGAGAATTATGAATTTTCATCATTTAATGGTACATGTACCTTAACAATCAGAATATTCAAAACCATGTATTATCTTGGCTAAATTTCCAATTCTGTCAAAAAAATGAGAGAACAAATACAGGATTTCTTGAGATCAAAGAACTTAATAAGGTGGATAGTTTATCTAACTGTAAAACTGCCAGGTAATTTAAATTTACTAGTACTAAAGTAATGCTAATATTTAAAAAAAATAATTGTGCATTAGCTGGTGCAGAGCTAGTATCTGTCTTATTAATGACCTCTGATACAATACTAATGTATTGGATACCAGTATATAAAAATGTCTGAGAAATGTTCAAGCTTAAAGATGTAATGGTTTGACATTTATATTAAAACTTTCTGTTCATTTTCTCTAACTCCGTTTCCTTCTGCTACTTTACCCAAAATGATACTGCTAACACTTTCAATGTTTAGTTTTGACAGCTTGAGATAAGTAACAATTGTAGACTGAAAATAAAAACCGGGCTAAGTGCCACAACAATCGATTTCCATTTTATTGCTAAAATATGGGCTATGTGCCTATGCCAGTGCGGTAAAAACCGGGCTATATGATATTCAGTCCGCAAGTAGTTCAAACTTCAGTCAATTGTTAGGCTTTCACTGTAGCCAATATTAGTTTTCACAAAGGTTTTTCCTGTTTTTCTCAGAACTTAGATTTTGGCACTTAGCACGGTTTTTATTTTTAGTCTACAATTATTATCTGCTGTGATAACATATGCTTTCTTAGATTTAGGTTGCACAATCCTTTTGGTAGTTTATACCTGTTCAGTGACAGTAATGATGTTCAGTGACAGTAATGAAGACCAGATACTACCTTTATTTTTTTGATAAAAGGAAAAACAAATTATAAACAAAATTATAAAAAACAGTTGGATAATTCTCCAATACTCCATTTTTATTTTTATCAAGTAAGTGCATTTTATTTTTACTTTATTTTGTTTATTTCATCAAAGCAAGTTAAGCCTTACCCTGAGTTTGCATTACATTAACTGACAGTACTAGTCTCTATTGGAGAAATTCTTTGATATATCTTTCATTTCAGCATATTCCTTTGAGCTGTAAGACCATAACCACTGTGAGTTTTGTCAAAAGTGACGTAGATTAAGTCATCACATTGTATCATCCTAATTTTTCATTAATGTTTCAGTTCAAAAGTAATTTATATTCCCATAAAATAAAAATGTAATACACTGACCTGTCCTTTGAAGAAAAAGTTAGGCAGATATTTCATAGCATTAGTTCGAAGACATGCAATGTTTTCATATTGATTTGGATGAAGTGACCGCAATCCTTTTATTCTATCCTGAACATAATCTGATACCTTCACTCTGATCTCTAAACCAAGGATTAATGTGTCTGGGAACATCGGGGATAACTCAACTAGGAGAAAAAAAAAAGGAAAATTCATAAATTAATCATTTCTCTTATCTATAAGAATAAATTCTTGATATTTTATTTTTATGAACAAAACATTAATTAGTACTCTTTTTTTTTAAATGTTACTTACAATAAAAAAATCAAATATAATAACTAATAACTAAAATATAATATGACTTCTCAGCAAAATGTTAATGAATTCAAATCAGTTGGAATGAAATTGAAACTTCTACAGTTCTAACTTGACTTGATGAAAGTTAGAGAGAATGAAATTTCCATCTACTTTTCATTTTTTACTTAAGAACCAATGAGGATTACAAAATGTTATCTGCTAGTAAGGATACTAGCAGATACTTGATACTTGAATTTGTCAAAAGTTAAGAGATCGGCAGCTTCAGACCTGTCCAGCCATCCAAACATCACCAAACTTGCATAAAGATGCAGTAGATCTTACATGTATTATTGAAGAAAGCGAAATTGAAAGAATGAATAATGTGATTAACAAAAATCAAACCAAATTGGTTGCTTTCAAAAGAACGGTTTTGGTTCACCAGATAACTGGCAATACTTATTTGTTCAAACCGATTTGTAATGAAGTCACTTAGCTGCATAAAAGAATGTGAATCATTATTGTAAGCTGGGAATTGTACACAAGCAAGGTTACGTTAGGTTTCCCACTGGGGCCCATTGGGACGCTGGAGATAAGGATCCAGCGTTTCAATGACCCGGGATTGAGATGAGGTCAGATGGTCAGCCCAACACTTGCCCAATACAAGCAAGACCTGTCTAAATGCTTCCACGGTGTTTATGGACTCTGAAGAAGATGTGCCAATGATGTTTTTAAGAATAAAAAGCAGGATAGCTACAATATGACTGTCCTAGTCAAATTTGTTGTGAAGAAAACTTAATACCAGTAGCTGCAATATGTTCTGACATTGATGAAGAAGATAGTGAACTGAAATAGTGATATTTTTTAAACTTTGTAATAAGGATGTAACTATTTAAATTAGGTGAAAATGATATTGCAGATGTGTCTGTTGATCAGGTCATAAAAAAACTGCCAGTTCCTAAGTTGCAGATAAAGGGAGATAGAGTATTTTATAAATTTAAGGATATTATTAATTTTTTTGAAAAGAAATATTTAATTCAAATAAGAAAGACTGATTTATGTTACTATTTTATTAATTTAGTGAAGAAAATGTCTAAGAGACAAAATGTCTCAAATTGGCTGATTAAGAATTTTATTATTTACTTAGTATTAAGGTCATTTTCAAATACTAGAAGGTATTTTTATATTACATAAATGACTAATTGTTTTAAGACTATTATGTTACTTCCAAGTTATAGTAAGTTGAATTCCTAATTCACTTTTTTTATTTGGTATATTTTGGTTACAACACACAAGGCTGATGGTTTTTTTTTAAATAAGTAAAAGACAGTTATTTTATGTACCAAACTGGCTGATTAGGATGTTTTAATGTATTTCAGGTTAAGAAAACAGTGTAATTCATAAAAAAAACATTTCTATTTTCAATAAAACATACTTTTTTGTCAGTCCCCTGGAGACAATTTTCAGAAAAACTGAAATAACTTCGAAAATACTGAATAAAGTGACTGCCTCTTTCTGGAACAGTACGGTGATTAAATTTCCCACCTACTCTATGTTAAAACACATTGTTTAAAGTCAATAAAGAATTGGTACAATATCCTCCAAAAAGTTACCCA
>JAFIDM010009631.1:33556081-33573574 GCA_023159025.1 Thereuonema tuberculata
TATATAAAATGGAGCTGTTTCCCCATTGGAAGCCTTATCACAAGAATTGTGTTGGCAAGACAAGAAAAAAAATATCTGTTTTTAATACGCAAAATCGTTGCGGAATAAATAAAACACCAAGCAACAAATTAAAACAAAAGAAAACAATACAACTTAACAAGAGAGGGACTAACCCTAAATTTATCAAGTAATTAAATTATCTAGCGGAGACTTCCACTTGAGAACACACCTCTATTTTACTGGCCAGTTATCATGAAAAATTATGGATTAAAGTAACTATTTTAGCTTTCCTAATTCTAAATGAATAAATTACAGGAATTTCAAGCAGATCAAAAATATTAGAAAGTTATTATGATTTTCTCAGCTGATTGAAACTAGTACATGCTTATACATATAATTTGAAAATGATTGTTTTCAAATAAACAAAAAAAAGTTAATTTTCATAGTTAAATAGATATATACAATAATAGTTAAGTAGGCTATTTTCTGAGCTAAGTTTAATGGTCATTTCAGATTCATTGACGTAGCAAAACTCAGGTCCTTAGTTTTTTCGGATAGCACTTTTCTTAGCCTCACGAATAATATAACATAAGAAAAGGTACTTACAGAAGTTTCGGTGCACCAAGATTACTGTTCGGGGCCCCATATGCATTTCTCTGGAATAGGAACGACTCCTTGAGCAGGGAAACGAAGCCCCGATTTTTTTCTTTTCTTTGATTTTTCGCTGGTTCACACAACCGTTGACATACTACCATGTATACAGTCATATATATTGGAAGGTCCATGGATGATTATACGACTAATTTATAGACATTGCGAATGCTGTGCTGAAATCAGGAATGTCCGACACCGTTTATCTATGGCTTGTGTCCCGCAGTCCCTATGGCCACCGCTAATCCTTATTGCATTGCGAAACGTATTACTGCGTTCTTCTAAGACCTGTGCTCAACATTAATTCTTATCTTAAGAATTATTAAGCAATGAAGAACTCTGTTATTTCATAGGGGTAGTTGTCGATTGTGTGATGTCACATAAATTAATAGAAAATAGCCAATCATTCAGTATCGGGTATGATTCTAATTAGTAATGTAGGACAAAGAATTGACATGTTGACCGCCGTGGGAAATAGCAAAAGACTGAATTTATGAGAATAAGAATAAATAAAATTCTTACAGGAACATAATAGATGAAAATCTAAACTTCAGAAAAACAGGAAATTAACATGAAAATTAAAATATAAAAAAATTGAATTTATGAATACAAATAATGATTTCTTTTACAATAAACAAGTATTTACAGAGAAAACAAGCGGCGAGAAGGCATAAAACAATAAGCTAAAATATGGACTGAAGGTGGCAATCTGGTCGTGAAAGAACAAAACAAAATAAAAGTTAAAATAAAACCGTGACAACGCCAACATTTAGTTTTCAAGCTTTAGAAATGAAGTTTAGAAAAAATTTGCTCTATGCAAACACTGTAATGCAGAATAGCTCTATGCAGACGAAAAGTAGTTGAAATAAAATGTTCATTATTAAAAAAAGCCTAGAAGTGATAGGCTAATTCATATATTTTTTTTTTTTTCGGTCAAGACCTCAGTCCGGGCCTCTTTGACTGTTGGGCCCCAGTGCTGAGGGACCAATTATCCCCCTCCCCCTCCTTGTGGGGACCCTGTTTGTAAGCAACAATTATTTAACTGTTCATCTGCTTATTACATTGATATATGTAGGAAATGTAACATATTACTCTAAGGCAGAATTTCTCATCTGGTATTTGTGCAGATGTCTTAGGGTTCACAGTGAAATTCTGTAATAGCATCTCTAGCAAATTAGACAAACTACATTTAACTGCCAACCTTTCTTATTTTTTTATACGACATTTGCAATTTACGAAAGGTTATAAGCGACTGCTCAAAGGATTTTCTCATTATATCTACATTTTGTGAGTGATGAAATTGGTAACAAACAAGTTAACAGACAGACCCAGGTTATTGCTGATCTGTAAATGTTGATTTCTTACTTATCTTCTATCTCATGATATCAGAGTGTATGTGAATGCAAGAACCCATATATTTATGGAAAATACCGAATTTCACATCCAATTAAAAAAAAATGTAGAGTATATTTAAAAATGCAATTTTGAAAAGATGCAGAATAATTTACCTAGGAGTCCACCATATCCACAACCAATGTCCAGTAATTCAACTTGTAAGGGTTTGTCTACTGAAGATTTACTGGTTGAAATCAGGGGATAAAATTCAGACCAATCCATTTTGTCAGGGCATGGTGGACTGTAAAACAAGCAAAAAATAAATATTAAATCTGTTATTCTTAGAATCATGACATTTTTTATTTTATTGTTGTTTCATAATTATTGGCCAATTCCAGCAAGAGCAACTTGCAAAGCCAGTTAAAAAGGACGTATAGTAGTAAGAACTACCAAACTCCCCTGCAAAGTGAATGGGTTCAGTCCACCTGTTGAAAAAGGTATTTCAATCAGATCAAAACAGTTTGTGATGTGATGGAGCAAGGCGATGTGAGATTAGTGATTTTGCACGAATTTAAACTTGGACATAATGTGTCTAAAATGGTTGCCAATGTCAATAAAGTGTGGGACGTCGACACGACGAGTGACAGAACTGTCCGTAGACTGTTTTGAAAGTTCCGTACCGGTGATGTTGACATTGACCATAAGCCAGGAGCCGGTCGTCCGGCTGTGTGTGACACAGTACAGTTAAGGCAGAAATTAGAATAAAAACAACATCCACGATAAGTGAGCTCAGTGCCGAACTTTCCGTATCACCGCAACAGTTTCCAGACACCTGGCAGCTATGGGCAACAACCATCGCTCGTCAATCATTTGGGTCCCATTCTCATGCAAGATGGAACATGACCACATGTGTCTCTTGGAAGCATGCAAAAAATAAATGACTTGGGGTATGAGATCCTCCCTCACCCTGCGTATTCACCAGACTTTGCCCCCTCAGACTTTCACATGTTTCGCCATTTGGACAACTTCTTGAGGGGAAACGGTTTGCTAACCAGGATGCTATGATTCATGCCATTAGTGATTTTTTAGACAACTGTGATGCCAGTTTCTGTCACTGTGGCATTTTTGCATTGAAACCAAGTTGGGCACAGTGTATTGATGCCGAGGGCAGATATTTTTCTGAATAAAATGTACTTCTTTATCTGTTAATGCTGATTTTTTTATGTGTGTCAGAATTGGCCAATATTTATGAAACAATCCAGTACAATGATGCAATAAACTTTTCTTTTATTATGAACCGAACCGATCAGTAAGGATATTTTTCAAAAACAAAAATGGGTTTTTCTTTTATTATGAAAAACCCATTTTTGTTTTTGAAAAATATCCTTACTGATCAGAAATGCAAAATTAAAATATTTTTGAAAATACCAAATTTATGAAATGCATGAAGTTTCAACATGTTTATATCTTTGCTCTCTAATCTTTATTAATTAATAGTAAAGAATTAGGCTCTTGACTGTCGGCAACAGCCAATTTTAAGAAAAACCAGAAATCTAGGAAAGATATTTATTAATAGTTTGGATGTTTCATTTAAATCAGTCTGAATTCATGTATTTAATCAACAATAAAATCACTCAATAGATGATACTGAATTTTCAGAATAAAGGTTTTTTTTTCTTGGATCTAGCTTAAATTAGTGTACAAGAAAACTTCAACTTGACACTTTTACCAGATT
Source organism: Thereuonema tuberculata (assembly GCA_023159025.1). NCBI lineage: Eukaryota > Metazoa > Arthropoda > Chilopoda > Scutigeromorpha > Scutigeridae > Thereuonema > Thereuonema tuberculata. The sequence goes on from JAFIDM010009631.1 coordinate 33,559,803, forward strand.
AGGAACTTTCTCTAACGTGAGATTTCCTATCAACGCCAAATTCACGAAGATTAACTATAAACACATATTCTTATCTGTGTTACTGAACTTTCTTTGCACATTTTTGCCGGATATCATTCTGAGTATAAAACATAAATTGCCTTAAAACACTAGTTGAGGGCATGAAAATGCAATCTCTTCATAATTGAAAGGGGAATAAGGAAGTAGCATGACTTGCACAATTCAACAGAAGGTGTGTGAAATCAGGAAGTTCATAAGATCAGGATCTCTACTATCTAATATAATATTTGACTCTATTTCAAATGAATTTTAAATTTGATAAGGAAATAAACAATGGTCTGTATAACTTTTGTATTTGTTAAAATATACATTTAAACTTAGACGATTTATTTTATTTACAATTTTCTGAGTTTTTTGGTTATCCGAGTTAGTCTTGGTCCACATTAACTTGGATAATCGGGACTCTACTGTATAGATTACAAGGTAATCCCAAGTATTGTTTTGCACAATGCAATTGAATTAATCTATAATGCATTACATTGCCAATGGTGTAATTCAATTATGTAATAATGTCATTGAAAAGTAATTGAATTATTTGGTAATGAAATTACACAATTTGCAATTAGTAATTACCCACTAATATGTTGTATAGGTTTTCGTGTTCCAAAAGCTCAATTGAAATTGAAAAACTGACTGCTCAATTGAAAGTGGACACATGCAGTAGTGGAACAATCCATGCAAATTTGGGCAATAATTTGAATATATTCGTTATAAAACAACACGATCATGTGTAGTTGGAGTCATTTGGTGTCTAACCACATGCTGAGGTAAAATGCCACCATCAAAGCAGCTGAGCAATTTTCGACGCTCCCAGAGTGTGGGAACCAAAGGAGCGACACTGAACCTGCCAAAGTCGACAATGAGTGCTGTTATCACAAAGTGGAAACATGATGTCATGGAGATGGTTGAGACCTTATGCTGACCGATAGAGACCGGAGAGCCCTGAAGCGGTTGGCATGGCAGAACAGAGCTGTTTCAGTGGAACGACGACAGCAGGACTTCCAGAAGGTAACGGGAAAAATTGTCAGTACCATGACAATTAGTGGGGAGCTCCATGCCTTAGGGTACACCGGTCAGGCTGCTGCCCACAAGCCTAACATCACACCTGTAAATGTCCAGTGTCGTGTGACCTGGTGTAAAGAGCAACAGCCTTGGTCGATGGACTGCAGGAAGAGCATTGTGCGGAGCGACGAATCACGCTTCACATTCTACCGATCAGATGGGTGTACCTGGGTGTGGCGTTTGCCAAGGGAGCGCTGCTATCTGTGTCATCCCAACAGTGAAGTTTGGCGGTGGTGGTCTGATGGTGTGGTCGTGTTTCTCCTGGTTTGGACGTGGTCCGTTGGTTGTGATTGAGGGGAACATGGCATTCAAACAGTATCTGGACGTTCTAGACAATTCCATGCTTCCTATGTTGTGGTTGCAGTTTGGTGAAGGGCCATTTGTGTTCCAGCACGACAGTGCGCCGTGCCACAAGACCCATGTTTTCAGCGCTTGGTTTCCAGAGAAGAATGTTCAGGAATTTCAGTGGCCTGCCCAGAGTCCGAACCTCAACCCTATTGAACATCTGTGGGATGAATAGGAGCTCCGGATTCATGCATGTCCAATGCGATTGCAAACAAGCATCCAACTTATGCAGGCTTTGAAGGAGGAGTGGGTAAAAATACCGGTTGCTTGCTATCAGAAACTGGTGGAAAGCATGCCACGGTGTGTGGATGCTGTGCTTAGGGCAAAAGGCCTCAGACGCATGCTATTAGACACGCTGTAAATAAAGTGTCTGTTTCATACCACAGGTGTCCACTCTCAATTGAGCAGGCAGTGTATTTTTAGAGAATCTGGGCAAGTAAAACAGCAGACATAGACCGAAGTGTTGTGTAGAATGTTCAAGAATACAGTTGAATCGCGATAATCCAACATTACGGGACCGAGGGGGTGTCGGATTATCAAAGGTTGATTTTTTAAAACAGAATTTTGACTTCTAAGGCAAGAAAATGTAAGTTATGTATACACAGTATTGTATATACTACAGTATGTATATTGTGACAATACATATTGAGTACATATTTAATTAAAACTGAACAATTAAACTGAAACTGAAACTGTTGTGAGTCACGGGGTAGATGGGAGATGTCTGCAGCAAGCGCAAAGTGCTCTCCGAAGCATGTGTGGGACTGTCAAATGTTGGATTATCGCGATTTAACTGTATTCTGGTATTTCTGCTTAAGTATAAAAGAACAATTTGAGAATGGTCTAGAATGTTCGAAGTTGTAGGGCTTTATGTAATTCAAGAACATTCCAGAAGGTTCCAGTCTTGTTTAGAAGTACATATAACGGAGTTAGTTGCATGCCAGTTCAGTGTTCATACTGTACAAGTAAATAGAAAACAACACCTGAGAAGTACTTAAACAAATGTCGAATTTCTGAACTTTGTTGAATGTTCTACATTTCACATTGAATTGCTTTACTGTTAGTGTAGTGATTTTTAGTCATGATTATGACTACAGCTGTGTGATTATTTGTTATAGTGGAAACGTATGTAATGGATAGAGATATTCAAATTTCTTGAATAAAATGTCCTTAATTTATTGAGCAACAAAGGTAAAAATTCTTGGGTACTGAAGGTCGTCTTGAGCTAAAACACATGCAGAATTTCCAGATATTGAGATTTTCAACATAAAAAAATAATCAGACTATAAGTGTCTAAAAATAATTATATATATATTATCGCAAATGGCAAAAATGTTAACAAATCTTACAAACTCACTGCTTAAATTCATAATTGTATGCTGACAACAGTTCCAAGTTTATCAAGGTAAGATTTGTCCTACGGTCAGTTAAAACATAGGAAAATGTAGAAAAGAACCTTTCACAGTTTACATTTGATACTGGAACCCAAAGTGCTCTGTGAGATTGATGGTCCTTGCATATTGCCTGAAAAGCATCTTCCACCAAGATTTCTGGATTGTTCTTTACAGTTTCTTGAAATTCTCTGTATGCGTATTCCCCTTCTTCACTAGAAATATCCTTCAATGTTAGTATTTTGCTGAAAAGAACCTTCATCTCGTCTCCTGCTGCCTGTGAGATCAGTCACAGGCTCCAGAAATGTGCGAGCAGGATCCTCCATCATAAGTTTGTCTAACGTAATAATTGAAAGAAACTCATTAATATTAAGTATTGAACTTCATAGGATTATAGGGTTAATAAAAATCATTTAATATAAGATTCAACATGTTTCTCAGCAACTTTTGCTATGTAGCAAAAGGGCTGCGAAACATGTTGTATCTTATATTAAATGATTTTTATTAACCCTATTACCCTATGAAGTTCAATAAGTTTGTCTTTTTTTGTGCATGTTATTTGTCGTCGTCTTTATTTCTTCCCTTGTTCTGATCCTAAGATTGTCTTTAAGTGCATTCAGCTCCTCCTTCACTCTACTGTTGAAGGTTCCCCCAGCAACTACTTGTAGACATCTTCTCAAATTCTGCAGCTTTGGATATATCTCTGCATCAATTAGTTTGGAGTTGGTTCCCAACCTCACCAACAGTGGCTGTAGCATCGAAGCTAGTGACTTCATGAAGAGAACCTGCACCTTTGAAGGACTCCTTACGAGCACTGGACCTGAAGAACTCAAAAGAATGCCCCAGTTGTCTGTCAGCCACTGAACTGCTTCCAACCAGGAATTCCACCATGCCAGGACAGGATTAGGGAACAACCCAGCCTTAGTATTTCTCGCAGGAAAACTTTGAAGTTTGTCGATCCAATAATTCTTTGACCTTTAACTAAGCATCAAAATTTTTCCCTAGAAATTTGTAAATTTCTTGAGTAGAAATAGAAATTTGCGGTTGTAGTCATATTTCATGATTCGAACAAAAATTCATTTTTCATGAGTCGTGAATTTGAGTGTCTCTGGTAATGGATGAGAATATGGTAATTGAAATGGAAGAATAGTATATCTTCAACTGATTGTAGCAATTTGTCACCCAGTGGTAGTTTAACTGGATCAACAGCTGATATCACTGAAGCTGTGAATAAAGATGGATTTTTTTTTTTTTTAAACAAGAGAATAAATGTGGTGGAGTCAAAGTTGTAGCAAATGTACCAAATGTAACAGTGACGTAAAACGATCAAGAAGATGCACTTCAAATTTTACAATTCATTTGAAGAGGAAACACGGAGCAGTTTACTTAGAAGAGTACCATGCGTATTTGAAAGAAGTGAAGAAACCATGAAAACCCAGAAGCGGAATCAAGTCATCAATTATCTGAAAGAAAATCATATTCTCAAGAAGAGTTCGACAGGAATATAGTTACATATTTTGTGGATTCCATGATATCCCTTAGATGCATTTGACAATGTCTATTTCCAAAAAATAATCGAAAATATGAATGGTAATTCCACAAATCTGAAAATAATGAGTCACAGATCACTTGGCCGCAAAATTTCTGATTATTATAGGGAACAAACATACAACATATTATAGGCAAACATACAACAAGAATTAGGTTAAACTGAATTTGTTTGTACAACAGTAGATATTGTCAGGGCGACAAAGAAGTTTCTTGTGGGTTGCGATACACTGGATTGCGTCACAGACATTACAAAGAGTTTCCAGAGCTTTAGCTTGTCAAAGATTTAAAGGAATAAATAGTAATGACAGAATATAGGAAATTCTTCTGCAGATATACAAAAAGTTTGGATTCTTTTAAGTATTGGTTGCAATTACTGACAATGGAAGCAATTTTATTAAACCATTCCAAAAATTTGGAATTCAAGCGAAATAATGATGATGTGAAATGTGACTTGACCAACAGAATGATTACAATTTGGACACTGCATCTACCTCAAATAGTGATGAAGAGCAATTGTCAGATATACGTATACATCTCGGTAACTGTTTACTCTTGCATTTCAGATGTGCATCACATAAGTTCAGTTTTTATGCAACTGCAGATGCTAATAAAGTACTGGAAGACCAAAATACTGATCTTTCAAAAATGCATCAACAGGTGCTGAAAAAATGTAATACCTATTGGAGAGCTGCAAATCCCCCAAAATCAGCAGAGCTATCTATCAAAGCTATTTTAAGTCACACACTTAGCAGACCTGGTGCAATACGATGGAATAGCTTATACGATGCACTTAAACAAATTCTAGGCATAAAAGAAAAGTCAGTCACAAGAATTGGATCTAAAGAGTATACTGAGAGATCAAGACTTCAGTTATATTGAAGAATATGTAAAATGTACTAAACACATTGCTAGGGCCCTAGACATCCTCCAAGAAGAAAATGACATGTATTTTGGCATCATACTTCCAACTTTGTTATCATTGAGGGCCAAATTATGAATGTTATTGACTGGAGATTTCACATACTGTCGACCATTGGCTGAAGTTTATTTGGAAGGTCTAGAACGAAGGTTTCACGAATACTTCACACTGTCATCTCCTCAGGCAGAAAAGGCGGTCTTAGCAGCATTATGTCACCCTAAATTCAGTCAATTTAAATGGCAATCTTGTATTACTAATTCAAACTATATCAAAATTAAAATATTGTTCATAAATGAATTGTCAAAAAAAAATTCAATCAAAACAACATCATATGGATGCACCTTCTACCAGTTGTCAAGAAAAAGAAGATTTTTTTCTATATTGATTCCAATTCTGAAGATGAGAGTGAAAACAAACATCCAACGAGTAAAGCCGAACTCATCTATGCACACTTCTGCCTCAAAGAAAAAGGAAATTTACATGTATTACATAATTATATGGAGATAGAACATGAAGCATAAAAGACCTCTGCCCTCCTCAGTGCCCGTAGAATAGTTGTTCTGATATGCTACCATTATGAATTACTGCAAAGCTAATCGAATTTCAAGATGAAATGTTTGAGAAGAAGGTTGTTTTAAAAGCAAAACTTAAGTATGGAGTACAGTGCCAACAATAAACTAGGGATAAGGGAAATCCAAACATGTTTTGAATCAAGCCAGATGGATGTTCTACTTCCACTTTACAAAGAAGAGTTTTCATTTCTTTACCTTGTTTTATTTAGTTGTTAATGCGTTCTAGTTTAGTTCACTTTGGGTTGCCAAATTCTGTAGCAATCTGACCTTTAATTCTTTCCATTTAAAGTGATGTAGTTGCTAGGAGTGCTTTCATTTGGAGTTTCTTGCAATATTTATTATTTCCTTACTGTTTTTTCACTTTATTCTTTAATGGATTGTTAATAGTTTCATAATAAAACGTACAAATCTGATTTGATATTGTTTACATTTTTTCCGTATTCTCTAACTGATATACACATCCAATATGCATTTACTTCAGATGCATTATTTCATTCAAATCTCGTTACTTGAGGTGAAGAAGTCGACAATGACTCATTTCATACAAGTACTGTGAACGGGGTGTTCATACAACGTTTACAATCACCAAACATTACGTACAAACATTTCAAGTCCCAGGGGTGGAACAATTCGGAGGTTCATAAGTTCAAATAACCCAAACATAATGTAAAGGTGTAATGGTTGCCGATTTATTAACATTTTCTTGTTTACCATAAATTTTTGGTTAATTACCAACATATACCAGTTTGGCTGATGACTTCACCTTAGGTCTGCCTTTCTGATTCATTTTTATCGAGGAGGCAGGCTAGGGCTGACGATCCAGCAGAATGGTGAAACAGCTGTACCCTAGTCCTCCTCATAAAAATGAATCTGAAAAGGCAATTGTTTGTGTGTTTATTCTTGTGTTGGGCCTAACAGTCATTTCAAATAGATATGGCAGCACATTAAACCCATCTTTTTACCAACATATACTTCACCATTACAACGGCTAACTATAAAATGTCATTACAATTACAATATAAGTATAATTGCCAGTTCACTATTACAATGTAATTGTAACTATAAGTTCTGGTTCATAATTACTAGGGCTCGGATTATATGCAAAATGCATATTTGTTATTAAGAGGTATATCTACAAAATTGTAAGTTTTCTATGAATATCTAATGTTTTTTGATTAAAATAAGCCGTTTAAAAAATGCATATTTTGCATATTTTGACAACTTTCATTTATTGTTGATATACCTATTAATAACAAATATGCATTTTGCATATAATCCGAGCCCTAATAATTACCATTACAATATAATGCATTACATATTAATTCAATTACGATTTTGCCCAACTCTGGTAGAGATGAACCAAGAAAAAAACATTACTTATAAACCCTTTTTATAGTCTCTATAATCCTGTCTTTATTAACATCACTGATCATATCTTAGCCTGACTGACATCCCAATACTATATCTACGTTCACGAAGATATTCAAAATGCATTTATAGATTACACTTATTGGGGTAGGACAAAAGCCCTTTAAGGTCAATTTTTATTAACGATGTTTACGTATTGATTGTTTCTTTATTAAAGTGAACTTATCTATCTCTCTACATATAATAATGTCAATAAGAAATAGTCAATATGTTAACTTAAATACAAAGAAAACGTTTTCAAAAACTATTAATTCTACTAAAATTATATTGAGAAAACAAATTTGAAATAATAAATATTTTTTTTACAAATGTACTTTAGTTATTACAATTTTTGCAAAGTTTAATTTTTTAAATATAACTTTGCAAATGAATTCTAGAGAAGAAGTGTTAAGGAAAGAAGGATTTAAAAAAAAAAAAACGAACAACCAAACATAAGTGAATAAATAAAATCAAAATGAACTGCACTGAAAGTTTAGGGGAAAAAAAAAAGAAAAAGAAATAGTTAAATTAAATTTCCGTTGATTGCAATGTTCGAATAAAATAGCAAATAAAACTGGTTATATTAGCTGGGATTTTTATCCTACTTTGCGCTTTAACTGAGGGGGTTTTGTCCGGTCCACCCTGTGTTAATAGCTCAGGAGTGTATTCGGTAAATATATGTGTGTATGATTCATTTTATTACGTTCTGAATGAGAAAGACTAGCAGTTTTAGTCTAAGACAACGCCAGGGAAGAATACAATTTAATAAAATTGATAATAATGACACTCAAGTGAAAATAAATGATGTTGACATATATGATGAAAATGTTTGCTGTAAAATCAATGTAAAAACGTCAACTTTTTCGTTATAAACCTGGTCACAAACTGACTTACTAATCGAAACAATGATCAGCTGTTGGATTAGTATGCGCTCTCTGCCGATAATACCGTTTCTGTGGTAAAGATGCCATGTTACGAAATAAAGACTTAAATTCAGTAGAATCAATAAGATTCCACGTGTTCCGCTTGTTTATGATCCACAGGAAGTGCTGTCGCCCTCTGCAGAGAAAAACCGAAACTTGTTAGAAGTAAAACGCTTCTATTTAGAATTTTAACTATATGGACTATTTCTGTCGTATTTGCCATTTCAGAAGATAGCTGCTTCCTATTATAGTTTAATTGCTACACTAATGATGTAAACTAATTAAATTTAGGATTTGTAGAAGTTTGCCCCCAAAAGGCTAAAAGAAGAAAAATCAGATTATGTACTTATTTTCTTTCTTCTGTTAACTTTTAAAGATGAAAAATGTAATTAAAGAAACAAATTAAGAGTGAAACAGTCGAAAGAAATACTACTACAACAAACTAGTCGAAAGAAATAATACTACAACAAGCTCGTTGTTTATATTACAAACCTCTATTTCCTACTATCTGATAATGAAACAATAAAGAACTATAAGAATCTACATGAAAAGAATAATAAATAATACTATGAACAAAGGTTTAAGGGATAAAAAGTACAAAACTTAAAAAAGAAAACTGAGTATTAATGAATACCCATTAAGGTTTATAAATAGCTGTATTAAAAGATTTTTTCAGAAATAAAGATAAAGACCCGAAAATCAAGAAGGAGGATACTGAAAGAAGTTATAATAAAGTAATAACAGTACAAAATGATGTAAAATTAAGTGAAGATATTAAAGAAATGCGCCATGCAAACAAGGTTGAAATTGAATATATCAATCGGAAAACGTTAATTTACAATAAAAAAACGAAAATGAAAAACTCAATACAATGGAGGTTGTATTTAAACTAACATGCAGAGATTGCAGAAAAATTATTATGGGAGCACAGGCAGAACCCTAAGGGAAAGGGTTTATTATCGTCGCGGTGAAAGTTGGACCCGCAAACACATTATCATTGACTAATTTCTCCAGTATCAATGCCGTAAGCTCCGCAGAAAATATCAATCTCAATTATCAAAAATAGGAAATATCCAAAATCTCACATACATCTTCTTGAAATCGACGAGCAACGTTAAGAATAATTTCCCTACTTGATTTTTGACACCTTTTCCTCGTCGAAATGTTAAATGTGAATCAACGACCGCCATTTTCTCTTACATTTGAATGTGACCGACAGGCCAGGAAAGGAAAATCTATCATCTGCGTTGCATTCTGGGAGGTTCATCTTTGGCTGTACTGATAATAGGAATATGTACGAGCTTATAGGAGGAACAAACGGAATATTTCAGATTGGGCGGATCATTGTTTTTATGAAAAGCATAGCCTGATCCGATAACAGATATAATGTACAGAATTAAAGATGACAATGAGAAGTTTATAATTGAAACTATGATTATCAGAAGTTTCGTGCATTTATTTATTTATTTTAAAAACAAGATAATCTTTTTTAGATTAGGTTAGCTATTTCAAATGAAATAGTACAGTAGAGTCGCGGTAATCCGATGTAATTGGGGCTGATGGTATGTCGGATTACCGAAAACTCGGATTACACGGAAAAAAGAAAAAATAACCCGGAATTTTCAACTAAAACGAATCAAATTTAATTTATAATAGATATTACAGTTACAGATCATTAACAATGTTACCTGGTTACATTAAAAGACTCTTTGTAAGCATTTACAACTTTAAAAAACTGTCCAAAGTCTTCTGTTTCACAGTAGAGCAACGCTTTTTAGCAGCGATGTCACGCCATCGTCTAAGTAGTAGGGTATCGTTTGGGGTCGCCTCTGGCTGTTGTTCAACGTAGCGTAGCGCTGCCTCCAATGCCGCCAGTCCGTCCTGTGAGACATCACTGGTACAGACTCAGCATAACTATCTTCGTCATCACTTCCTTCGTCATTACTATCTTCGTCATCACTTCCTTCAGTTGGCTCAGATACCATTTCCATGATAGCAGAGTCAGTCACTTCATTTTTCTCATCATTGTTCAACCACTCAGCAACATCACTGATGTCTGTGTTCTCGCAACCAGGAAGCTTGTTTATGAGTTCTACTAAGGGCAAATCGTCATCTGGGTCGTCTTGTTCACTTCCTGTAATTTGTTGAAAAATGTTGTTCCAAGATTTGTTTACGGTTTCAGCCTTCACTTCATCCCAAGATTCAGCTAGCCAATAGACAACATCTTTCATCGTAGTTTTCTTAAGAAAATTGCTTACTGTCATTTCACCTTCCGTTGCTTGGAGCATAGACTGCAGCAGAAGACGTCGATTTTTTTTCTTCATGGTTTCTAATACGCCTTGGTCCATAGGCTGTATCAGGCTAGTGACGTTTGGTGGCAAAATTGAGCTCTGATTCCGTCACAAACGAGTTCTTCATCAGGGTGACACCCTGCGTTGTCTAGTGTCAAAATCGCTTTCATAGGCAAATTTTTTTTTTTCAAATATTTTTTTGTTTCGGGCACAAACTCTTCAAGAAACCACTTCTTAAAAATGGTTTTGTCCATCCACGCTGATTTCTGATTAGTGTAAATAACAGGCAATGCAGATTTTGTGATGTTTTTTAAAGCCCGAGGCTTGGCAGCTTTACCGATGAACATTAACTTCAGTTTATGGTCACCACTTGCATTCGCTGCAGCAAGAACTGTTACCCTCTCTTTTGATTTTTTAATACCTGGTGCCGCCTTTTCTTCTTTAGAGGCAAGGGTCTTAGATGGTAACATTTTGTAATTTAGTCCTGTTTCATCACAGTTATACAGCTGATCTAACGTAAGATTTTCTTCTGTAATGATGTTTTGAAAATTTCCACAAAACTTCTGTACAACTTCAGAGTCTGCGGACAGTTTTTCACCACAGATTTCAAGTTTTCTGATACCGTATCGTTTTTTCCAACGGTCCAACCATCCTACACTCGCAGTGAAATCTTCTTCACCTTCTTTCAGCTCATTACGGAAAAACAATGCCTTTTCTTAAAGAATGGGACCCGAAATAGGACTTCCTTTTTGACGCTGTTGACTAAACCAAAGAAAAAGTGCCTAACTAGTTTTTTCATAATCAGATTTTTTCATTGATTTTCTGTTGGACGACGAAATGTTAACACATTCAACGGAAGAAAACTTTTCAATTTTGCTTCTGTATCGGCGCCAATCTCCTACTGTTGTTATGCCTACACCGTAGTCGGCTGCAATCTTCTTTAGTGTTTCACCTTGATCAATTCTCTTCAATGCTTTTAGTTTCTGTTTAATAGAAACAAACTTCTTGTTGGCCTTTCCACTCATTTTTGCAAAATATAACTAATTGAACAAAACAATGAGAGCGAACCGGTCACAACAGCAGACAGACTGATACTGGACTGGCCACCGACTGCGTGACCTTGGAATCAGCTGCACCTCGGATTATATGGATCATCGGATTACCGGGACTTGGATTACCGGGACTCTACTGTAATTAGAACATTTGTTTTCCTATTTAATATATCACCTTGAAGTACGATATTTCAAGTTTAAACAAAAAGTACTTAACTACAAGGGAAGTGCGTGACCTCGAACGCTGGGAACCGCACGAAAATGTGCTTAGAATATAAATAGCTCATGCCAAATACAGTGGTGCGAGTCATTCCCATGCAAAACTGCACGTCTTACCACGAGAGACATTTGAATGATCACCTATTGAAGGTCCAAGAGAGGAACATTGGTAATGCAAAGAAACAAAATATCGATGTAATAGGACCAAAAACACACATATTTCAATGTCGTGACTATATTGCTACTACTGCAATATTAATACTACTGCCTATTGCAGGTATACTATTCACACAACTAGATTAAGTACTTGTTAGTGCAAGAACAACATGCCACTGTCGGATGTCGCTAGCAGACAACAGCTGAGTTTTGCATGGGAATGACTCATACCACTGTTTTTGGGATTAGCGATTTATATTCTTAGCACATTTACGTGCGGTTCTCAGCGTTCGAGGTCACGCACATCCCTTGCTAGTATTTTTTTTTCTTATTACTAACAACGCTGAAACATACCAATAAATTACAACCTAACGCATAATAAAGACACTTCATTTTGAAATGAGTTTATTAACTTGATCTTTCTTTGTACAATATAAAAAAGTACGATTAAAAAAATGAAAATATTCTAAATATGAGACAATGGCGTAGCTATGGCGGGGAGGGGGGGAGGGGCAACTGAGGCAATGGTCCCGGGAGGTATTTGGAAGGGAGCAGAAAAATATGATCTTGAAGGGTTTCTTTTGGTTTGATCCGAAACAAGATCTAAATTAACTGAGATAATTATCTTTGATCTTGTCTGTTCAATACTGGAATGGACTGTGTTTCAAACTATTTTCTTTATAGAATTGGAGACACTTCTGAATCTAAATCGGTAATTAGGTCTACTTTATTTCCAAACAAATACCGGAATATTGCTACCGTACTTTCGTGTGGGCACGATTGTACGGTGGCGGAGGGGTACGGAATGCGACGGAACAAAGGTTCTTAAAATAACAGAGACTTTTACTCTCCCAGTTTAATTCCAAGTACAGAATATCTCAATCAGAATAAGGCCCAGCTTCTGCGTAGACTTCTATAGACTGGCGGGACGTCTGGTTAGCTCCACAACAACAGGATCGTCTACTGCAGGTCGGTTGCCATCTCTCCGAGGTCGTCTGACGGGATGTGCGTTGCTCCAAGCCTCTTCGATGATAGGAACTCTTTTCTCGGCAAGGGGGAACTTGTTCGAAGTCTTCGAACGATCACCGGGTTTCTCCGAGCTTCTGGGGCAACTGGAACTCTTCTCTCGGCTAAGGTTGGCTTGTCCGTAGCTTGTTGTCGACCACCGGTCTTCGCTAAACCTCTTCGGCAATGGGAACACTTCTTACGGCTGACGATTCTTCTAAATCTTCGGTTTGAAGACTTTCCCGTGGCGGTATGCCACTATTCACTTCTTCTAATTTCGCTCAAACGTAGGTCTCCTTTTCGGAGTACATCTGCTAAAATCTTCGGTTCTAATGTCCCGGTTGAGAATTCTCTCAGGGCACCTGCCCGAAAACACACTCGACTGCTGTCTCCCGAAGGGGAGTCTGCCCGCGGCTGCTGGCCACACAACTCGATTGCTACGCTTTCTCCAATTGGAGACCATCTCGTGGCCGAACGCCACTAACGAACTGTTTTCCAAGCGCTCTGCCTCTCTATATATAGCCGCTGACTGCATCGTTCTTGCCCTCGGACTGATCGACTTCGCACAGGTAGGCCGGGTTGGACGAGTCGACTTCATTGCTGGGGGAGTGGGCAAAACGACAGGTAACAATATTAGCCTACAGTTCTACAAAAATTTTGCAGTAGGTATGCCTAATTTTCCTTCACAAAATCTTTTTAAAAGAGGAAATTTGAGTATCTTAAGTAAGGTATTTGGATAATTATACCTATGTCTGTGGGTCACACATCACTATACAAAAACTTACACAAGTCTCAAAGCAACAAGGGCTCTGAGGGCTA
>JAFIDM010009631.1:33589044-33607937 GCA_023159025.1 Thereuonema tuberculata
CTACAAAATATTTATTAATTAATATTTCTGTAATTTTTTAATGTATGATAGCGTTCAAAACAAATACCAGGATGCAATCCAGGTTTTATTTTATATGTATAACAGTAATGAACTGTTTCTTTTCTTCCTCCCTTCTTCTTTCTATCACTACAAACTTTGCAGTCATTTGTTTTACTTTTTGGATTTGCATATAAACATTCGGAGTCACATAGACTAACCTTTTTGCGGGACGCCATGTTTTACACGTGGTCTTCCCAAACAGTAATTATTTGCATTTTTTTAAAACTAGCGCTGTAGAAATGTTTCTGATAATTGCCAATAGGTGGCAGCACATTACTGATCACTTTCCTGAGTCGAGTGACGCTCGACAACAGAGTAATGAGAAAGAAAAATGCGTGTCGACTCACACTCGACACAAGAGTGTTCACCGGAAATTATGTATGTCGAGCTGGAGTCGACACAAGAGTGCAAAGGGTTAAATGCCTTTCGAGCTCAGCGCAAAGCTGGCCGAGGTAAATTTGCTGTACTGGTTACAACGTTTTTTTTCTTTAGTTGCTTGCTTTCAACCGGGTCCCACTTTCCTGAGGGGGAGACGGGATCATAGGTACCGACGCATTCCGAGCTCCATTATCAAAGCTAAATCTGGCTGATGAATCCTAATAAGGACGAAACAGCTGTCCCAGATTGCTATTGATAATGGCTCAATGTGTTAAAAGCAAACAATTCTACAGATTTGTGCATTTTATAGATTTTTCTTCCCTTTTCATATTACATTAATGCACGTTAAACCTTCTTTATTATTAAGTTTTCGACTTTTCGTTAGGTCTTATGCCTTTATTAAATGCCTTTCGAGCTCAGCGCAAAGCTGGCCGAGGTAATTTTGCTGTACTGGTTACAGCGTTTTTTTCTTTAGTTGTTTGCTTTCAACCGGGTCCCACTTTCCTGAGGGAGAGACGGGATCATAGGTACCGACGCATTCCGAGCTCCATTAGCAAAGCTAAATCTGAGTCCTAACAAGGATGAAACAGCTGTCCCAGATTGCTGTTGATAATGGCTCAATGCGTTAAAAGCAAACAATTCTAACGAATTTGTGCATTTTATAGATTTTTCTTCCCTTTTCATGTTAACAAAAGATGTAAACAATCAAAGAATTGGGGTCTTATGAGTAAAATTATAATTTTATCTTTATTGACAAGTTACAATGTTTTGTTTTGTTTTTAGCGGCCCTTATATTACAGCTTGCCTGTAAAATATAGGTGACCGCTCTTGGTTTTATGTCTGCTGGATGTCACAATCTGTCACACACTGTAGTGGCCAAACAGTTAGAGATATTAGAATGAAACCTTCACCGTTGTGTTCAGCATCAAAAAGTAGGTGAACAAGTAAAAAAAAAATCAGACCTCTAGGACCACTCCCTGACCCTCCAAGGTATGTTTTAGCAGCCCCTGTTACAGCTTGCCTGTCACAATGAAACTATCATTGATATTGTTTCCTTAGTATTATAAATGTGATTGTTGCGCATGCAAAAGACGCAATTGTTGTGATTGTTGTGATTAAAATTGAAAAAATGTGTTGATGTGTGGAAAAACGAAATGCTGATGCAAAGCAAGAAGCTTCACGCTTGCATAAAGAATGGTCTCTAAACAAAAAAATTAGTTTATGAAATTGTACATATTACGAGGCCGCTTCGCTTTGACACTGTCTAAAAGCATTAATTACCTTGTTTTCATTTAAAAGCATTATTTGTATTATCTACTGATACAACAAAGCTGACTGACAGTCTGGATTGTAATTCCTGTCAGACATAATCATATATATATATATATATATATACACTGTCCGGCCACTTTATTACGTACACCTACCTAGTAGCTTGTTGGGTCACCTTTAGCCCTCAAAACAGCCTGAATTTGACGAGGCATGGATTTCACAAGTTGTTGAGGTATTGTGTACCATGCAGACATGAAACCTTTGTCACGCAGTTCCTGGAGATGTGATGGAGGTGTAGGCCTGAAGCAAACAGCCCGTTCCAGCTCATAACACAAATTTTCAATCAGGCTGAGATCCGGGGACCGGGTAGGTCACTGCAGCAAGGAAAAGTCATCGTCATGTTCCTCAAACCATCCCACAGCGATGCGGGCTTTGTGCACCGGTGCATTATCCTGCTGGAAGTAGCCATCTGCATGAGGATAAACTGTTAACATGTACGGTTGCACTTGGTCATCTACGATGTTTAGGTACACTCTAGCATCCTGTTGTGCCTCCAGAGATATCAATAGACCCAACGTGTGCCAGGAATACATCCCCCACACCATGACACTGCCCCCACTGGCTTGAGGAATTATTGTGAGACATGACAGGTCCAGACATTCATGCGAGCAGCAGGGGTGTACCTAATAAAATGGCTGGACAGTATATATATATTTATCAAATTTTTAATATTTTGCCCTTAGGATTTTCACATCCCTACTAGAAATTTTTAAAATTTTCAAAAGACTGTTAATGCTTTACTTTCTGAAATACACAATTTTCTTCTGACTTCAGCTGTCTGCATCTCTCCATTGATCCTTCTGAAGAAGACTGCTATGTTTCATAAGATATTCCTTAGAAGATGAGGATTTTTGGCTTGAGTTGACTTCCTATCATCTTCAGACTATGACTCATCTCTATATCTTCTTGTTGATAATTCTTTAGTGAATACTATTTACTGTATCATTAGGTCAAGAGTGGTAAATCCACATCATTCTCCTGTTTCTTCCTTGTGCTGTCAAGCCTTGTGTTATACATCCAATGCTTTGATGTTTTCCTACTACCTTTCTAAATTTCAGCAGTTCATCATGATCTCATGCTGTTAAGTACTTCTAGTACCTGTTGCCATTTCTCCTTGATCAACTATTAAACTATCCCTTCAGCTTCTTCTGTTGAAAGTAATGACTCAGTTTTACTTAAGGATGATATGCAGTTCTCTCTCTTAAGATAATACTGTTAGCTTGTTTCAACAAATATCATTTATTCCATTCAGAATATTTATAATGTAAATGGGTAGTTTTGCTTTGTGGCCCCAGCATCTGTGGATCAGCTAATCCCACTCTGGATATCACCTTCTCGTAGATAACATTTTTGCTGGCACTTTCCACAACTGAAGGATGCTAGTTGTTAGGGGATCCTCTCATTTTTCTTTGATGGATACTCAGTAATCCTTACAACAGTTTAGTCCACTGAAGAAAGGAGTTGAATAAGTTCAGATAATTATTAACTTGTGTTACATTTAGAAGGTCTAATTCAATTTAAGTAGCCAATATAATATTTATTCAGTTCTTTTTTGCTTCTACATCACTACATACACTGCTGGACAATTGCTAAGGACGGATCACAAATTGCGATGTATCATAATATTAAGCGGGGCTGGAGGCCCAGCAGAATAAATATTGTTGCCATACAAATTTATTGTTCTGGAAAATACAGAAGGTTGTGAAACAGCTGAAAGGACAGAAGTGTTCATTTGATGCTGTGTACGGAGAAATGGAAAAATGCCTATGAACGACGGCAGGCACCTTTGAGAACGGTGTCAGTATGGGATATGTCCACCATGGAGAGCGATGCAGCATTCCACATGATATGTCATGCTTTGCACAACATTATCCAGCAGCTGATGAGGCAAGTTATCCCACTCCTCTGTCAGTGCACGGATGAGGGTGGTTTTGTTGGAGAATATTGTAGACCAGCAAGGCGCCTCTCTAAAGCATCCCAAACATTTTCAATGGGGTTTAGATCTGGAGAATGTGCTGGCCATACAAGGCGTTGAATACCCTTGCAGTCTAGATAATCCTGAACAGCGAGTGTTCAATGACATGGTGCATTGTCGTCCATGAACAGAAATGTATCACCAACAGCACCATGAAAAGACGAACATGAGGCAGTAGAACTTCATCAATGTATCGTTGGCCAGTCATAGTCCCATTTGCAATCACATCTAGGGGCGTGAGGTCATTGATCATGATACCAGTCCATACCATGATACTGCAAGTCGGATATCAGTCCCTTTCCTGGATATTTTCTGGACGACACACAGTACCACTGTCACACTAGACCAGTTGGCATCTACTATCGATGACAGACTGAACCTACTCTCATCTGAGAATAGTACAGAAGCCCATTTCTCATTGATCCAATTGCGATCCTCACGACACCATTGCAAACGGGCAGTATGGTGCAGTCTGGACAATGGGACACATGCAACAGGTCTGTGGGCATATAGTCCTCCTTGTCACAAACGTCTGAGATCTGCTTTCCTGTGGCAGCAAGAAACTCATTTGCCACTTGCTGAGCTGTGGTGCGTCGATTCCGTTTTGCTGCTAGGGCAATGTACCTTTCTTCTGCAGGGGTCGTACTTCTAATACAATCTCCCCCGTGATGCCTGCTACACATTCCAGTTGTTATAAATGCTTTCCACAGTCGTGAAACAACGCTGTGGGCAATGCCAAACTCCCTGGCAAGATCTGTTATTTGTCACCCTTCTTCGATTTTTCTAATAATACGGCCATGGGTAAAATCATCTAAGTGATATCGGGAAGACATGCCGAAAATTTCAAGTTGGTCAATTAACGTTTTCCAGTAAAACTTTCCCTTCGAACAACAATTGTCCTCACGCGTCCAATCCTTCAAATCTCTTATCTGTGCTGTCAGGTTACGCACAGGCATGGCAATGCAAATTTTCATACGCACACCTCTTCTTACTGTATCCTGCACTTATTCCAATGGCCGACATGTGGGTTCCTTCCATTTTGTGGTTGCTAGGGGTGATAGTGTCATCCGTCCTTCGCAATTGTCCAGTAGTGTTTAATGATTTTATTTTGTCTATATTGAATACCCAGTGCAGGTGCTGGGCAAGAATGCAGTATTATTAAGCAGTATTAATAGATATGTTAGGCATAAAATTTGTGGTAGGAAAGTATAGAAGGTATTCTACAGAAACATGAGATCTTTGGTGTATGAGATATTTTAATAGTTAATGAAATAGTTATTGACAGACCAACTGTATTGGAATCAAATATTCTCTTGTTCTGTTGTTTCTCCAACAATAACTTCATATTCCTCCTTCATTAATATAATTGAAGCAAGCAGCAGTGGGGTTTCAATGTTTAGTTTCCCTTATACCTTACATCTTAAATAAGACTTGTCAACTTGAACCAGTAGTTTTTTGACATGCAGATTATTTATTTAGATTTACATATATTTATTATATTTTTTTATTTTATTTATTTTTAATTTTTATATATTTTACTTATAATTTTGATTATGAATAGTGTGTATATTTTAAAATAATTATGATGTGTACTTTTCTTTTCTTCTTATAGAAACTGCGAGGTCTTACTGAAGCAATGTATATATTAACCAAAACCAATAATACACGTTTTGAATTTATATTCACTAATCTGGTAAGAAAATGTAATAACTAGGTTATATGAATTAATACAGGGTTTAAATAATTTAATGGTAGCTTATGATTTTCAAAAATTTATTTCTGTCATTCTTTATGAAATGCAATTGTATCCACCAAGTTCCTTTCCCTCTCTCCTGATATTGATGGTTACAAGCCAGAGTTACTTACTCGCAATTGTAAATAAAAAAGAAGAAAACTGGTTAATATCTTCATTCAATTCTCTAAATGAAGATTCCCCCCCCCCCCACCTCCAAACAGAATTAACTGGCATACTTTTCTTTTTGAGTAATGCAATTCTAGCAAATTTTATATTCCAATTTTTTTTTATTTTTAACTTTGTATTCTTAACTTTTTCAGTTTTAGTTTATTTTGAGTTAATCATCTCTGGCTTGTAATCCTTCACTTATGATTATTCCTGAAGAAAATTTTAATCTATACTCTCCATAGTTGATAATGAAGTTACAAAAACTGGTTTCTTTTTACTTAGATGCACATTAATGAAAAGAATGCAGAATTTCAAAAGCATGAACATTTTAGAATTTATCTACTACTATATTTCTGACATTGTAATTTACCTAAAAAGCCCAAAATACAATCCCAGTTTTAATTGACTGTTTGAAGGAATCTCCATGACCAAATTTTCTCAACAGAGGAGTGTAGTTACCATCAGTCATAAGTTCATGCTAATATTTCAGTAACAAAATTCCCATAGTGGTTTCATCTGTAATGCCTGTCCTAATCAGAATGGCCTTCCACACAATTCTGCTTTTGTCTCTTTTTGAAATCAGTTTCAGCTTAGGTTGAGATCCCTCAATATTTCATTCTGCAATAGTTTCAAATTTTCAAATCCTTTCCCTTGTTTGTGCCTTTTTCAAGGTATTTTGCCAGTTTTCATAGACCATCCTGCATCACCACTATAAGTTTTGTTTTGGGAAATTTCATTTTTTTTTTTTTTCATTTTGCTTTACTATTGC
The DNA here is from genome assembly GCA_023159025.1 of Thereuonema tuberculata. NCBI lineage: Eukaryota > Metazoa > Arthropoda > Chilopoda > Scutigeromorpha > Scutigeridae > Thereuonema > Thereuonema tuberculata. Next base: position 33,595,462 of record JAFIDM010009631.1, read on the forward strand.
AATAATATACAGTTTCTTCATTTTGGTTGACTGACCAGTCTTAAATTTATGCAAGAACTTTATTTATGTTTTTGTTTCCCTCTCCAAGTTTTCAGTTCCAATAAGTAATTTTGTAATAATAACTAGTTTATAACTTCATGTTCACAGTGACTTGTGACTACTTCCCTGACTTATGGTCCTATGAAACTTGCCTAATCATTGTTCTTTCTAATTATTCCAAGAAAAGCTGTCCCAGTTTATATGACTCCTCTTCCCTTTTTTTAGAAACTGCTGATTTTCAAATCTTGGTTTAAAATTGTCAGTAATGTGTGATTAGTCCAAAATAAAATCATTAGCTGTTGTCAATACAGCAAACAACTAGATTCTTTATATACGTGCAATGGATTTTTTTTTTTTATCTTCAAAGGTAATTTGCCAATTCACTTGTGTCATTTAGGTGTTCTTCAATCTTCCTAGCTTCAATTTTTTTTCAGCCAACAATGACATTTCTTTTTTATCTTTATTGTCATTGAATGATTCTTCAGATCTTCCACATTGAGAATCTTTGAAAATTTATATTTCCATTAAACTGGTTTAGTATTAAATGAATAGATATTTAAAAACTGTCAGGGTAATGGTTACTCTGCTATTTTCTCAAATTAATCCTGAAGTTTTCTCTATGTTTTATAACAAAAACCATAGTAACAGTAATTATAAAATTGTCACAACTAACATAATTCTGATAGTAATTCAGATTTTTTTAATCCTATAACAACAGTAATGTTGAAAATATTTAATATGTTGATAAATTCTCAGTCCCATTTCTTTCAAATTTGCTATTTCAATTTGTTTTAGGTTCCAGGAAATAATCGGATGTTCACATCTGTCCTTGGAGTGCAGAGGTAAAATTTAACTTACTGTTTTTAATTTATGTTCTGCATCTATCAATAAATAAATACCTTATACCTAAGATTAAAGAATTATTCCTTTGCATTTCTTAATATTTATTAACTTATTCCTATATTTCTTTATTCAACCTGGTTCTCATCACATGATCATCTGCCCATTCAATTCTAATTCTTCATTGATCAATAGAAGAATTTTAGAATCTAGTTTTTCTGAGTCTTTTGTTTATTACTGCCAATCTTGAATAAAGTTTTCAATTTATTTTTAGCATGAAGCTTAGCTCCTATGTTTTTGAGATCTTTAAAACCTTCTTATTCAGAAGGAAATGGATTCTTTACTGTTTTTTTTTTTTTTGTGTGTGTCACATAGAAGACCTTAACTCTGCTAATCTACATTGACTGCATCTTCAATTAATTACCAATCTTGTTAGCAAAAGCAAGAAATGAACCATTGCTTGCAATGAACTCATCTAGAAATTCTGCTGCTTAAGGTGTTGGAATACAGGAAGCAGAATGGCAGAAATCAAATATATAAATAAAACAGTTGTAGTGTACTAAATGTGGAGAATTGTTGAGACAAACAAAAACTATACAATCTGAAACAAATGCTGCTTCCAGCTATTTTTCATAAATACAAATATTTATTTGTGTTTTTCTGTTTATTGTGCAGTTAAAATGTATAGCTAACATCAGGTTACATCACATCATTTGTTCATAAAGCTTGATTTTTGAAGATACTCACAATGTTTGACGGTCTTGCTGTCATGGGACAAGCATTCTTATTGAAATACCAATAAGGAATCTTATCCTATGAACATTCTTGCCTTTTATTTATCTAATTGCCGGGTACCGTCACTTCGCTCCGGAACCTTGCATATATAGCATTAATCATATCCAAGGAACATCACCTTTTTTTATTTAGCAAATTTAGTGCATCATTGATTGATGCAATAAAATTTAACGATTTAAGCATTTTCATTTTTACGTGCCTTCACAAACTTCTCATAATAGCCAACATGAAATTTTTCACATTTTTGCATGTATCTTGCAAACGCAGAAACGTTTGTGAATAAGTGATACATCGTTCGATAGAACTTTGAAATACCAACATTTTCTCACTATCATGTTCTCTTCCAACTTTTATACTTTTCGTTTAAATTGAGAAAAAGTCAAAATTTGACCCTTTAAAAGGCGCCATCTTGGAAACCAAAAGATTTTTTCTAAAGATTTAATATCTACATTTTATCTATTTACATGACCAATCTATCTCTTATAGTTTGGTCACAAAATTGGAAAAACGTAAAGTCTTATGACAATGACAGACAGAATAACGTTTTTATATATATTAATACTTACTATTATACACTTGATCCTAGATTATTTTCTAATTTAGATGATCTCTGCAGATGATGTCCGATTTCCAGGAACAGTTGTCTCCAAAAAAAAAAAAATTGGGTGTGGGGGGGGGGGGGTCAATGTTTTTCCAGGTTGATAGACAACTATCCATGCCATCCCGAATGACATTACTTACATTTTTAGTTACAGATCTTTAAGGAACATTCTGCACCATCACTTTTCCATGTGAATGGTCTCAGCATGGGGGTACATATGTTCTAAATCCAAAAATAGTAGGAACACCACAGTTATGTTGCTGCATTGCTATTAAAGATGAGAAGGATTTCTCAGTCACCTGATCACAGCAAATAAATGCTGGATGTGCTTTCATGACCAAAGACTGAACAAATAAACAAATAATGGAAACAATTAGACTTGCTTCTGTGAAAAAAAGGTGAAAACCTAGATATCATGAAGAAAAAGGTGCTCAGTGACTTATGGGATAGCCAAAGTATTATCATTGCTAGTTATTGTTTCAAGTGATTAAATCATCGCTGCGAATTGTTACCATAGTCTTTTAAAAATGTTACAGGTTCAGATAACAGCAGGAACTCCACAGAAAAAGTATATCATTCTCATCAAACGCATTCATCATCTTCAAACCTTTAGCATACATTTCCATACAAGTTGGAAATATTCAAGATTTTAATCATCCTCTGTTCTTAAAATGGAAGATGGACTCAACCATTTGATGGATGGGAAGACAAAAGCAATCCTGTAAGTAACAAATAAAACTTGAAAACTTATTCTGTCCATCTATGCCTTATTTTACTGTACTCTGAACCATTCTCATACGACATCCTTTTCAAATAGTACCTTCTTTTCTGAAAGACCCTGTATATCATGTGATCAGATGACATCAGAAGCACATAACTTTCAAAATAATCGACAATATGAGGCAGAACAAGTTGCTGCAGTCAGGAATCATTGGTTAGTGAAGATCCAATGGAACCCGTGCTTAAGAGATGATTTTTGAAAGTTGCACCAATGACCATCATAGTCCATCCCAATTGACACTTAGAGTAACATACTCAATACAGATATAAAATAAAGAGTCAGTTGTCTGCTGCATCCATTATATTCATCAGAATTTATCCTTTATTTTATCATCTGAAATATACTATAATGAGGTAGATGATTCCATAGTGATACTGGGCTGATTTTTGTGGTGGAACAGTGGTTTTTGAGTTAGTTCTACGCTGATGATCTTTAACTGATGCAATTTGAATGAGAAATGTTGCTTTGTAAGGAGAATATGTAAACATAACTAGTCTCTTCAAAATAAGATATACCAAATAAACTTCAACATCTTCAACAGTAGATTCAAATATTCCGTTTTATTTCCAAAGCTTTCTCAAGGTTCCGAAGAATATAGAACGATTCAAAATAAAATAAAAAGTATAAGATAAGCAGAAAGAGAAATCTTTTCTCTAACTAAAAGAATGTAATTAACAATAATGAAAGTATATCACAAAAAAACAATCAAAAGATATAATACATGTAATAATAATAACATAATCGGTGGCTAACAAATTTTTATTTTATTTTGAATCGTTCTATATTCTTCGGAACCTTGAGAAAGTTTTAGAAATAAAACGAAATATTGGAATCTACTGTTGAAGATGTTGAAGTTTGTTTGGTATATCTTATAACTAGTCTCTCATTGCAGTAAACATTAGTTTATCTTTTAGATTAATAATATGAAATTTTTGACATCCTTTATTTTCTTACAAACAAAAGACCACATTTTGAAAGGAAAAGAAATCACAACTCAAGCTTTCTCTGACATGTTCAGCTTTCTTGATCTCAGAAACTATTTTTTTTTCTAAGAAGTCTTGTCTTATTTTCTTTGCTTCTCTTACATTTAGAAATTTAATGTATACCTTAATATTTCTTATCCATTAACAGTGTGAGATTTTCTGTTGAATTGTATACCATACATTATATTCATAATCTTTCTTGACTCCAATCCATTACTCACCCATATTTTACAAGGCATTGAAATATGTCTTTGTTTCTTATTTTAGAGCATATGCTTCTACAAGAATGTACCGAGAATTAAAATTACGAGGAGCAATTATCCAGAATAAACAACTGAAGACTCTTCCTCAGGAACAAATTTATAGTAAAGTGAACGGTGTCTGGAATCTATCGAGTGATCAGGTAACAACTTTATTTATCTGAATTCACTGATCAATTTCCTGACTTGTTTTTAAGAAGAAAAAAAAAATATTTAATAATTTTCTTTTTTAAGAAATTTTGATGTTCTAAACATATTGGCTTATACAAGATTTTTTTATGATTTACATTTCATTTGTAAATATTAAAGAAGAAATGTTTTTTTTTAAATTATTATTATTATTATTATTATTATTATTATTATTATATGCACTTAATGGAATCCTTCATATGTTATAATGGTATAGCAAAAACTTTCTATAGATACTTTTGTGAATAGCTACTGTTGTTGATCAATTGGTTTCTTGCTTTGTTTATATTTTCATTTCAATATAAATAGCACTTTTATATTTTTCTAATTTGAACAGATTTATATTATAACTGGTAATTTCTGGAGACATTTTCCTCTATTCATCCTGCTTCCATTGTTTGTGTCATGGACCATTTGTGGAATGCATTTTAATGAAACATTTATTTTTATAGAAGGCGGCTTTCAAATCAGAAGCCTCTTTCTAATAGGAAACCATTTAGTCTTACAGGCAAAGCTGCTTTTGCACAGGTTTCCAGCATTCTTCTTGAAGGAAATATTCTACAGCAAGTACAGTTAAATTTACAATCTTCCAAGTTGTGAGGGTGGATGGGATTAGAAGATCTAACTTAAATTGATTGCCATTTTATTAGGTACACCACCCATCTTCACATAAACAGATAGATTAAACCTAATAAACTCAGTATATAGATTTGCTTACATATGGTATATTTATGGATCTATTAATATAGAAAGGTCAGTTTTATAACAATTCTACAATTCTTATCTAATCTGACAACATATGGTCACATTGTAAGATATTTTTTGCACTAGCTAATAATCAGCAGCAATCATAACTTCATTTCACTCATTTTTAGCCACACTCTCAACTTACAGATCTTTAGGTACTTTCCCATTTTAATCTTGGTATAGTGGATGAGATCAGTTGTACTCTATAGTAGCCATATCTTTAGGCTGCATTTTAAATGTCAAAGTGTACTTATATTACATTTTTACTGATTTTGTATGTGTGTGTTTTCTATTTCAAAAAGACACATGAAAAAAAAGTAATAAATAAATAAATAAACAAGCATTTCTGAATTAGGCTTTAGTCATCCTAAATATTTACTTACTACTTCAGGATTCTACAAGAGCAGTCTTTGCAGAATAGCCTTAATTCACATTCCTTCTGGTATTTTCTATAAAGCCTTCTCCACTGCTTGCAGAAAATATAACCTTCTTTCCTTTTTGTGTTGTTAAATAGTTAAAAATTAAAGTATCCCAATTATAGGCCTACGGGGCCCTTGGCATCATGGCAGGTAAGGTTCCCGACATTTCCTGCCCAAAGAGACTAAGTTGAGGTTAAGTGTTCAGTCTGATACTTGTCCATCTTTAATCCTTAAGAAAGAAATCCGGTAACCATTCTACAGAAGGCTGAGTGGACCTTAGAACCTATCTGGAGGAGAATTCAGTGTGGGAAAAAAATTCTCGACCTCTGCTGGGAATTGACCCTGGCTCCTCCAGCCTACAGTCAAATACAGGGTGATTCATAAAGTACTGGAAAAATAGGCCTAGAAAGAACAAACATTGAAATATTTTTCTGTCAAATTCAGTGTAAAAAAAAGTAAAATAGAGCGTGGATTTCCGGATCGATAGTGCGATTCTGAGTCGGGTGATGGGGTCCCCATTTTAGACTTTTTTCTGCCCCTATGAAAAAAAATGGTTAGCACCCTTCACAACTGTGAAGAGGGAGGAAAGTCAACCGAGATTAGAATAGGCTAAGTTAAATGGAGTATTTACTCTATTGGGTTTATTTCAAACACAAAGGAGCTCCTGGAGGGAGGGAATAAATAAAAACAAAGTGTAGCGAGTTCGTTTGGTTTATTTCAAACACAAGGAGCCCGGAGAATTCATCCAGAATTCCATGCCCTATTTTACTTTTTTTTACATCGAATTTGACAGAAAAATATTTCGATGTTCGTTCTTTATAGGCCTATTTTTTTTCAGTACTTTATGAATCACCCTGTATATTACCACTTGGCTAACGAGCCCACATTATCAAATACAAATATGTATTATATAGATGGAATCCACAACACCAATAAAAAATTTTTTGTGGGCTTTACCTATAGACTCTGTGGAACTGAAGCAGGACGTATCTCATTATAAATTTGCAGTTGACACTTACTTGATTCTCTATTTGAGAATTTCAAAATTCATGAAAGCGTTCTGTCAGGAAATCTAAACATTTCCATAGCATAAACATAGAAATCAAAGAATCCTGCAAATAATGATAATGAAAGAATTGAAGAGATGAAGCTGTAATCATTACTAGATATGAAGTCGTATATCATAGTTTGTTTTTAAATTAACCAAATAATACTTAGATTGAGAGAATACTGTGAAATTTGTTAACTAACTTTCCCATTGTATTTGTTTCTTTTATTGTAGGGTAATTTGGGTACATTCATCATCACTAATATTCGCCTGGTCTGGTATGCAAATATGAATGAACTTTTCAATATTAGTCTCCCTTATCTGCATATGGTAAGTAATATTTGTAATTCAAGATATAATTCAGTTCATTTTAAAAATATGAAATTGTACATGGCATAAATTTAAAGGTAAGGTTATAGATTGTTTTATAAATCTCCTTTAAAAAAGCTCAACAATTTGATGACGATTTAAAATTGGTTTATTTTCTTGAAGTTGCAAAAGATACCAGTTAGCTTTTCAAATGTAAACTCATCTGAAAAATGAAGAAACAAGTTAACTGAGCTTCCACTCCTATTTCCCTTGAGTTATTTTCTATCAGGAAACCAATATAATTTCCCCCCCCCCCCCCCCCCCCATCGAAAAAAGACTCACTAATCAGTGAGTCACAAGGAAATTGTTGAAATGGTTATTAAAATCTCTGTGGTATTATTTCATAACAACCAGAGATATAATTTCTTTAAAAAGAAAAAGAAGAATTTCACACTAGTCTTTACCTAATATAAATGTCTTACTTTAATTGTAACTTTAAATAATTAAAATGAAACATTGTTAAATATTAAAAACACAAATTTAACATGTGTCGAAATATGAACATTAAAAAAATTACTTCAACGAAACACACTTAACAACTTTAAAAAAAAAGGTTAACCGATTTTCGGCACGTCCTTTCGGCCTTCCTCAGACTCCTTTTTTAAATTTTTGAAGTGTGTTTCGTTGAAATGTTTTTATTGTTCAGTACATTGATATTACAGTTAAAACAAATTGGAAATAAAATTAAGAAGATAAAATTCAAATGAGTGAAAATATGTTAGTTTTTAATGTTGTGATTATTTTTCCCCAGATTTCCATCAAAGTGAGAGATTCGAAATTTGGGATGGCTCTGGTGATTCAGAGCACAGAAGTGGTAAGCAGTCAAAATCTGTCCTTCTTATGCTTAAGTCTTGTGTAATTTTACTGTAAGAAACAGGACTATGGAGTCAAGAGTCAAACTTAACTAAATTAATGGAGTTAGACCTAATTTTTTTTTTTTTTTTTTACTGCATAACATTCAAGATCTGTGGAGTCAAATTTTGAAATAGGTTTTAAATAGTTTTTCTTGTTGGAATCAAACAAAGAATTTCCAATTCACAAGCTCTGTTAAAAAAAAAAAAGCTTCTAAAAAGATTGTTTTGTGGATTGAATTTAATTTAATTTAGAGCTTAATGTTTCATTCTGTGGTCTGTGGTCTAGATCGTAAAGAAATAAATGAAGATATAATGACTGTTTAATGGAAACATTTTTGCACTAAAAATTCTAAAAAAAAATTGAATAAAACCTTTATTTTATTTTTTTGAATAAGTCCAGTTTTTGCTTATTTATCTTATAGTGGGGGAAAAAAATAGCAAATTTATATCATATCTAGTTAATTTTTAATTTTGAACCTTTTTCAATTGCAGAGTGGAGGATATGTACTTGGCTTTAGAATTGATCCTTGCGAAAAGCTAGAAGAAGTATATAAGGAAATTTCAAGTCTATTTACTGTTTACAGTAATAATCCTAATTTTGGAGTGGAATACAGCATTGAAAATAAGGTATTAAAATGTTATTCTTTACTATCTTAAGGTTAAGAATGATAATACAATAATAAGTATAGTTCATAGTTATAAAAACTTAATTTTTGCTTTGTTTTATTTTTTCCAAAATGTAGCCTGATGAAGCAGGAAAAGTCATATCCTATGAAATATTGCTATTATTAGATGGAATTATTTTGTAATAAATAAGTTTTATGATAATACAATCTTTCTGTTTCATTGTAGTCTTTATTATAATGGAATATTTCCAAATGATGTTCTGAGTGCAGAGTATGTCAATATAATTGAATAAAGTTAAAATATATTGATTATTTCATTCAGCTACATCGATTCAAATTATCTTCACTGTTAGGTTACATGCTAAAAACATATTCACAATAAAAAACAAAATCTTGATTTTTACAATTTTTTAAGCTAGATTATTTGAAGTACCATTGTATGCTTCAATATATAAATATTTTAGGATATCAAATTTTAATTCATCTGTGGAATAGAATCCAAAACTGCCTGTTGACCCAAACCTACAGTTTTTTTAATGAAATTCAAAGCAAAAACAGTCACTCCATGTTAATTCAACAAATGGTCATCACCTCACTACTTTTGATTTTGATAAAATTTAGCATAAGTATCCCTTAGAAAATATAAAACCACAGTTTTTTTTATTTATAATAATTTTGATACTGATTATTTACTATGGCATTGTTTACTGAACAGACAGTCAAAAAAAACTTATTTTTCTGTGAGCTCCAGCATTTTTATTTTTAATTAGTAGAATTTAAGAAGAGTTCATTGGAGAGGTTAAAGTTTTATTTTTTGATTCAAACTCAAGTCTTATGAATTGTTCTTTTTTGCAACTTTAGGGTTGACATATGAGGAGCTTAGTTTCAAAACTCGCCATCTCCAAAATTAAGTTTTGGATATGGTGGGGTTTGATAATGCATTCGCATTGGACACAGCGGGCTTTGAAGCAGCACTCTTATCGAAATCGTATCGCAATACATTGTTATAGCCGATTTTGAAATTAAACTGTACGCAAATGGCGGATTTTGATTTGAACTTAGCAACTAACTCGTTTGGCTCGGAATTTTACAGTTGTTGGAGATGGTGGGTTTTGATACTAAGCTCCTCATATGTAATGAACCATTTTAATTAATAGACCCCTCTTTTTTCATTCAATACTTATACATCAGTAGTATAAGTAGAAAAAAAATGTCACTATTGTTACTTATAAGGGTTGAGCAGCTACAAGGCTTAGACGTCAGTAAAAAAAACACACCTTGATCCAATGAGAAATAGGCTTTTTACATTGCACTCACCCTTACACATGAAAGTTAATAATATTTTTTTTCCTTCTTACACTGCTGATGTATAAGTACTGAATGAAAAAAGAGGGATCTATTATTTAAATTGGTTTGTTACGTATTTCTACTCTAAAAGTTGCAAAAAAGAACAATTTATAAGTCTGAATTTGAATCAAAAAATAAACATGTTTTATTGACTTATTTCAATTTCCATTATATCAAAAAAAGATTTATCCTTTAACCTTTCCAGTGAGCCCTTTTTGACAATTCTACTAATTAAAATAAAAATGCTAGAGTTCATAGAACAATGAACTACAATGACATTTTCTGACCGTCCACTCAGTAAACAGTTGCTTATAAATCAGTTTCAAAACTGTTTGTAAATAAACTCTCGAAGTTGATACTTATCACATGTTAAATTTTAACAAAATCAAAGATGGTGAGGGGGATGATAACATATGAAATTTGTTGAATTAACATGGAATGACCCAGTACCAATATTTAAATTATATACTTTGAAAATTAGCAAACAAATTATTTATGTTTTATCATTTAGAATAGATATTAAGTTCATTTTTAATTGGTTCCAAAGTAGTTGTGCATGTTTCAAGTAAGCACAGTGTTCAAGCAGTAATTAACTCTAGAACAGTCTGGTCTACACAATTGTTTTTTTTTTTTTTTTTTTGCTATTTTTCAGTTATCGGTTTTGTTTAAGTTCTTTGTCACTTCCCTGAGCTGTTGACAAGAAGTGATTGGCTTCGGCTGCTGAGCACCAAAAAACATGAGACAGCTACCCATGTAGTTCATGATTGAGACAAAAAGAATTATTCATATTTAATCACAAAGTAAACAATTTTAAATCATAAAAGATACAAAACTATATCTATAAAATCTTTCTACTTCGATATCCAGACCGAAGTTTCTTGCTACATTAGCTTTTTCATGTGTACAAGTTCCTCATGTAAGTTTGCTTTCACTGCAACCGTTGGTTTTATGTGAATAAGTGATCTTTATTTTGGTATTGACATTTTGCTGTGGCTATCTATTCTCTTTGGTCATGATGATACATTGTGCTGCCAGTAATAAAATGGTTCACTTCTCAATTTTCTTCTCTGGCCAAATCCCTTCTCACTCTTCATCTTAGAACCTGTTGCCAATTGCATAAACTATCATCACTGCTATTATAGTCTTACTCTCACACTTACCACCTTTTAACATGATGACTTTAACAGGGTGTTTAATATCAGATTGATAGTGTTGCTGTCATACCATATGTTGATGTCATTCAATCTCAGATAACTTTATGTAAAAAGTATGATTTCACAAACACTATCTGGCCTTTCTCTAGTATATGAAGCTCTGGAATCTATTCTCAAGTGCCACCGTCATTCATTCACTTTCCTTGTGGTTCACCCAGATTCTTTAACTGCAAAGGCTTGCTTCTAAATTTACCTTTTATTTTCTTCTAAACATTTGACTGAATTTTAAATGTTAATAAGGCAGTGTTTTATTTTATTTTATTTATTTATTTTTATTATTATTTTTGTTTTCATGAGGTTTTCAGTTTCCTATACTTTTTCTTGTTTTAGAAAAAAATTAAATCTTTGAATTTCATTCTCTACATAGAAAAGACTGATAAGATTGTTTCCAGGTTTTATCACATTTTAATTCTTTAATCAAGATAGTGAAAGAATGTTATTTGTTTATTTGAGAAAATAAGTCTTATCATAAACATATAAAGAACACTTGTTTAGTTAATTTGATGTTTTTTTTTTTTTTCTTTTTAAACAGACTGAACCAGAGACTAAAGTCTCCATTGAACCAACACAAGATGATATCGAAATTGAGCCTATTGATGCCAAATCAGATGCTTTTGCAGTAAGTGCTCATTTTGAACTAAGTAAAACTTATTACCATTAAAAATCTTGTAAACTTACTGTAACATAATTGTGTCTACAATCTTCAAACATTTTTAGCTCACTTGTAAAATCACTGATGCAGTCATTTCTCATTTGCTACCTGATGATATGAATTTATTACTACTAGTCAAGGTATGACAGCACATATTAGTTTTTACGTTCAGGAATTAAAAGTAAGAAACAATACTATAATAGGGTAGCATCATTGGATATTGATTAAAGAATCACTTGGTATCAAAAGCTTAAAGCTGATTAAAAGTAATGGAAATAAACTAAGAATTTTTAAATAAACATATCTCAGAAAATAATTCCACTGTGATCCTGTTTTTATATCGTGGACCAGGAAAAGAAATCCCTGAAAAAACTTAATCTTTTCATTTTTATTGATCATATCATCAGAAAATCAAGGCCCATATCAAGAAATTAGTGATTGGCGTAGTTTACGATCTGTTTTTTTTTTTTTTTCCTATTGTTAGCTAGAAGACATATCTATCATTAGTTTCATCAGTTGACTTATTTGCATTTTTCACCTTTTGAAGATAATTCTGTTTAAAATAGTAAGGAACTGATTAGATTAAATCAAAACATAAACTTTTTATCATAAGGACATCTACATTTTAATCAGGTCTTTACTAATTGGGACAGTATAGAATAAGAACCAAGTAAGTCTCAGAGCAATCTCCAGCTATGGTAAGGGATTTTCC
>JAFIDM010009631.1:33608037-33630359 GCA_023159025.1 Thereuonema tuberculata
TTTTTTTTTTTTTTTTTTTGATGGATTGTTTAGAAGTTTCAACTGATCAATCCCCATTTTATTGTCTTATTATTATTATACAGAAAACACAAGTTCTCCACCAAATATTGCTATATTTCACAGAAAGCTGCTAATTCCAAATTACTGCTTTTTTTTTAGTAGAAAAATTATGCATTGATCTATAGTTTATCATCATATTACTTTGATAAATTTTCTATAATATTCAAATTTGACATTATTTATCAGTTTTAAATCCAAAAAATTAATATTACAATTTATTTCTTCTTAAATTTAAGATTTAAAACTGATAAATAATGTCGAGTATATTGAATTTGAATATTATAGAAAATTTATCAAAGTAATATGATGATAAACTATAGATCAATGCATAATTTTTCTACTTAAAAAAGCAATAATTTGGAATAACCTTTCAAGAATCACAAACAATACATTAGATGAAAGGAAATGGTTTCACATAATTGAAGATTTTAAGAAAATCTTACAATATAATGAATACCCAAGAAAACTGGCTAACAGATTATGTAAAACCTTTTTTCTGAATAAGAATACAGTTAAAACTAAAGTTAATAGGGAATTTAAAAATATAATTTCTATTGTAAGAGTAGCTAATAGCAATTTAAAATCTTTAATACATAATTCCCACCAAGCAAGTAATATAATGACACTGATGGGTGTTATTTATAAGTTGAAATGTCGTGCTTGTGGCGGAATATTTTGGTAAAAGAGTATATCAGCGCTTTTAGAAATCGTCATCCTGAAGTGATAATTGGGCAAACCATTGCATGATACTTGGACATAATCCAGATCCGTTGGTAACTGTATTATATAAAAACATATTTGATACAACCATAAGATTTACGATTGAAGCTTGTGTTATAAATAGTTTTCATTGTTTCAATAAACAAAAAGGAGTGGAAATAAGTCCATTTTTATTAGAAAAATTCAAAATAATTGTAAACATAGCATATGTTTGTTTCTATTTTGCTGTGAAATATAGCGATGTTTGGTGGAGAACTTGTATTTCCTGTTGTTTATATAATTATTATTAATCATCTTCTAATTTCTTTTCTATTTGTCTATTAGGCTTATTTTGCTGATGGTAATCACCACAAAGACAGAGAGCCTGTCTATTCAGAGGAGCTGGGATTAGCTATTGAGAAACCAAAGGAAGGTTTCTCCCTCTCCAGCCTTTGGGAAGTCATCCCAAATTAAGCTCATCTTTCCTGGATATTTCACCTCAGCTGTTAGCACATTCCCACAAATGACCTTTAACTCATGATTCCATCCATTGTTTATCCCATATTATAGCATTTATTTATTTTTTTGAAATTCTTATATTCATGTTGTTAATGTGTAAATAAAATTTTAATTCATTCAAATGCACAGAAACTGCATTTAACTAAAATATATTAAAAAATTTATTTTGAGTTTGAAATAACTTTCACTAAGTCTGTCAAATCCAAGCTTCCCATCAGTTATGAAGTGATCTGCTTTGTGGGTGATATATCTGAACCTGCATTTTTCTTTCTCTTCATTTCAACAACTTGTTCCTGGCACAGGTTAGGTTCCACAGCTCTTATGCCATTAAAAACTGCTCACTGAAATATCTGTGCAAATAAGAAAATTATTTTGTTAACAAAATATCTTAATCATGTAAGCAGGGCCCCCACAAGGGGGGGGAGGGTCAGTTGGTCCCTCAGCACTGGGGCCCGGCTGTCAAAGGAGCCCAGGCTTGTCATTTTGGAGATTCCCTTTTTTTTGGATATGCCGTCAAAGGGGCCCGGGCTTGTCGATTTGGAGATTCCCTTTTTTTTTTATTTTGGATTTTGTTCATAACTTGCGGGGAGGGGGGGAAAGGCCCGGTATTGCATTTGGTACCTGGGCCCGGAATTTGATGTGGGGGGCCTGCATGTAAATCCATAATCTCTTACATATAAACCGGATTTAATTTATCAGAATTAGCTATTTTAGTGCAATATAAATTATTCTTATTATGGAATGCTCCGTTTGCCAGTGTCTTGTAAATACGCATATATTATTAAGCTTATTAATTTTTGAAATCAAGAAATTTTATATACTGCTACGTTATACAAGTTGCTTGCTATCGTTCTACCATTTGTCTAACATTTTTACATTAAAAATATTAATAATAATAAATGCTGAAGTTAGAAACTGCAAATCCACATGATGTTAGTTTTTTGCAGTTTATCACCTGACCTCACTCCAATCCAAAGAGTGAAATCACAGAGGAAAGAACCTAAAGGAAGTATACATTAGTGAATCCTGATCAGATTCCTAAGAATTAATAGAGAGATCTAGAGAGAAAAATGTTTTCTTATTCATCTTGATGTAGTTGCACAACTTACTTTTTGTCACAAATTGAATATATACTATATTCAAGGAAAATAAAGCATGAAACTGGACTCAGTTGGACCAATGCCTCTTAATCACTAGTTTGACTATTAATTTTCATCCCATTCGTTCGTAATGTTATTGGGACTGATTGCATTCAATTGATTTGTAAATGCAGATTTCTCAAACAGTAAACTGAACATGAAAGATGTTGGTAATCCTGTGGCTAATGGAAGCCACCTCTTCTCTCTATTAGACTGAGCAAGAAAAATACTATTTTTATAAAAATATGAAGCTGGCAAGTGCTGTTACAGAATTTGGAAGCAGAGAAGTTTGACAGAACACCATGAACATGAATGTGATGCATTGGATTGAAAATGAAAAAGAGAAAAACAGTCATCTGATGTAACTATTAGAACGAATTGGCCATTAATTAGTTCTCAGAAGACAAATGAATTGAAGTAAATTAACAAATTGCATGTGTGTTCAGGGGGAGAATTTCTGAAAGTGCATCCACTTGTTTTAAAATTGGAATTGTTTACTGAAGATTAGGTTTTGGAATGTGTTAGGAAATGAAAGTTTAAGTACCTTTCATTAGCTTTTATGAAATTAATATATAAGTGGAAAATAATGAGTTTCACAACTGAAAACAAAATTAAATTAAAATTAGTTAAATTTAACAATGCAAATAAAACATTGTTTTATGCAGTCTAGGTGGTGCAGAACTAACGTAATCTAGCCTAAAATGATGAGCATATTACTGTAATATTATAAGAGTTAATTTCAATCTAATTTAAAAAATGTAATAATAAAACAAGTGACTGCAATTGCCAATAGACAAATGCAGCAAATCTCAACAGAATCAGCTATTAGTGTCAAACAAAACAACAGATGCATTTATGAAATTCATTCCATTTCTATATCATGAGCCAGCAAATGACATCTGTCTCTCAAAATGTTAAAATCCACAAGCTTAGAACTTGGGCACTGGAAGAGGACTAGGCTGTACCAAAGGAAAGAGAAGAACTAAAGAAAGAAAATTTAACGAAGCAGTTGTGTTAATATGCAGCAGTAAAGCAGAAGTTGTCCTTGGAATTAATATACAGTCAAACCCCGCTATAGTGAACACGGCTTATAATGAACGAAATGTTTGGTCCCTTGCCGTGCAATGCACGTATAATGGAACGGATATAGTGAACCGAAATTTCGGTCCCTTGAAGTTCACTATAGAGGGGTTTGACTGTATATGTATATTTTAATGTAAGTATTTTAAATAAAAACTTATGAACTTTAAATGTAATAAAACGAAAGATGGAAAAACTACAACAAAATAAATAATAAAAGATTAATTATAATGACCATTCACTGTTCTGACTCTCCTGACCAAAATCATTTGACTGTTTTTCAAATTCAAACCTAAAAAGCACAAACTTTCCCATGAGATTCAGTTCCTTTATGGAAAATGACAACTTTTCCCAATTTAATACCGCAAGTTTTCAATTTTTAATTACATTTGGATGGGATGAACACATTATTCTAGTAATAAAATGTGATGGTTTATATGGAAGATACATCAAATCTTGCAGCACTAAGGCATTTTGAAGTCGGCTGGAAAAGATTAAGAGAACACAATCCAAGAAAACACATTTTGAACAGGAAAAAAAAGTGAATATGAAAAAAAAAAAAATCAGTTTTTTGCTTTCACTCCTTGAGGTATGAGCAACAGGAATCTGGGACAGCTGTTTGTCCTTCGAATTCATCAATCAGAATTACCCATTGACAATAAACTCAGAAAAATTGAAATGCTATGAATCATCGCCTGCTCTCGGGATTGGAATCTCCAAAAATGCAAACAACAATAAGAAAATCGCTGTAACTAGTACAGCATCAACCATGGCCTGCTAACTGCTAGGCATTAAAGGTATAAAGACAACACATGGACTAGATAATCTTAAATAGGAAAGTTTCTTTCTTTAATTATCAATGCTGTGTTCAAAAATTGTGATGTGAAAAGAACTATCTGCTCAGTCAAATTACAAATGCTGTAAAATCCCTGTGTACTTTTATATGTCTGCAAGTTACTCAGTCTAACAGAAAGGCAAAAATATAGCTGGATATGAAAACAAGGAAAGGCAGTAAAGCTTTAATAATCATGTGTTTAGAAAAAAACTTACTATGAAGTCAGGATGCCAGGTAAATGTAATCCATTTTTTTATTTATTTTAACTGTAGTTGTATTGCTAATTTTAATTATGAACAAAAAATTTAGTTTTTTTTTTTTTTTTTTTAATGTTTAATTTGTATTGCAATTTTAAAATAAATAATTTCTAAGCATTTTTAAAATATATTTGAATGGAGTTGTATTACAATCAATCAAATATGATAATTATAAATACTGAACAAAATGAAAATCTTTACAAAATTGTATGAAAGGTCATGCAAGTTCAGTGATGCTCCCAGGATTAAGGTGTCCATTCAGATGTAGGCCTATTTAAGAATAAATTGTTTCAATGATCACTTTCTGAAATAATAAGATACATATACGTCAGTGCTTTAATAAAGGTTTTCTTCTCGTTCTTTCTTTATTTTGGGGGGGGGGGGGGGATTATATATGGATAAGTTATATGGATTTTTAGTTTAAAAAATTATCATTTTTTAGGGTTTTAAATACAATTCCCTCTTATGTAACTTTTTTTACTGATGCCTTGTTAATTATGTAAAACTAATCCACAAAACTGTAGTATAATACTGATTTAGGAAGTTTTGTGACAAAAGCCTACATCTGTTCATAAAGATGATGTGAAATTTTAGTGAAAATGTTTGTGTCCTTAACAAGCCTTCCTCAATTTTTGGTGTCCCTACTCCATTTCAATCACTACAAAAACTGAATAAAAATACTCACTTCCAATACAATCATTTGAAACATTTCTATGTTCAATGATGCATAAATTAAGGAAGTTCAGTGGTTTTTTTTTTTTTTTCTTTTTTAAAGCAGCATTTTACAATCAAAATTAATCAAATATTAAGTTGAACCAAAAGCTCGTTTCTTTGACAGTATATCACCTTGCAGACCATCTTTTAAAGGAAAATCACTCACTTAAATTTCACAAAACCACTTTAGGTATGTTGTATTTGTTTCAGCATTCTCTCCATACACAACACACACATATTTTTAAGTCTGCATTGCCTTTTTGCTTTTTCAGAGATAATAAAGCATATATTAATAAGCAACAGAATAATATAATTGCAGACAAGCTGCAGATTTCAACTGGTTATCTAATTACTGATGATATGACTGTACAAATGAGACAAAATCTCAGCCAGCTTTTGGTTCAATCCAATATATGTTTGTTCTGGAATGAGTAAGTAGTGATAATTGGAGGGTTCAGAGTTAAAGTGAATTAAGTCCCTTAAACTTCAATTTCAAGAAAAAGATGTTTAAAGTTCTTAAGAAGGTGTATGGAAATGCTGTTTAGTATTTTAATGTCTTTCAGACAGTAAGACATGTATTCATAAATACAGTCGGACCTCTATTCAACGAAGTCGCTAAATCCCGAAAAAAAGTTCGCTATATGGAAAATTCGTTAAATAGAGATTCACTTTTTAAAATTACTTTAAACTACATAAAACAGATTTAAAATACATAAACAATAAATATTATTAAAAAAGTAATAATTTTAATGACATAAAGCATACATTACCATATGCGTACTTAAATTTTACTAAAAAGACAAGATTAACAGACTTTATTTTTTTAGTTTTTTTTTTTTTAAAAAAGTGTTTTCGCTTATAGTATATGTATATTTCACATCTTTGCAATGCACCAAAAACCTCTTCAGGCGTATTTTCTTCAAACTGTAATCCGCATCGGATTGTTTCAAATGATTTTAATATTACATCATACGAAGGTTTTTTGGTTTCTGCATCATGATCATTTCCATTTTCATCATCTTATTTCATCGCAATTCATAGCTGTATTGTTTTTATCTTTCACACTGTCCATAATATCCGATTCAGTTAGTGTTTCCGAGGTCTCAACTTCAAAATCAAATGAAAGATAATCATCAATCATCACATCATCGTTAATTTCTTATTTTTCCCTCAGCTGTATCCACATTTCTTTCATTTCCTCTAAGGGAATATTAATAATAAAAACATTTAAAGGAGAAAAAAAAAAATAGATACCACGAAAAAGTTCGTTAAATAGAAAATGCACTTCGCTATTTGGAGGTTATTTTACGAAGAAATTAGCAAAATGTTCTTGGTTCCAAAGAAAAGTTCGCAAAATAGAGGTTCGTTAAATAGACGTCCGACTGTATATAACATTTTAAAAAAATGTATATCACCACCTATCTAATAAGGTAGTTTACTTAAAATGTGAAAGAAATGGACTTTGTCCACTTTAACTATGAACCCACCAATGCAATAGATGCATGGCAACTCAACTTGCTTCAGCAACATGAATCTACTTCTAAAGAGGAATATATATTAGAAAGCAAAGAGTCTATATCCTTCTTCTTTGCAGCCACAAAAATATTCATTTGGCATTGAGTATTATAACTGATCAATGGGAATATTTGCTCTTCACGAAGTCAATATATTTTTTTCTTTCTAATAAGTAATTTTTAATGCCAAGACATTTCATAGTTTGCACTCCAAATCATGCCTTTGATATGATTGTGGTTCTACTTCTACATCTTTGACTGATCACAGTTATTGAGAAAAGATCCTAGAATCTCAGATACAATTGTTGGTCCAAAATTTATTTGCATACATGATAATGTAAAGGATAAGACTTGTAAATGATTACCTGAAAAGTGAAAACATAGATAGAATGGACTGGCCAATCATATCCCCAGACCTCAATCCCATTGAACACTTCCAATGATTTACATTGTTCTCAGAGAGGAATAGGACAATTTTCTGACTGAACCACCTTACTGAAGCACAACTGAATAGTAGTTTAAGGTGGCCATTTGCATTTCTGACTCATACAGACTCTTTTAATGCACTAATGTTTAAACTTGGACATTTTTATCATGGTCAAATGCACATTTAACTTATTTTATAGAATTTTATATGTTAAATTATATTCCATACAAAGTTTCACTGAAGTATTGCATTTATATCTTTCTCAAATTTTACACACTGGTTTATCTGTTAGCGACTTTTAGGAAATTAAAATGTATAAAACCATTTGGTTTTTTATGACACTTCAATAATTGCTTATATTATGAACCCTATTTTAAAACAAGTAGATATTTTATAATCTATCCTGTTTTGTTAATAAATATCTACTTTTCTAAAACTGACTCTTCTGTTTGACAATTAAAACAATGTAGATCAGATTCAGGTTTTGTTGGAAGATTCAGCTACAAATCTTCAAGATTTACAAAAGAACATCACTCCTACACTAATCTAATCCAATAAAAGATCAGAAACACTTTTTGTTTTTTAAATTTTTGAGATCAAAGAAATGAATTTTGGAAAAAGCTCTTTGAATTTTCAAGTGAAAATCATAAAGGGAGAGAATGCTGGACTGTTCAAATTTGTAATTACATCATTTTGACGAGACTGGCTGAGTTTGATGATCACAAAAACTGTCATCATGCTATAGGATGACATTTAAAATCATTGATCAAATTACAACAAAACATTTTGTGGTTGAAGTAAAAAAATATATATATATATATATATATATATTTTCCCTATATTGCTTCAAATATAATTTCACCAAATTATAAATAATATTTATTGAAATGTTTTTCACACTTAAGTAAAGAAATCACGTTTTTTTATTATGCAAATTTATTTAAATGAAGCGGAAAGATAGTGAGCCGTGAAGTGAGAAAGAAACACTCGTGGTGAAGACATGGAGACAACATGCGAGAAGGAGAGACACCGTGGAAATGCCGAACTCGGTGCTTGGGAGAGGAAAGCCCAAGAATGCAGTTGTGACTTCTAAATGTGTTTGAATGGAATACGTACATAATCAAGTAGGACCAAGTAAGTGAATTCTGATTAGTCCAATCAAGAGTAAGGAACATTTGCAAGTCTAAAATTGGATTACTTCAAATGGCAGAAGAACCACGTGATAGGGAAAATATTTCCGCATATCCATTTCCACTAATGAAATGGAAAAGTGATTGTTATTCCAAGTGTGCTGCTATTGAATATCTAAATGAAAGTGCTTCCTATAAATTGTGCTTCTAATGTGCTATTATTTTGTGGTTCAAATATAAGTGCTTCTAAAGGAATTTCTATACAAGTTGTATCACTACATTCAGTGAACAGAAAGTGAATTGCCGGAACATTGAATGTGCTCATTTAAAAGAAGAACATTATTTGATCATAAGGAGAACCTTATGTGAACTTTGATAATTCTAAGAAGAATTATTGATATCTTTATTCAAATTATTACCTGTTAAATATACAAATAAATACAGTGTTATTTCTAGATTACTCTGCGTAGCTATTTATTCAAATTGAAGGTAGTTATAACCCTCACATTTCAACAATGGATTGCATAACTTTCTGACAATACTTTAAAACTGTTAGTAGTATGTGCCTCTTACAAATGAAACTATCTGAAAACAAAACAAACTCTAGTTGCTGGGCTATTTTATAAGATAATCAGATGCATGCAGCTTCACCAGACTCCCTTCATACTTTGCCTCTATGGCTTATAAGGACTATAATCTGTAAGAACTATTACCAGTTGAATTAGGGTTAACATTACTAAGTTGTGGTCTCCAGGTGCAGTTTGTGCAGACATGAAGTCAATTATGCTCACTCCAAATAGTTATTTCCTGAAGTGCACAGAATCTAATGGTTGGTTTATCAAGAAGCCTGACCTGAACTTACAAAAGGATAATTTCTGTTCATTGTTATCTTCAATGTCTGTCTTAAGTGTCTATTAAATATTGGTCGTCCGGAAAGTTCGTGCCGAGTTTGAAGGAAAATTGAAACGCAGCACATTTAAATTTTGGTCTACATATATTAAATTATATAGGTGCCATTCTGTTCCACTACCTTTCTCCATCATTCAGGCAACGTGAAAATCCGTCCTTCCAGAACCTCTCAGGTTTTTCGGCGAAAAACTTTTCTATATGATTTTTTATCTCCAACAAAGAGTTGAAGTTTTTTACATTAAGGGAATTTTATTATGATTGAAATAGGTGGAAATCTGAGGGTGCGAGGTCTGGTGAATATAGTGGATGGGGTAGAATATCCCAACCGAGCTCCAACAACTTCTGTCGAGTTGTCAAAGACACTTGAGGCTGCCAATTGTCCTGATGAAACACGACGCCCTTCCGATTCACTAATGTTGGACGTTTTTGTTCAATTGCTGTCTTTAATACATAAATTGGGAGCAATACTCGTCTCATTGTTTCGTAAAAAGCTCATAATGCAGGATTCCTTTCCAATTCCACGAGACAGAGCATGACCTTCTTAGGATGAAGACCGGCTTTTGGGGTGGCTAAAAGTGGTTCCTTCCGCTTTCCCCAAGACCTTTTTCACTTAACATTATTATAAATGATCTATTTTTCATCCCCCGTCACTACTTGCTTCAAAAATGGTATGCCCTCATTGCGTTTGTAGAGCGAGTCGCAAATGGAAATGCGATCCATCAGATGTTCCTCCGTTAAATCGGGGGGAACCCATACATCAAAACGGTTTGTGTAGACAAGCTTCAGAAAATGCTCGTGGATGGTGGATTTTGATATTTTTCACATTTCTCCTAATTCACGTGTCGTATAGTGTGGGTTATTCTCGATCAGTGTTTTAATCTGCTCTTCATCTGTGGTGGAGGGCCTACCCAGCCATTCTTGATCTTCAAGGTTGAAATCACCAGCTTTAAACCTAGCAAACCACTTCCGCCCAGTTCTTTCAGCTACAGCACCTTCGCCATAAACAGCGTATATTTTGTTTGCCGCTTGTGTGGCATTTTTGCCTTTCCGGTAAAAGAAAAGCATTAAATGCCTATAATGCACTTTGTTTGCTTCCATATTCAAAGGCTTATACAACTGACAAAAATTAATGTATCGTAACCAAATTTTATTCAAATATGCCTTAAGTACCATCTTTTAGAATATGTGCGCAAATCATTTTGATATATTCAGGGGTGTCCTTATGCCACCTACAGAAAATCGGCACGAACTTTCCGGATGACCCAATACCTTTCAAATAAGTATACAAAAAAAAAAAAAAAACCAGGAAGAAACTTGTGTTGCCACCTGAGTCAAAACTTGCACAATAAAATCCACCTTTTCTGATGAAAGTGTCAGCCATTTTGTTTACTCAGTGCTCCAATGTTTTTATTTCATTGAGCTTTGATGACAAGGACGGTGCTTCTACTGAAAAGTGTTTTCCCTTCCTGTTGAGCCTCACTGGACTTCTGGTTGAGAATTCTAGTTTTCCAGTTTATTTTTTGAAAAGGTCCTTTACAACAGAACTATGGATGACCTCCAATACAACAGACAATTTGTCAGATTGACCTGACTTTCCTAATGTAATCATTGTATATTGTTAAAGTTGATATTTCTTTATTGCTCATGATTAAATTATCCCTTGGTCTTTTAAAGATGACTGGAGAGAAAATGAAAATAATTTGACTTAAATACATTTTTCATAGCCAGTAAACTAAAGTTTTATACTGTTATATTAACAGTACGTTTAAGAATGGTAACATTCCCTGCAGTTATGTTGATGATGAACCAATAGGCTATAACCAGAAAATATACCTTGGTTGTTCCATTTGCTGAGAGGGGTGGTAGTTTCAATCACTAGTTTGTGTGCATATGGTGAGTGTATAATGACATACATAAATAGACTGAATAATTTATGTTATAAAATTATTATAAGAGAAAAATAGTGAAATTTAAGATTTTTTTTAATGCAAAACAAAAGGAAATAAAATATTTTCATGACTACATTCTTTATTTTTAATACATGTAATGATTTTGTTTTAATATATTCACAGGGTTGTTTTCACATGGTGATATGTGCTGTAACAATAACAAAACAGAATTTCAAACGAAACAATAACAACTTTAACATTTTCTTCACAGCAAATTTATTGTAACTGAAAAACAAAAAAATGTTAAGATAGTGACACAAACATTTTTGAAATTGCAAAAGAATTATACACTTTCATTTTAAGTACTTGTTTAAAAAAGTTAATTATCTCTTGAAGAAAGTAAATGTTCTGGTGAATACGTCAAATACAGTTGAGGCCATTATAAAGGCATTAACCCCATCTGATATCAGATTGATTGATTGTTTAAAAAGTTCCCATTTTTATTCAGAAGCAGCCTGAATGTTGTTAACCTTTTTGCTGCGGCAACAATTAATTAGTAACAACTATCTAAACTGTGAGAAAACTTTTAATTAGTAACAACTATATATATATATATATATATATATATATGTGTGTGTGAAGAGAAAAAAACTACAAAAAAAACCAACATATGAATTTCTCAACCCTCATTTGGTCAAAAATAGTTTCTAAAAGTAATTAAACTATGAGTTATGTTTTCAAATGCTAAGATTTTTTTTTTTTAAAACATTAAATTTGATTGGATTTTTTTCGTAATTTTTCTTATAACAGGCTTCAACTGTATACTTATCTGATCAGTTAATCTAAATTTGTTATATTTTTAAGTATTTAAAGTATAAAAATACTAAAATTAACAATAGTTTCTTTGTTTAAGCTGTTCAATGAATATGTTATTATATGTTGGACGTTTTGACTATGGTTTGCATACACAGTTATTGCCTTTGAAATGCAGATTGCAGCCATTTAATATATTTTTGGTTAACTATTCTAATCACGGAGAACTGTTTTAGTCTATCTTTTCTTTTGAAGTTTACAAACCTTTCTGATATTTAATAATTACAAGCATACTTCTTCTGTTGCAGTTTCTTAAACACTTAATGTGGGAGTATCCTTCAATTTACACCAGTGGACACATTCATGTAAGAATAAAAAAGAGAAATAGATGAAAAGTAGCTTATTGATTGATTTGAAAAAAGAATTAAACTCCAAACTTTGATTGAATACACTGATGCTAAATTGCAGGGGAATTATTAAAAAGAACTCAATAAAACACTGAACGATAACAAGGGGTCTGATCACATGGAAACCAGTAGCAGACAATAGGGGGGAAAGGCTTGCATGAAACTAGTTTCTCAGAAGTTACAATAATCATAAAAGTACTTAAGCAAAAAGTACAGCAACTATAACAAAGGAAGACTGGCAACTGTTACTCATTCATTTTGATCAACTGGCAAATGCTAAAATGTAGGAATGACAATTCTTGTTCAAGCACTTCCTTTTTTTTTTCAAGTGCTACAGTTCTCAAGAAGTGTGTATTATAAATCAGCATAGTTATTTATATAAGTAATTGTGTGTTTGGCATGCAGCTTTGTAACATCTATTGACAAATCCCTTTGGTTTCTGTATATATGAGGCATTGGAATATAATAAACAGCTTGCTATATCTGTTCGGTAGGAATAAGAAATACTACAGGTGATTAATGCAAACTGACTGGATTTAGATTTGGATTAAGCAAAATAACTCTAAATCAGGAAAGAATAGCAGCTCAAGTCGCAAGTTCACCAATGAACAACTATCATTATATTATAGCGCAGATGCAAATAAGTTATTCATCACTCAAAGCACCAGCAAGTTAGTTTGGATTTTTTTTTTTTTAAATCTTGATGCAGAAGTTGTGGATCTATCCTTGTTAGAGTTTTGAAACAAAAAAAACTTAAATATAAAATGTCTTCCCCTGTAATTTGGGAAGTTGTCACCAATGTTTTTAACTCTACAATTTAAGTTTTCCCTATTTGAACTCTAAAATGAAGAAGGGAATTTAAGGACTGACAAAATCAAGATGACATATCTCTAAAAGCCTATTCATTGCTACATACAAAGTAACTGAAGTATGTTCTCTATTCCGGTTCTCTTAATGTCTTTATTTACTGTCCTTTATTCAACAGTTTTGGTTCTCCTGTTATTCATTTGTACTGTTTCTCATACAGAGTCACATAAAACCTATACTTTCCGTAGATCAAAACATTAACAAAAGAATTCTTTTACCAACAAGAACAAGATATACCATTTTATCCCAACATCCTTTGCTGATTTCAATCAAAGAAGTTTATATTCCTATTTTACCAAGATTAGTCATTTCTCCTATCAAAAGTTAGTTTTAATGAAACATCAATGACAATTTTTCCAAACAAAGGCATTTTATCTCATTATTTTTCCTCTCATTAAAATGGATAAGAAATTGTGTAATACTATCTTATTACCTTATTTTAAATAAAGAATTTAAATACTGTAAAACCTATATAAATAATCCAAATTTCTAAAAACAATGATATTAATACGAAAAATTGTTATAGTTATTATTTTTAAATTACTATGCAAATTTATTATAATTTTAAATATTTGAAATGATTTAAAAGAGTTGAATAAACTTTAAAAATAAATGATCAGATATAATTTACAACTGAGACATGTGTAATCCAAGTAAATCATGATAACATTATATATTTAAAAACGTAGTAATAATGGAAGCCTTCAATAAAACACAAAAGAAAAATAAATAAAACCCTGCCCTATTATTTATTTATTTTTTTATGTAAATGTAAAATGTGACTCCATGGTGGGCTTGACCCCATAAATAAGTTATAATTAAGGCTTTTTTATTAATGGAACTTTTGGTAACTATATACAGGTTATATGATAAATCCTTGGGAACAGGGAATTAAAGAAATTTAAAAATCAAATGAAATTAATACTCATTAAAAAATATTTCAGCATCAGTTTTTTCAAGATTCTTTTCATTTGTCCTAAAAATCCAACAGATGTCCCCCCTCCCCCCAGCCTTTTAAAGGTCCATCACAAGCTTCTAGCATACAAAAATACATATCTTACTTTTTAATGCAGTCCAGCTAAATACAGATATTTACAGAATTTTTATCAATTAGCAAAAATTCAATTCCCCAACCAGTTTACTAATGCATGGACATTTTAAAACAGATCTGTCATTGTTATTTTTGTACCAAAATATAT
The DNA here is from genome assembly GCA_023159025.1 of Thereuonema tuberculata. Lineage (NCBI taxonomy): Eukaryota > Metazoa > Arthropoda > Chilopoda > Scutigeromorpha > Scutigeridae > Thereuonema > Thereuonema tuberculata. The sequence continues at coordinate 33,622,496 of JAFIDM010009631.1, forward strand.
ATATTTTTGTATGTATTTCTTTTTTTTTTTAGATATGTTAATTTAGTTCAGAGTATATGGTCTGATTCCTATATCCAAATTAATATACCTAAATCAAACTCAACTTGCTTCAAAAAAAAAAAAAAAAAAAAAAAAATTTTTGCTGGAGTCGATTGAACAAAATCAATTTCCTTGACTTCCAAAAATTTAAATATCAAACAAAGGAAATTAATTAAATATCAAATATAATCTTGCATTTCTGTCTGATCTGCTTATTTCCCTGATATAGTTTTTGTTCCTAGGCTTTGGTGGGATACGTTATTTATGTGCAAACACTAACACGGCAATAGTCTTAAGTTTTCAAAACTCAGAGAATATCACAAAGAGGGATGGTACAAATTCTGTAATATTTAAATAACTAAAATACATTATTGAATTCAATTCTGCTTCTGCTTTTTATGTTACAGAAATTAATGGAAACAAATGTTTTGAAATAGTATGAGCACATCTTTAGATATGTTTAAGGAGTACCATCCTAAATCTAATCTCAATTAACAAGTCCAAGAATTAAGTATTCATGATGCTTAGAATGAAAGAACTGTAAGGCCTATGATTTGAACATGTATTTGAGCAAATGTTTTCAGCCTATGGTTCATGACTTTCTTAAAAGCCAATATACATTCTACTACATACTTTATCTTATCTTGTTACTGATATTTCCTGAGTTTTGCAAATCAAAGGCCTGTTTTTCCTGTGAGAGTGAGTGTTGGATATGCCTCCTCCATCTTACAAGCAAATCGACTATTATTTTAGCCTGCTCATGAATTTCCAGGACATTTTATATAGTAATGATTAACAGGGTTCATATACCTATAAACTAAAAACACACGAGACTTTTACAGCATAGAAATTCAAATTTCTTTACTTCTTCATACTTAGCATTATATAACAATTTAGACAAAACAAACTTAAAATTACATGTTTTTAATTTTTCTTAATAATTATAATAAATTATTTTAAAGTATTTGAAAAAGTTCCAAAAGTAGGATAAACAAAAACAAGCAAAAAACTTAACTGTTATACTTCATCAAACTTTCAATTCCAAGTAAATTATAATTTTGTTCTAATTTAGAATAGTTTTTTTAAAGAAATTTATTTTCCTACATTTCTATTTTCAAGTTCAAGAATGGAAATTGCCTAATCAAGAAACTGATATTTTTCAAAAGTTTAATGATTTATTTTTAATCAACTAAATTAGCAATAAATTAAGTAATTCCACGGAACTCCACTTTTTTCATCTTTGTCAAACTGCATATGAACCCTGTGTTCATCCAATTCTTTGCAAACAATTTATTAGTTCTTTGGCCATAAATTGTAAGTTGTCTTGTATAGCATTTGATCAATTACATGATACAAAGTAATAACAGAAATACAATCACCAACCAATGAAACAAATAAAAAGATGAAAGAATTAGATAAACTGCTGAAGAGTGACTGAGGGGAAACACACTCAATGGCTGTACCAAAAGGACACCTCACGCTAGTCCAAATCCTTGTGAGTTCTCAATGGATTGTAGTAATTTTCGCCGCAGGACTTCCTCTGTTTGATAGCGAGGCAAATCCAATAGATTAAAGCACGTGTGAGCCACAGGAAGATAATGCTCTCCACCTCCAGTTGGCTGAATATAGACCTGTGAGGAGTGAAAAACAAAGATGAGAAGAGATAAGGACAGGTTTTTGTATAGTATAAAGGCTTCAAAATGGAAAAAGAAATTGTAAATGCTTATTTATTAATTACATTGTAACACATCATGTTGCTTTCGAGCTTTTTAGAAACTTTCAATTTTTTAGGAATAAGAAAATGTTTTTTTTATTGGTAAATGGTAAACTGGTGTTTTAAAACATGATTTTAATGATTAAATCATTAACTTCTTTTTCTTGTTAACTGGCAATATTGACAATAGTAAGTAATAGCAACTTATAGGCATTCTTAAATGGCATTTAAATCTACTAACTCATGCAGCAGTACTCTCATGTTTTTGCTGTTCCTATTGATGAATGACTGCAGTTTGTTCTGTGTTTAGGACCACAACGTAGGAAGCATGGAATTATCTAGAACGTCCAGATACTGCGTGGATACCATGTTCCCCTCTGTCACAACCAATGGACCACGTCCAAGCCAGGAGAAACACGATCACACCATCACTGTTGGGATGACACATTCAGGTAGCAGCCGCTCTCCTGGCAAAGTCACACCCAGGTGTGCCCATCCGTGATTCGTCGCTCGAAGCGTGATTCGTCGCTCCACATAATGCTCTTCCAGCAGTCCATTGACCAAGACCGTTGCTCTTTACACCAGGCCACACGACGCTAGGCATTTACAGGGGTGATGTTAGGCTTGTGGGCAGCAGCCCGACCGGTATACCCTAAGGCATGGAGCTCCCGACGAATTGTCTTGGTACTGACAGATGTTTCCGTTGCCTGCTGGAAGTTCTGCCACCGTTGTTCTGCTGGAACAGCGCTGTTCAACCATATCCTCCGGTCTCTATAGGTCAGCATGTGGGTTCGACCACCTCCATGACGTTGTATTTCCACTCCTTCACATTTCCATTTCGTGATAATAGTACCCACGGTCGACTTTGGGAGGTTCAGTGTCGCTCCTATGGCTCGCACACTCTGGTCACTAATGTGGCAGCCTATGACTACTCCACGTTGAAAATCGCTCAGCTGCTTTGATGGTGGCATTGTACCTCAGTATGTGGTTAGACACCAAATGACTCCAACTATGATCATGTTATAAAACATGATTGTGTTGTTTTATAACGAATATATTCAAATTATTGCCCGAATTTGCATGGATTGTTCCACTATGGCAGGTGTACACTTTCAATTGAGCAGTCAGTGTATTTCATTTATTGAGCAATTGTTTGATGCAATGACACAATCTAAAGCTTTCAATTCCGATACCACCCAAACAAAATTTCATTAATATAAATAAAATTTATCAAAAACCGAATTAACAAATAAAAAATATTGCACAAATTTAAAAAATAACATATTACCACCAAACAGGACGTTTCAACAAGCAGAAAACTGCAAGGTCCTCATCGGCTGAAAAACCGCCAAACAAAAAGTCAGCTGAAGTTGCCCCTGCAGTTTTCCACTGGTTGAAACATCCTGTTTGATGATAATATGTTTTTTGTTATTTTTTAAATGTTGTATGATATTTTTTTAATTTATTTATATGGTTTTTGATAAATATTTATTCCACATGTTAAAGTTCAGTGTATAAATAAAAATCATTAAAATAAATAATAGATGGATGGTGTTTCCAATCCACAGCTAAAAGATCAGTTCTCCAGAATTCATGTGGAAGCTGTACCTCTTACAAAAGTACGACAAAGAAAGAGAAAAGAGAGCAGAATCTGAGTAGCTTAGCAATTACAAAGCATTCTTCTCTTCTTAAAACTTGTGCCTAAAAATTAAAAAAAAATAGAAAGCATTGCAATTGTGTTAAGAGTGACATACCTTCACACTTTTCATTCCCAGAATAGGAATTCTATCACTTCCAGTCAAAAACAAAAGGAACTGCTTCTTCTGATCATTAGTCAGGGTGTGGAAAACCTTCCAGAAAAGTTTAACGGTTATGTCATTTTTGGTGTAACCATTTTTGTATTCGGTATTCTGCAACAAAAGGAAATATCAATGAAACTACTCCTAACACATCCAAGAAATTTTAATATGCAATAAAAATACAGTAACCAAATAATATTTAAAAATATGATATAAAAGATTACAAGCAGTTTTCGTATTAAAAAAAAAATAGTATTTTTGTAATATAATGTATGTTATATTTGTACATATGTAGATTACTAGTAACAAGTGTTTGTAGATGTAGATTACTAGTAACAAGATAAAACTGATTCAAGCATTTTACTGCTAAGTGTTTATCAAGTGCTACTGTAACACATTAAATTATGGACTCGCTGAAGAGATGTGATATTATACAAATAAATTTGAGTTTTCTTTTATAACAAATCGCAATATCATCAATTTTAGCTATCAGAAAATTATTAAAAACTAAGAAAAGTCTTGACAAACAACTCATTGACTTGAAAGATGTCTAAATTGAAACAGTTTGTAAAAACAACCAATAACTAATATTTAACATTGACATTTCAGAAATAACATTTTCTCTAAGTGAATGGTCGGTCCTGTTTTGGTATTATGTCTACTTTCCTGTGCTTAGGAGCCATTCAAGCGACCACTGGAAAGACAGAGCACTGTAATCATTTCCTATGATTCAATGCATGCGTTTGGGATTTCTCAAATATTTAGCACAGCTGTAGTATTAGCTTTCACTCTTGCACTATCATGGTACTTAATTGTTGCATGCCTAGATGCCACAATCCAAGTAAAATAAAAAGCCCCCGTCTTTATAAATTCTCAAAGAAAACAAAATGCGGTCCACTGGCAACATGTGTTGAAAATTGGGAAATCTATATCCAAATGGAAGTCGCTCACAACATTTTTACTGTAACTCTTAATTATAAAACAACTTCAATCCTAGCGATACAATAACATTTGAAAATGTAAAATAATTAATACATCTAAACACGAAATGAAAATGTAAATATAAACACTTGAACTTTAATTTAATAAACAAATACCCCTTCAGTATTATAAATAACATCTTTAATAGCAATATTTTATTCAGCGAATTGCTGAACTTCTTCAGACAAATAATCTGAGATAGAGAAATTTATTAACTCTTAAACTCTCTTACATAGAAATAAGAATTAACTTACTAAATTAAAAATACACAAATGCAACTTATTGCTGTAAGTTATTTCTATTAACGATTTCTATGTAAGAGAAGTTAGACTTAATACATTTTTCTATCTCAGATTATTTGCCCGAAGTAGTTCAGGAAATTTAAAGATGTTAGTTATAATCAATAAAGAAGTATTTATGAAATTAAAATAAATGATTAGCTAATTTTATTAGAAAAGATATAAATAATTTCACCTTTCTTCCATGAGTATTTAAAAATATTTATTTTAAATACATGTATAGCAAATTTTCGGGAAATTTTTTTTTTTTCAATTTGTGCATTTTTGAATTAATTTTTGATAACGGTAATATTAAAATAATTTCTAATGATCTATTCTGATGGTTATTATTAACAGGTTTGACATGGATAATACTAAACAAAATAAGAAATTCAATCCAAGAAATTTAAAAACAAAATAAGAAAATATTAAACTAAATCAATTGTAAATCGAAAAATTAAATACATCATAAAAAACAAACTTAAGGAAAACACTGATTATCGATAAAACTGATAAAAAATAATGTAATTAAGAATAAAGATCCTGTCACAATAATATGAATAGTTAAATTTAGTTTGAGATTGATTAGCATAATCTTTTAATTCAAATTACAAAAGTCTAGTGAAAATATTAAACTATAAAATAATTTTGTGAGAATAAATAATGGAAAAATCAGAGAAATCGTAACCATTAAATCAATGATTTAAAATTTTGGTGATTAAATTGTCTTTAGTTTAGATATATAAATCTTAAGTGACAATTATTTGGTGTTTGTAATTTTAGATATAATTAAAAAATAATATATATTTTATTTACTTACATAAAAAATAAGTTGCTATAAGGAAAAATAATCATGCAATGATTAACTGTCTAAAGTAGCAAAATACATAGTAGCAAATACATGTAGGTTTTAAAATGAGCTATTTTAGCAAAAAATCAAATAAATCCCCTCCCCCCGACAAAAAAAAATAAAATGCTTACTTCCAGAATTTATGAGAAACTTTTAAAGCAGAACATTTTAATAATTTTTTAAAAAAAAATCTATGTAGACTAAAAGATGAGTATAAAAATGATTCTTGATGAAATAAATTAGCTAATCTTTTTCTTCACTAATCTTTCTCTGTTTCATCTTTAAATGTATTAGAAAAGATATAATTTTTGAGTCAAATTTTGAATTTATCTATGCACGCTAAACTTTGTTATAAGAAAGAAATATTTTTCGAAACATTTTTAAAAAAACTAAGGAGTTATTTGCTAATAATAGTGATCATTCGTGTGAACTTGTCTTCCGTTATTGCAGATATTGGCAATATAATTTCCAACTGATTAAATTTATAGTTTTAGTTCTAAATCTTTACTTAGGGGAATATGATTCAGTTCTTTATATTTGTTCTGGATGATAAGTTTATACATTAGTGTTCGAAATAATGATATTTTCTAGCTTGCCATCACTTGGTATAAAATAACAAAGCTTATTTTCTATTTTGAAATGGCATTGTCATATTATATCTTCTGAAAATGCCAAAACATGTTCTCCTTTACTAAGAAATTTATGTATATAACGGCATGAATAAGTCGAAATATAGCCAAAATATAGCCATAGGTGTTTGTGTGGTTTTTGAAGAAGTTATTTTATAAGATAAAATTTATATTTAGGCATTGTCATATATTTAAACACTTACATATAAATTAAAAAGAAATCTATGATGTTAAAAAAAAAAAAACAACAAGGGAATTTACTTTCCTCTGAATTTTTAGTCCTTTTCTTTTAAAAAAAAAAAAAAATCAGGAAAAAGGAGAATTTGTAACATATACAGATAGTAAAATCGCTGTCATATTTTACAGATAATGAAATTTCACAATGCGGCCACTAGAATCGATAATATATTAGCATAGGAAACAGCAAAAAAAACAGAGCATCTAGAATATTTACAGATAGAAAGAACACCTTCGTAAACATCAGACATATTTCAGTTATATCTGTTTGTAAATGTTTTCATTTTTTTCTTGCATCTCAAATTTGACTTTATTAAAGAATTATATCTATAATGGATTCTCATTTTCTTTTTTTTAAAAAAAACCAACAACATTATAATTAGAATTAAAAGAAACTGGAAAAAGACCTTTCATTTTTCTTTCTTTTTTACCTTGGCCTTCAGAAATCCTACTATTTTTTGATGGATTACATGTGTAACCTTATAATGTTTTAAAATCTTTTCCTTTGATGCTTTATCAAATTAAGAAAATACAATTTACATTAATGTATCAATAATGAAGCAAGGAAAGTCTCTACAAGGAAATATTGCTTACAGTATGGGACACAGCCTCTTATATTTTAAATACCTGCAATGTTTAGTGAACTACAATCAAATAAAAACAGCTGAATATTTAGGATTTATGAACAATGGAGGTCATTCCAGAAACATGACCTCACTTATACATAAAATCGAATATGACCTTCTAACAACTACACGATTTAAAAATGCATTTTAATGATAAAGGAATATCATCACAATAAGTAACAGACGAAAGGCAATTAAATCCTTAATTATGAAGTGTCATTTGGAAATTTACTTGGACAATGATAAGCTTTAATACAGAGGCTTAAGATTTTTTGTGAGCTCTTCAAATTACAAGAGCAATAGAATTTCAAAATATACTTTACCTCTTCTAGTTCTTCCCAGTTGTAATTTTCATTGCCAATGACCATAGCCATCAGTTCCTGCGAGTGGAACAGTTCTAGCACACGCCCACCACACACTTTGTGGAAGCCATCATAGAATGCATTGAACTGCTTCTCCACAGAGTTATTTAAGATGAAATTTACATACAGGTTGACATATTCGGCTCTACACAAAACAAAAGAATCTAATTAAGACATATGTTTATTATTATTAATGTACAGAGTGGGCAAAAAGTCTGTATACCTCTGGATAGAAATGTATGCTATGGAGACAGTTGGTATATATAATATTTCAGGAAATAAGTTGGAGACAGTTGGTATACATAATATTTCAGGAAATAAGTTGGAGACAGTTGGTATATATAATATT
>JAFIDM010009631.1:33653272-33678762 GCA_023159025.1 Thereuonema tuberculata
CTTAATTGCTTATTTCTTTTTAATATCTTTTATGAATTTTACTCAAACTTAGGTCAGACAGAAAAACCATAATGCCATGCTGTCTAATAGTAATGGTAGCCCCTTCCTATTTCCAAATAGTGAATGGATAGATGTATGTTTAATACCTATTGAAAATAGCCATACAATTTCCTTATGTAACAAGCTCAGAAGAGAGTTATTTTGACTGGCTTGGATACTATTTCCAAGAGACATTCATTATAAAACATAACAAAAATAATGAAATCTGATAAATAGTGTTGGCTTTTATCAAAATATAGTAAATAACAAAGCCAATGCTTCTCTCACCCCTACTTGCTTTTTCTGCATCTTAAATATCTAAAAGCAAAAAAGGATAATAATTTTACAACATGGAAATTTAAGTTTTATCCAAATAACAACATAAAACTAACCTGATCATTGAACCAAATATTGCCGGAATCATAAACTTTAAACATCCCATACTTTGGGTCCAAGATCTCTCTTAATAGAAGAAGGAAAAATTCTTTTCTTACACCACCAGCATCAACAGCATCTTCTCCACAAAAAATTACCTAAATGAAAATATTGAATGTATTCAAATTAGTATAATTTGATATTGTAAAATCTTGAAATTCATTAATATACATTACACATCACCAAGTGTTTCTAAATGGCAAAATAATAATAGTAATTACAAAGAATCTTTACAAAACAAACAGTCAATCTAATGAAAGCACAAGTAGTGTTAGTTGATAAGACGGCCATTTTAAAATAAGCTGACCACAGAATTTTAAGAGAAATATTCTGCAACTGTAGAATTTCCAATTTTGTAAAAGTACTTTAGAAAACATGCTTAATTGCACCTTAATTAGTGCTAAGTTTTCATCTGTTGATAAAATGACTAGAACTGTTTATCTACAGTACATCAAATCAACAGATTAATAAACTTGACAGCATTGCAAAATTTGAACCTTTAATAAATTTTCTGACCTTGGAATTTATTATTTATTATTTTACATCACAATCAAATTGATATGTAGATATCACATCACTGAAAATGTATTTATGAAGAGCTATTTATACAAAGGTTTGGATTATTCAATTTATTCCAAAGAACAAGTTTCTTTAAAAAAAAAAAGAAAACTGCTGCAATCTTAAAAAAACGCTGCAGTTTTCAGCATGGACAGTAAAATCTAACCTGAATTTCATTCAAATGTATACTTCTGAAATGAAGGAAATAATAAATTTATATTTAAAGAATAATACTTTTTGTTTTATTTTGTTTCTGAATTAGTATTATTTAAAAAAAGATTTAATTTAAATACAGTAAAACCCCAATTATCTGAGCCCCCGATTATCCGAGTTTCCACTTTAACCGAGCTATCAAATATTTCTAGGCTTTTTTTTTCGCAAATTAATCTTCGTTCATCTAGTCATATGACCCCCTACCTGGAATCGGGGAATGGTTTCGACACCAACAATCCTGGGTTATCCTTAAAAAAATGCCGAAACATTGCTGCAGAAAAACGCCAAAGTAACATAAAACAAAAAATAATTAAGGACTTTTTTTTAAGTAAAAGAACTCTTTCAATATGAATTATATGTGGTGTATCTGTGTAACTTTTGTATTTGTTAAAATATACATTTAAACCTAGACGATTTATTTTATTTTCAATTTTCGGTTTAACCGAGTTTTTCGGTTATCCGAGTTCGTCTTGGTCCACATTAACTCGGATAATAGGGACTCTACTGTACTTAAAAAAATCTTAATGCAGGTCAAGTTTAATTACTCACTCACTACTAAAATAAGGCGCTCTGAACTTGGTAATAAATAGCAAGAATATTGGGTGGTATAATCAAATTGAGAATAAACCAAGAAGCCACTAAAAATAACTGAAAAACATATACAACTGAAGTCCTGTCTTGTATTTTGATTGAGATAGGACTACAGACAATGGAGTGATTAAAGTAATGATAATATTAACTCCTACCAAGCACACAAGCAATGAGGAATATTCTATTAGCTTTTTATTTAATAAGAAATAGTAGCTCCAAAACAGTTTTTGCTAATTTTCATTTCATCTGACCAAAATCATCTATGGCAACATAATTTAACTTTTTTTTTTTTACCATCTTAAGGAATAATGTCTCTACATTTAATCATAAATTATTATAACAAATATTAATTTTAGTATAGTAACTTAAAGTTTATTTTTTTACATAAAATCTTTTCTAAACAAAATGGAAATTATTTTAAACAGATAGCATGAAGTGATGAATTAGACTAACCTTCAATGGTTTCTTTAAATCAGTACTGCTGTGTTTTGCCAACTGCATGATGGTGTCTTGAACAATGTTTTCTCTTGTGACATACAACACCAAGAAGGGATTCGTTGGATCAATGGGAACAAATAAACTTGTGATGTTTCTTCGAAATGCCTCATCTACAGCAATCTAATAGTGCAATAATATTAACAAGCCTTTCAATTAATTACTTCCTAACTTAATAAAGAACAGTGTTATTCAATGAAGTAATGGCACACTCTGCATTGCAAACATTATGCTTTAGTAATAGTAATTCAAAATCACCTAACAAACTTACTGAACCTTCTGACTATCCTTCTAACAAATAATTAAAAAAAAAAATTAAATGATTGGTTAATAAATGAAAACAAATATTTACAGAATAACTTTGGGGGGGGGGGGGGGGACAAACTAATGATTTAAGTGCCAGTAAAATGAAACAGACAATATCATCTTTATTACTTTGAGTTTACTTTAGAATATACTGTATGTTTCCTCTCTGTTATGCACCGAATGAGATTGGGTGTTGTAAATGTATTTGGGCATTACAAAAAAGAGAACAGAATAAGTCTTCCAAATCTTGTCAGATGGCAGCACAAGTCTTTTCTGGTATAATTTATGAATAACCCCTATGATAGGGTGACCAGACGTCCCGATTTTTAACAATTTGTCCCACGTCCCGCGGCATTTTAAAAAAGTCCCAATTTTTTTTTTGGTTATTGAATTCCTTTTTTTGTTTGATTGTCGAACTGGAGTTTCCTTTTTTTTTTGGTTGTTGAACTGGAGATTCCGTTTTTTTTTTTTCTTTCGGTCTCTCCCCCTGGTCAGGTCAATGGTATCCCGCTTTGCCAATGTAAAAATCTAGTCACCCTACCTATGAAGAAACTACTGATGAAGATGTGATAAGGGATTTAAGACCTGCAAAATGACACATAGAAATAATGAAGCTGCAATTCATGTCAGTATCATCGGTGAAGAAGTATAGTAGGGAACAATCAACAACAAATGGTGTATGTAATGATGGAGGAATTATCTGAAAGTATAAGGAAAGTTGGCACCATGAAGCTATGGAATAAGTTGTTGGATCCCCTGAGGATGACAAATGATCAATCAACTAATGGGAACTAATTTTGTGATTAGCTGAACTAAATTTCATTAACCCAATTGTCATCTGAAGCAATATTATGAAGGTCTAAAAGTTCAGTACAAGAATATCTGAGAAAAAATGGTCATAAAAAGATATCAAAACTTGATAATTTTGACTATAGAAGTGAAGGCATCAATAGAAAATATCAATTATGATAAGCAGCCAATCAAATGGTAAGAAGTGCACTGGAAAGTGTGGACTATGGAGATGGTGCAAAGAAATATGCGGAGTCATTCTTTGAAGAAGGCTAAGGAAATTAGCAAGCACTTTTGTTTTGGGAGCCAGAATGAATCTGACAGGAAGAACAACATGCTTTATGCGGAAGAGCATGCTGAGGAATTCAAGTAATAGATAGAATTAAGTGCAAATTTTTATACAAAGACAATTTAACTTAATTGAAGATAATAGTAAATTGCTGGAAAAGCCATTCATCTATTGATTGAGTAGTAATTGAACACAGAGGGAGGAAAAAAAAGTCTCTCTTTAATAGATGTGTCCAAACTGACACCAACTAAAATTGACTCGGACTTCTATAAAAAAAATTTGAACTTTTGAGAATTTTAAATTGAGAAGTCACCAGTTTGGAAAGCTCTCTCTCTCCCTTAAAATAGCCTGCTGCGTACAATGGATATTAGTAACTTTGGAACAGGACTAATTTTACTGCTTTCATTTGTTTCCGTTTCAGTTTCTTGAAAACTGTTTTTTCCTGATTATTTAATGATGGCAAATACCTGAAAAATGGACTGAAAAGTGCCTTGGTAACATCTTATGTCTAGGATAAAAATGTATGAGTTATACCGAATCTAAACAAAGATGGAACTGGCAAAAAAACAGCACTAAAGAAATGAAATGTGATTTCAACAAGAATAATCAAAACTAGATTTAGAAAAAGAAAAAATCAAAAGTATCTGAAGAAATAGAAGTGATCCAATAAATTAGAATAAAATCATTTCAAATGTTAAAGTCACACAACTAGCAGAATTGTAACCCAGATGAAGATATTAAGTCCTCTCAATGAATGAATCACTCAGTTCAAATTGTGCCTTGACCAAAGGGAAAGGGAGAGAGTTAACAAGCTAGCTCTTAAAAACTAAAAAATGGTAACAGATTCCAGGTTAGAATATCTTCATTAACAGGAATGAGCTGAAAGTTTGTGGGTGAACCCACCTCATCATTAAGAAGTGATACTGAAAAACCAAATTCAGGAAAAGAACATGGCTAGGATGTGGGTATCTGGATTCCAATCATAATATGCACTGCTGGAAAACCAAAAAACAAACAGTAAATGTATAACAATATCTTTTGTTTAATCAGAAGGAATACAGACGCCACAGTATTTTTCATACATCAGAGAAATGCTAATTGTATAAGTGATCACACAACCATCTTAATGATTCCACATGTTTCATGACTAAACAATTAGGATGCTTAAAATGTTACAACATCTATTCAGATGTCAAAGTCAAATTATTTTAATGATGAAAGCCAACTGACAATAAAAATTGTGAAGCTAATTAGAATTTTGGAAATATTATAATTCTGAAAATAACTGGCATCAGTCAGGAGAATTAGAAAGGTAATTCCAAGCAAAAGATACCAGAGATATATATTCTTTGACTATAATTGACAGAATGTTCAGTATTTTTGCCAGAATTATCTAGAAAACCCTATAGTCTGAGGAGAGTTGATAAGATAGCTTTCAATAAAAATTTGAGGCAGCTCTGTTACCCAGAAAGTCATTTTGAGCTGCATTGTAAGATCCTACATAGGTTGGAAATGTTTGAAGTAGGCTCACTATTACAAAGCTGAAAAGAGATAAGGGCTTGCTTCCAAGGTCAGAGCATAGTGCATATACTAGACGTAAGCATTTTATCCAGCCATTTTATCAAACTCCTTTTTTATCTAAAAAAAAGGGGGCTAAAAAGAACATTTTTTTTTTTTTTTTTTTTTTGGAAGGTGTTAATCAATACTTAATCAATATTGAGATAATATCTCTATGTAATCAAATGTTTTAAAATGTTTGGATAACTAGAATGACTAATCCAGCAAATATGAAGTTTGTAGTTTCTTATTCATAATTAAATACAGATAAAAAAGAAACACTTATTCTCCATTTATAGTGAATTTTTAAGGTGAGTATTTAATTCAATATTAAGAGTAGTAAGACTAAAAGTAGAAGACTATTGTTACACAATAATTACACATTAGTAACTTAAATGTAGCATTTATACTTTGCTGTTGTTCAGAGGAGGGATAAATTTTTGAGATAGTGAAAAGGTAAAAAAAAATAAAAAATCACTTTCAATTGATTAAATATAATACTTAAGTCACACATTAAAATACTTAAACTTTCAACTCCATAAGAACTTTTAAAAAAAATAAAACCCACAAGAATCAAAATGTTGTTTTTTAAATTTTTACAGTCAGTAACTATAAGTCAAGCCCCTATAAGTCACTTATATAAGTATAAGTGAAACTACCCAACTAAATGGCATGAAGGAAGTGCAATGTTGGATTTAATCAATATTTTTTATTTCAACAAAAATGCTAAATGACTTTAAACAGATATGTGTTAAGCAAAAAATAAATAGTAATTAGGAAATATACAAGGGAATAAAAACAAACAACAAATAGCAATCACTGAGCTGTTTTAGGTAATTTTGACACTGGAAATCCAAGACAAGCCTGTATCAGGGTTATTACCCGTCCTCAGTTGGATTCACCCCCCGTCTGCAGCTCAGTTATACATGATTTCCTTATGTACATATCTTGCCCATGGTTAATCCTTCATAAGCTAGCAGTTGACTAGCTGGGATTTACTAATTGCCCTTTTTTATTTTAAATTTATTTTTTGATGTTTTTTATATTAAGGTTCATTTTTATGTTTACCTGTGTTTTGTTTATATTTCCTTTGATCTCACTGAGCTGTAGACACTGAGTGAATCCAACTGAGGAGGGTAATAATCCTGAAACAGGCTTGTCTTGGATTCCCGGTGTCAAAATCACCAAAAGTAGTTCAGTGATTGTTTTATGTTGTGCATTTTTATTCCCTTGTATAATTATTTCATGCACGTTAAATTTCCTTAAGTAATTAGGAAATGTTGAAATCAAAGTAAATATTCCCAACCATAGCTCACCTGCATCTGGAGATCAGCATCTGTTTGAAGTAGGAGGGATTTTGCTCGTGCATCAAATAAAAAGGGATACCTACAGAAGAACAGTCTTCCACCCTGAAACTCAATCCAAAATAGGAGTCTTTGTTAACTGTTATTTTTTTTAATGTAAAATAACAAAGAAATTCAAATAATAAATTATATTTACTTTATTCCAGAAAATTTTTCAGTCAATCAACAGCTGTACACAGGCATCCAAAACCTAAGAACAACATTTGTACCTGTATTTGAAAAATCAGTTCATGACTGTAGCCAAACCTGGACATGTGTTCATATTCTAGCAATGTACCTATGATATGACATAATAAAAATGGTTATAAATGAAGTAAAAAGTGCATAATAAGTGAGTGAGTTGTAATAAGTTTGTTAGCAAATGTCACATATTTCCAAAGGACATAGGTGGAGAATGGATGTCCAGTGATGATAGATAAAAAGAAAGACCAGACGTCAGTATGGAATATGTCCAACCCAAACTGCGATGCATATCGTACAACATTGTGGAATGCTTACCATCAAGTTATCCAGGAGTTCCAAATTGCTCGACTTCTTCAGAATACGAATAAGTCCATCTTGGTTTCTAGAGGGGGATTTCGTGCAGCAATGTGTCTCCCCATTGCATCCCAGATGTGTTTGATGGGATTCAGGTCTGGGAAGCATGCTGGCCAGTCAACACGATGAATACCTCAATCTCCAGATGTCTGCACTGCTTTCATACGATGAGGGGGTGCATTGTCATCCATAAATAGAAAGTCTTTGCCTACAGCACCATGGAACAAACAAACATGATGTAGAAGAACTTCGTTGCAATGCCGTTGCCAGTTAAAGTCCCAGGTGCTGGATGCACCTATACCTCAGTGCATTCAGCAATCAAGATGCCTCCCCACACAATGACCCCACCACTGCCATATCTGTCCATTTCCTGTATATTGTTGCAATGGTACGCAGTGCCCCTTTCATGCCATATCATCTAACGCCCAGAATTTGAGGAAAAACTGAAATGACTTGTCTATAAAGAATACAGTGACCCATTAATGACTTGTCCAATTTCAATGGAGTCAACACCACTGCAAACGTGTGCTACGATGAGCTCTGGATAGTGGCACACAGACTACAGGCCTTCGAGTATATAACCCGACATGTCACAGACGTCTCACCACAATTTGTCAGGATAGCTGAGTTCCAGCGCTGGAATGGCAACGACTTGCAAGCTGACCAACCGTGGTGAGGTGGTTACGTTTTGCTCTTACAACTAAAAATCTGTCTTCATGCACTGTCTTAGAAAAAGGGCGACCTCCTCACACGTATCTGGAACACATTCCATAAGAGCCTGGATACAAGACTATGTGTAATTCTGAACTCCATGGCAACATCAGTTACTCTGTGGCCTTCTTCCAGCTTTCCTATAATTCTTCCCGCATGAAATTATCTAGATGTCTTTGTGACAGTGAAAATCTCACGTTTGTCGCTTCTTTCCTTCATGCCAAACGGTACCTTCAAATGCAATTCACCTATTATGCCAATTTGCGTTTTAACTGTTTCAGTGCTACCACGTGACCTCTGTGAGCATGATTTACAAATCTGCATGTGCACCATGTTTCTACTGATCATCTACAGGTATGCAAATTGTCACAAGCTGTTTCATCTGATTTTCTTTCTAACCATTAGAACTAGTGATCGACCTTAGGATTTGGATGACTCTGTACTTGTTTTCTTACATAATTCTAATGTCAATAAAGAAATATGTAATGGTGTTGTGATTTGATCTTATGTTCCTAAAAAGTTCCAGAATGGAACATGGCGGACGACCTGCTGGATGCAGGAGATGCAGAGCAACAACAGAAACCTCAGAAGAAAACAGCGAAACATGACAGTGATGCTGCCGATTTGGGAAAAGTTACATCTTTGTATACAGTTTATGAATTAAAATTGGGTCGGCATTTGGATATTAACATTTAACAGAAGATTCAAATGTATTTAATTATTAATGGAGGCTGACAAGTCAAATGATGGCAGGGTCAAGGTTGGATAAAACAAAGGATTCATTAAATTAAAAACCCACTATTTAAAAAAAAAATTAGCTTAATCATTATATATGTTTTGCAGGGAGGTTTTACAAATAAATATTCTATGCAGAAAAGAAATCTGACAACTCATGTTGCTTCACTATCCTGACCACTTTGAAGATGGATGACTTAGAGCTGTTGAAATGATCAAAGATAAGGGTCTGCAGAAAGAATGCAAGGGATAGTATTTTACAACAGACCAATAAGAGGGTCAAATCACTAACAACTGAGCTGTAATGAAATTGAAGGAAAGATCCTCAATCAACAGACAGAATCTCAGATAGACATACAAAGAATTTGATGATATAGCATGGAATTTTATGGCCATGCTGGCTAATGAAGATCATGAGGCACTATCAACTCCTTTTAATAAAGCAAAAGGTTCAGCAAGATAAATAGTCATGAAAGTAATAAACTTAACATGAAAGAAAACAGGTCACCCCATTGAAAAGTCTTAGCATATAAAGGATGAAAATTGTTTTTAAAGGTTAAATGTTGCTCTGCATTGTCTAGAGCAGTGGTTCTCAACCTTATATGCTTCACATACTCCCTGGAAATGTGTATGTAACGGGAGTACCCCTTGTATAGATAGATAAAACCATAGTTATAACAATGGGAGTAAAATAAAACATTTATTACGAATATGCTGGAAGTTACACTAAGGTTCAGAAATAAAAGACCACAAGTAAGGTAGACAATATGTTTATTAGCCCTATGTTTGGCAGATGTTCGAGTCAATCGTTGCCTACCACAATCATGCCTGTTTTCATCGAATGATCCAGTTTCACACAATCTCAGGTGCAAACGTTTGATGATTGGGCAAACTTCTGTTAGGGAACCATTAATGATACGTGCAGCGGCTCATCTGTTCCCAATCACTCCCCCATAGGCTAGGTGCATATCTGCTCTCTCAGCATTAGTGAAGCAGTACATCAAACTCATACAAAGTCTATGTGTCAAATGACAATGGCTCACACTGCTCAACTAATGTGCTGCCAAACACCGATCTCTAGCACATTTGGGTGGTTTTTGAGGACATAAGTTCCACTATGATTACAGTTTTTGTATTCCTAACCCACCTTTAAAGTTTGTACAAAGAATCGTGAATCACCCTATATATATATATATATATATATATATATACACACAAACACACACACACACACACACATTCAATGTTGTATTCATAAATTACATATATCAATAAACACAAAGAGTGACAAACAATTTGACAAATCTTATAAAATTATAAACATTTAACTGGGTAATCAGTGAGATGGTTGCACTTGTTTACGCTTGCACAGTTCATCAATGGTTTTGAGCACTCACAGCATTGAGAACCCATGGTCTATTTCCCTGTAAAGGGACGAGCATTGAAGTTCCATCAGCATACATTATCATCAATTAATTCTTTGTTGTTTGCAGGAAATCAGAGGATATTGATTTCGTCAATAAGATGGTCTGTGTTGATCCAACTAAAAGATGTTTCTCCTTCAGTTTATCCACCAGACTTATTAGGTGCATGAAGACACAACTGGTTACAATTACTGAGATTGATAATTCTTTCTTTGGCCAGAGTGAGATGGTTTAATTGTTAATATTGTCAGTTATCTCAGACAAAGGAGTTAATATGAAAGCTAACAAAAATGCAATAATATCAAAACTGAGAAAAGTAAGTTTGAAAGTCGAAACCATATTAAGAATAAATCTCAATCTTTATTGAAATAATAAATAGTAATACCTGTAATATATTTGTTAGTCTTTTACTAAACAGAGATAAATGACAATATTGAAAATAATGAGTAACCTTAGGTCAAAATCTAAGTTTCTATTTTATGAACAATATTACTAACACAAATGATTGTATGAAGCTACAAAGTTAATACTGAGTCTGTCATCATGAGAGAGCTTATTGAAATGCTGAATTACATTTTTTTTTCTTTCATATTAAATCATTTTCTCAAAGCATTTATATTTTGAATAAATAAATACAGTAAATTAATAAATCTGCTCCATTAAATCAGTTGATTTTCTCCTCCTTTTCTATAAGACATCCTATATATGCTTTTTGTACTTGTTACTTGTCTCCAGAAAACAAGATAATGCATCATTAGAAATGGGTGAAGAGACTAGAATATTTCACTTTTTTTTTCTTGAAAACTTCATACCTTATATACGAAGGTAATACTGAAAGTCTTGAGCAACAATTTTTTAAAAATCACAATATATTAATTATGAAAAAGCAAGAACATTGCCATAATCTATAGACTATAGACAGCTAATCACGACATTAGCTTCCATCATGTGACCACAGATAGCTGATACAAAAGCTGCTCGGTATGTCATGACATTTCATAAGTTCCGTTGTGCATTGCATGATAAACGTCCTGGGAAGAAGATCATCCTGCAGCACGACAATGCGAGGCCCCACACTGCTCGGTCCACCATGGAGGAAATTTGGAAAATGGGCTGGGAAGTTCTTCCACATCCTGTCTACGGTCCCAACTTAGCACCATCCGATTATCATCTTTTTAGTGCTGCGAAGGAAGGCATGCGAGGCCAATGCTATGAAACGATGGAGGACATCACAAAAGCAGTGCATCAGTTTTTTCACAGTGCTGGAACGAAGTTCTACCGTAAGGAAAATCAAGCTACCACAACAGTGGGAAAAATGTAATCAAAAAAGGGAGGCTGTGGAAAAATAAGGAAAAGTCTGAATAATAACGTGATGTATTTGTTTTTCCAAAAATAAATTAATCTGATTTTTAAAAATTTGTTGCTCATAAATTTCAGTATGACCCTTGTAAAAATACCAACTGCAAAAATTTCAGTTGCATACATTACAACTACAAGCTTACATTTTGAATTTCTTTCTGATCCTTTGTAAATTAGAGAGATTTTTGAGGAAATTTTATGCAACAATATGTTTTTGGTTAATTTAGGCTTAAGAAATAGTAGAAGGGTCAAGCTCTTTTATATCAAAGAATGTGAATAACTGAACAGCAGAGGATTTATATTATTTTCACAATGGCTGAAATTGAATATACAGAATCTTGAAAATTAATGGTACCTCTTTTGCAGATTATATTTGTCCCATTTGCAAATAGTTAATTTGCAATATAATGAATATTGTGGAGAATGAAGCATGAGAGGTATTCATGCAACTCTTGAATGGTGATAATCCCAATGATCATGAGGTATTAGCAGTTCAACATAGATGCAAAATGCATATATACAGAAGAATAGAACATTTCATTGACCAAGGTAATTCAGTCACAGAAACATAATAATAGTTGGTAAAATAATAAATGTAAAGTTTAATGCAAAATATAAAGAAATGCTTTTCACTAACTACTTAATTTTGGAAGCCAGTGAGTTTGTACAATTGAAATCAAAAGTAAGACTAACGTTTTAGAGGGTCAGAGCAAGAAAGTAATAATTTAATTATTCACCAATTAACCCAGGGTGAGTCTCTATTTGTGAGATCCACAAGGTGAATAATCTGCATATCTGCAAACCATTCTGCTAAAGGCAAATGAAAGGAAACCTGATTATTTCAAACTGAGGAGGCAAGGATATCAGAGAGCAGAAGGGCAACTAGTGATGTGGTTATGCTCATTAAAATCCGTATGCGCTCTAAGACATTCTTGTGACCAGAGAATTTGAGCTGCCAGTAAATATGTTCTGTCCCTGCTGCTTTGCAGGTGGAAAAGAATCCCCAAAGGCTAATGGAATACAAAACTTTGATAGAAAACCTTGGGTTTTTCTTCCCCTCGCAGGCCCTGAGGTAGTTACTCCATCAGCAAAATTGGATGCTGAGGGTTGATAATGTACACATCATAAATTGCTTTATCAAAGAAACTAAAATAAATGCTAGCCAGAAAGATGTTATGGTGATGACTTTACGAATGAAACACAGGACACAACTTGGTTTTTGGAATGTACGTACAATGTGACACAGACAATTTGTGTACACAGGTAAACTGTGCACAAATTGAAGCAGCAACAATGTGGTATAAGATTGCGATTCTTGCACAGTGAAACAAGATGGAATTCCTCTGGAGAAATGAAAACTGCAAATGGAAATATATTATCATACTCAGACAAATGTGATGCACAAGATGCACACACAAAATCATGGTTATGTTGTTAAATAAAGAAGCAAAAGAAGAGTTTATTGCAATGCCAACCAAATTGAGAAAATAATTCAAATAATAAAAGAGAATAAAACAAAAGATTAAGTTATTCAACTCAAATGTGAAATTCGTATTACATTATGGATGAGTAATGAAGAGAAAGACTCACATGATTAGAAACAAATTGCATGTGTTACAAGCAACTAATAAATGCATGAAGTTTGTCTTAGGAATCCACTGGCCAAGTATAATAAGTATTGAAGATCTATGATAATAAAGGTAATAAATAAGAAATGAAACACACTTACTTGGTAAACATGAAATAAACAGCATAAAAAAGGGGCAAGATACCAACAGTTTTTATGCTGTTTATTTCATGTTTACCAAGTAAGTGTTTCATTTCCTATTTATTATTATCTTTATTTCATCAATGCACGTTAAGCCTTCTCATTGAAGATATATGGCATAAAACAGACCAAAATGAGATCTGGAAACAAATAAGATACAGAAAATTGAAATGGACTGGCCATGTTCTGAGGCTTGAAAATAAGAATGTTGCAAAGAAAGCACTCGAAGGGAACCTGCAAAAGAAGAAGAGGAGGCCATCCAAGAAATGCATGGTGCAGTATTGTTCGATGAGAGATTGAAGAACAAGGAAGTCAAACATATGGCCAACAACATAGTTAGGTAACAAGCATTTATTAAGGTCCTACACATCTAGAAGGGTAAAAAGAATGACGACTGTTCACCAATTAAAATTTTTCCTTTAATCACTAGACTACTTACTACATTTTGTTTCATAGAATAAAATTTCATCGAGGTATTTTAACTACATATTAAACTTGTAGACAACTGACAATGGGTTCAGAGCTGATAAGTATTCCAAAATAGAAAAAATATATTGTTTGACTGGGAACAGAAGACAGCAAATGAAACATCGCAAAATCGAAGATGACAGCAAAATCGAAAATATTGTGAAAGTTTTCAATATACATACTTGTCATTGAAAAAGGAAGTTAACTCCTACTTTGTTCTCAAATGTTTTCCTACTTCTTTAAAACATGACCAAACAGGGAAAGCATCAGATGGCTAGTGAAGTGCACCTTTCAACAAGGGAAAGTAATAGGAAGATACCTCACATATTATTACATACAGTATGCTGGTAGATTTGACGATTGCACCTGTCACCTTAAAAAGGGTCTTTCTAAAGATTGGAAGGACATTACATAATATTTGTCACGGAAATTACCTTTTCCTACAAACTTGCAGGATTAATATCCTGTTACATTAGTACTATCAAACTCTGAAGAGATGTTCATCTAATTAATGGTCAAACTATTCTTACACTTATATCAGAAGCAATATTTTCAAAACAGAAAAGCTCAGGATTTTTTTTTTTTTGAAAGATGACTCATCTAATTCTAATTTTTCTAAAACAGTCTTGAGAGAGAAGATTGGTGCTTTGCCTGGAGATCTCAAGACCTCTAATCAAAGTGAATTTCATTATTATTCAATATGTCATTTCATAATGGAAGGAAAACAATTGTTTTCTTAAATAAAAGAAGAAGTTGTAACAGAGGTAGTGAGTGACCCTTTGGTTTTTATTTTTTGGTTGGAATATTTCAGTGCTTGGGGAGACATTTTGATTTCTTTGTCCTGGGAATCACAAAAACCCTAGGTAAGCCAGTGTATAACATCAGTCAATTAAAAGTGATAACATTAGTCAATTAAAAAAGAAATCATGGTTCATGATGCTTCCCAAAGCCATATAAAGCACTTCTAGGAACCAAGAGGCAGTGGATAGACCTGACAAATAGGCCAAGGCAGATGAGCAGAGGTAACTGCAAACAAAAAATTAGTAGGTTGGCTGGTTTCTTTGAGATGAAGAGCTCAGAAAAATTTAACAATAGATAAGATGGTGCACATGCTTTTTTTCTTTCAACGTTTAAGTTGACAGGGGATGATTTTTAAGTCAACATCTTAAGAACATCAAAGTTGCCAAATTTGAAGATTGATATGCAAGGGTGTCTTTCTTTGACATATGCAACAACTGTGATATCTGACTCAAAAGTGTTTGGATGAAAGTCAAAACGAGACCAGCATAAATTGTTTTCTTTCTTTGATCTCACACACATTTCAGTGTGCAATTTTTAATGGCGAAGAGAGATAGATGATAAGCTGCACCAGGAACAAATTGTTGAAAGGAAGAGTAACACATAGAAGAAGGAAACATCACAGCCTGCACCAGGATACAAGGCCAGGTTCAAATGTATTAGTCGCATGGGAGGCTGTCACCTTGACCATTCAGTTGTGCTCAAACAACATCAACATCAATCACTTTAACACAGAAATCACACTTGTTAGATAGGAGTCACTTGTGAAAAGATGGGGGTGCATGGAACCTTAGATAAATGAGAAGTAATGGAGGAACTTGAACAAATTCCCAGGATTCAATTTTCATTAATTCCATGTATGGACAACTGACTCATATGCATAAGAGAAGACAGAGGATTGTGTAATGACAAAAACACACATTATTTAATAACTTAATCTCTGCAGCTAAGAATCCTAGTAGTTTGTCAAGGCAAAATGTCATTCAAGATTTCAAGGATGATGGCAAATCCAATTCTACAGATGGTAGATAATAAATACTAAATTAAATATTTATGCATTTTGCGTGGCAACACAAATCATTTCAGAAACTGAGCAAAAGCTTTTGAAGACAAACTTGTCATTAAATTATAATGTTTATGATGTAACAAAGGCCTAATGTAAAGATAGCCAAAAGTGCTACACAAAAAAAGGGTGTCCCTCTTAATTCCAGTGATGTTTAACAGGTTGTTGAATTATGTCAACATGTTTAGTTTTAAGGATTCTGCAGTAATTGAAAATCTGCTGAAAATAATGCTATAAAAATTCTTGAATATTTTACATACCAAAATACAAAAATCGATAAGTAAAAATAATAAAATGTAAGTAAATATGACAATTTGCAGTACATATATGCTTGTGAGAGTAATAATTTACATTAAAATTAAAATATATTAACACCAATTACTGGATAAATCAAAGATCTTTCATTTAATAGATTTAAATTTAATATTTTTTTTATTAGTCTTAACTTAAAGAAAAAAATACCATCAATAAACTAAAAGTTCAAATTTATCTCAAAGGAATATGATTAAATCTTTTCAACTTTCAACAATCTTAGGTAAATTAAAAAAAATTTAAGATATATTTAATTCAAATTAATTATAATCTGTCTGATTTTGTAGCCCAACTTTCCTTATCCTGATATTTATAGAATAAATTTAACTGACTTTTAATATTCTATAAAATATAGATCTAAAGAAAAGATGCAGGTACTTTTGGTCATTGCAATGCTCTTTAGAACAGTTCTGATAATCATTCTACAACTGTACTACAAGGCTGTATTTCTTCTTACAATAATGGAATGCACCCATTTTTTAAAATGCACTGAAACAGTTCAATGAAACTGCTAAAAAATTAAGTTTCTCCACAGATGGTACTGCAAGTTGATTTTTATTATGATTCCACCAATATTATGCATCATCTTATTTTTCTATGGAGTTTATTCTAAAACTAAGTAATTCTTCTTGAAGGCAAGCTATTGCATTCAATTTTTTTTTTTCTAACTCAAAAATAAATAAATATACTATTTGAATGAGTATAATTTCTGGCATGAAATAGCCTATCTTCAAAACTAGAATGTAATAATCCCAAAATGCAATTATCAGAAACATGTTCCAGTCTTTCTACAATATTCATGATATTAATTATAAGGAGTGCATATTATTTTCAAAGCAAACTATAATTTAGATAATTTTAAAAATTACTGTAATCGAAGAAAAAAGGAGAAGCAATGATATACGAACAAATTTAACAGATATATTTGAACATTAACTGAGCTGTGGCATTTTTGTTCCTCAAAAATCTCCCATGTGAACAAACAGACTGATATTCAGAACATAATTCTTTAAACAAATTACTTTCATCAAGAACTTTCACCTATTATATATAAAGATTTTCTTCTTAAATCCAAAGTCTGAGTATGTAAAGACTAATACCAATTTTTGTAATTTGAGGAGGGAAAAAAATGAATAAAAATAAATAGATATAATTGATGTATGTTGGGCTGATGTTTATTGTAATTACGTTAATTGTAATTTGGTGTAAGATAAAAAAAAAATAATAATTATTAGGATTTAGTAAATCTTGCAAGTTCATGGTCTGTCTAAAAACCTTTTTTTTTTTTTTTTTTAAATTTAGATTAAGTAGACTACATCTATGTCATAAATGTAATGCATAAAAATTAAAGAAAATTATATAATATAAAAAGAAAACAAACTTTTACCAAACTTATCTATAGATTTCTTACTAAAAATTCAGAATATTTTTCTACAAAACTTTTGGAATTCTAAGGTAAAATGTACACTTGCACATTCATATAAACTATAAAATATTATCAAATACCTAAATACGAATTCTGAAGTTGCCAATGCTAGTATATTATTTTAAATATCAATTTCTAGGCTTTACAGACAAAAATATATCATACAAATTCTCTTCTAAAACAAAATTTAAAATACATCATAAAATGCCAGACACTGTTATTTGATCAAAGAAAAAGCACATTCTATTTTTTTTTTTTCTAAAGCATATATTAGGATAAAAAAAAAACCTCTGCAAGTTTACTTAATTTTGTAAGATTTCTAGTTCTTTTACAATGATTTCCAGGACACAATATTTTGTTTCTTTGTTTATCCTTATTTTCTTTCTTTCAATCTTTTTTTTTTTTTTATATATATATATATATATATATATATATATCAAAATACTTTTGCAACCATTTTAAAACCTTGCCGAGATCATGTATTCTTACCCATAAAGGATGACTTTACTGCACCTCACCTGCTCTCAAACAAAAAAGCTTCAAATGCATAAACAATGGACACTTCTTTTGACTTGCCTACATAACTCGCAAATATTTGGTGTAGTATGTATTTCAATGATAGGAAGTTAAATAAAATAAATTTTAAATAAATTTAAATAAATAAAATAAATAAAAAATAGGATGGCAAAATATGCTCCAACATATCACGTGATTCTGTGCTTGTTTTAAAAGTCGTTAATGATCTAATGCAGTGTTTCCAACCGGTGGGTCGCAGAAGGGTTACAGGTGGGTCGCGACTTGATCCTAAAACTATCAGAAACCATCGAATAAACCATCAGAAAAGATCAGAAAAATCGAAAATCGATCATATATAAGGAAGGGATACGATACAAATTTGGTTTTATTCTATATTCTTCTATTCCTATATATGTGGAGGTATTCCGATAAGGAAAGGTGGGTCGCCAGCTGAAAAAGGTTGGGAACCACTGATCTAATGGATTACAATAGTTGAAGGATTTTAAATGAGTGCCATAACATAGTAACAATGACTTCAATTATAGTTAAATTTTTGCTAGATTTAAATACCAAATCTTCAAAATCCCATAGAGAAAAAGATTACTTACTTCGATAGCTAAAAAAAAGTGTTGGTAGAATTAAATCATCACTCAGCACTTTAACGCCCTGTGTTTTTTTTTTTTTTGATAATGCATATAAAGTTAATAAACTTCCCTAAGATGGAATATATAAATGTTCCTTTTATCTGCTATTATACAACAAAACTCCAGAACAAATTGTATTATTATCATGAATGATGCAAGTAAGACTGAAAATTACACAATCTATAACACACAGTAACTGGCATAAGAAATACTTAATATTCCATCTTTGGAAACTAAATTGATTGGCTATAAGGGAAAATTTTCATTAATGTGTTACTTAAATCTCCACAATTTATGTTTTCTAATTAAACGGCAATCTTGTGAAAACCAATAAAAGTTCATAATAACGGTTTGATTTCAAAAGAACTAAAGAGTTTTATGTTGAATTTTATTTCAATATTATTACCATGTTTCCCAATAAGAACTTCATGTCCAAGTTGTCATCCAAATTATGAACAGGGATACACATCACGGCAAATCATGCAATAAAGGGACACAAACAGTAATTAGAGAACAAAAAACAATGTGTTAAGAAAAACAGTTCTAAAATTCAAGGAGGATACCAATTAAATTCATAGTCTTGCCGAATCACAAACATGAAATACTGGATATTACATTTAAGATCAGTACTGAACCAATGATTGCAATAATTTGACGGGCACCCCAAAACAACTATAATTCGGGAATCGATTATAACCATTTTATAATAATTCTATTCTATTGCTCTTTCCAAATGTAAATGAAAAGAACGGGAGTCACTCACTGGAAAATTTGAGACTGATAAAATACTTTAAAAAACAAACATACATAATATATTAGCTTACTCTGAGATCTTTTGTGCAATTGTATTTTATATTACAGCAAGGAAGAGGCAATTAAGATACTCAAAAGCAACTCTTTTGGAAACCTTAATAATGTATTATTGTTCAGAATTCAACTGAATTCATTGCTTTTCATTCAAATCTAGAAACAGCTAAAAAAAAAAGAAATGGCCTTTGCAAGATTAGAGTGAGATTTTTAGCATTCAGATCTGAAGTTATCTGTAGCTTATGAAAGCGGCAGTTGTGGAAACAGGCTGATTTTAAATAAGGGTTTCAGATTCACTAAGACTACAAATTTCATTGGAATGTCACTTATCAATCTACTGTAAAATAATATGAGTCTAATATTGAATTTGAAAATCCCAATATAGACTTGTTGGCTTTTAATATAAAAAAATTCCTATAAAATGAAACAAAGCTATATTGGATTTTCCCAACTATTTTAAAGATTTCAAAACTTGTTACATCTTAAATCAAATTAGTAAATTTTCTTCTTAAGTTTATTTTAGTCAGCTAAAGAATTTTGCCAATGTGACTCTCCTTTATTACATTACAAATTATAAAAAGAAAATTACTTTTTTTTTTTTTTAATATATTTTGTTTTTAATATATATGTACCAAGAAATCATACATTTCATATTTTCATCTTTGGAAGAATATGAAATATAACTGCATAAAAAAAAGCAGAATTCAGTATCACTGCCTGCTTTTAGAATTTTATTCATTATTAAATTCTTTTATGCTAAAATCATTCTGATGCTAGTTTTTTATGATAAAATCATTCAGTTGTCTAATATAGATAAGTTCATTGTTGCTCACGTCAAAAGCATGGCATAATCTGCATTCAAATATATAAATATCAGGAAATCAAAATTCAAGAAATTAGCACACAAAATCATCATGAAGTGAATGAAAATTAGCCTGTTTGATTATAAAATCATAATCAAATCTTTGAGTTGCTTTCTTTCATATAAACAGATAGAATTTAGCATACATTAGTGTTTGGTGCGCAGCAGTATCTTATTGCTACAACATTGACAATTAAACTTACTTTTCTGCTCTTTAAGAAAGTATATAATTTATTAATAAATTAAATGTGATGGACAAGAAAAATCCACAGCATGGCATAAAAAATAGCACCATGGCACAAAGTTTTAATAATAATTTATAATATTAAATATAAAGTCTGTTTATGGTTGTGTTAAAAACTATAAAACAAATGACTAAAAGGCAAAATAAGACACTGATAGTTTTCAAGCATCGTCATTAATCAATATCCAAATAATGCAAGCAGATCATGTAGACCTTATGGACTATTCAGTTATTATTGTTATTCATGTCCTTCAATTATTAATGAAATGTCCTTCAATTATAATTTTCTTTTAAAAACATTCAACACAGTCGATCACATTTTACAAAACTCATTGAAATTGGTCAAGTAATCCTGGAATCGTAACTGGATCTTTTAGTGCACTGCAAGCAGTGCTTTCCAACACCCTTAAAACGACCATTCTTGATCTGCTTTTATGAAACATCAACTTTACACAGGGATGAGAAAGTTACTGTTTCAAAGTAACTGACAAGGAACAGCTTTGGGTTCAAACAAGCAAACAAAATTCATAGGATGATCATTTTGTGATCTCGAAACTCAGTGGAGAGAGTTGTTTTTCTGTAAACCTCTGCAGCTGTTCACTAGAGGTCTCTAAGCACAAGGGATACACTGAAGCTTGAAAGAATCGGATCTGCTTGCAAATCTGTACATAGGACAGTGTGATGTCTCTGAATTCATTACCATCGATCAGTTTTCTTTAGGATGTGTTGGAGCCTTCGAAATGATAATCATCAAAGAGATTCTCTAATGTCTTATCAAACACTGTAATTACACTTGGGATTTTAGACTTCTTTACTGGAAAAGATTCATATTCACTCAATACAGTGGCTGAATTAATCACCAATCTTCGAACCATTTTTTGTTTCAGTAATAAACAAACAATCTTAAGTAATGCAATACAGGCACGTGCACTGTCTCGATTGGCGTAGCAGCAGGCGAGCGACCAATTGAGGTGTAAGGGAACAGAGTCCTCTAGTGGACAACTGCAGAGGTTTACAGAAAACGACTATCACCAGTGAATTCAGATCAGAAAATGATCATCCTCTGCATTTTGGTGCATATTCATCTGTTCGAACCCAAGGTGCTCCTTGTGAGCTAAAGTTACTTAAAAAATGGAAATGTAACTTTTTTTTTTTTTTCTTTTTATCCAACTAAAAAATTGAAAACATGATCAATACAGCCCCGACTTTAAAGTTAAAGTAAGAATGTCTTCAGGATCCAAGCAATCTCACTAATTCAACATACAATGCTCAGAAACTGCCATTGCAAACCATCTTAAATATTAGTAGCCTGTTGTAAGATGTTTAAAAAGTACCATGTTTATGCTACTCTGTACTTATAAAAGTAATAGCATTACTGAACTATACCCACAGCATGTAACTGCTAATTTTTTGCCTATATACATTTATTTATATCCCAACTGTAAAAAAAAAACCCTGAAATATTAACTTTTTCTTTTTTATTTTTTACACTCCTTTTGTGCATCTCAAAACTTAAAAATACATAAAATAGGAGGCACTGGTACATGTTCTCTTTTTTCCTTTTTACTCAATTCAATGAAGTTCTAATATATTTCTAAATTTTATAAAAAGGAGTCCAGGCAATTTATTTATCTATTTATTTATTATTATCTTCAAATATTGAATATAATACATCTTTCTAAAGCTAAAATTCTAATTGTGTAAAATCAGGTTCTTTTTTTTTGGGGGGGGGGGGGGTTTTTTTTTTTTTTTTTTTTTTAATTTATACAAAATTATAACTTGTACTCATGAGTTGTATCATTTTACAATTTTATATACTATGCAGAAAGTAATTGAAAAATTGTTGTTTCAACTTTCAGTTAAATGTATTTCAGCAGGAAAAACATCATTTTTCACCTATCTCATGATGATGCCCTTAAAATCGGTTTTCAAAACAACACAAAATTCCATTCCATTTGCAAAAGAGATATAGGACGTTAATTTTCATTAATTTCCAAGGCTGAGTATGAGGAGGGAGACAAATGACTCCAATCAGATAATTTCATGACCATTCAACATTGGTTAATACGTCTATGAATAAATTGATCCCTAATTTTTAAACTGAAAAAAAAAAAAAAAAAAAAAAAAGAGGGTGGCCAGACTTTGAAGTATTTAGAATTGTAGTTTTATTATCCAGTTAAAGTAAGGGGCAAGAGAGAGAAACTAGCAAAATTAATTCAACAGGAATGTTAATGTTAAAGATGAAATAAAAAAATTAAAAATAAAAAAAAATCACAAATTTAAACAAAAGCAGGCATTAAAATAATTAGTACAAATTATTTTTGCATGTCAAGTTGAGGATGTTAAATTGCCAGTGAAATTAC
Organism: Thereuonema tuberculata; assembly: GCA_023159025.1. Lineage (NCBI taxonomy): Eukaryota > Metazoa > Arthropoda > Chilopoda > Scutigeromorpha > Scutigeridae > Thereuonema > Thereuonema tuberculata. Next base: position 33,675,946 of record JAFIDM010009631.1, read on the forward strand.
TTTTCAAATGAAAAACAATAGTGTATCGATAAATTTTTAGCAAGCGTAATTGCTAAAGATGTTCATGAAAAATGAGTGGACAAATGAGAATATATAGATCTGTAGATTGCCAAAGTTTTAAGAATGAGGAAAAGAGCCTTAATCAAGAAAAAGGTACTTCTCATTACTGGATTCCATATGCCTGTGTAGCACTTTATAGACAAACCATGAGCATTAAACCAAATATATAATAAAGTAAGTGGCTAAAAAATATAATAAATAGAATATCAATGCTAACTAATTTGTAAACATTGGCTTTTATACATTCTCAAATAAATCACCTCCTGAACTCTGGAAACATATTTTAAAGGAACAAAGAAATCATGACAAGATAGGACAGTACATTACTATAACAGAAACTAAAATTCAACTTTTCAAATTTATTATTAATCAATTTGAAGAACAATATTCAGAGCATCATTAATAAATACATTGATTATACTGATTACCAAATCTGTTAGTGATAGTGCAACAAGTTTGATAGTCTCAAAATTTATTCACTCTTTCGAGAAAAATATTCACTCCTCTGTTTAAACTCCAGCATTTCATAAGTCAGCAGATCTGCACTGATCTCTTTCTAAAGTGGGATCATTATTCTTCAAATAGCAATTCAATACCCATTATTATCAACTCAAGTTTCCAATCAATAGTCAGGTCAGTAATAAGGTACCTGATTAGTTTAAGGATGTAAAGTTATAGTGGTGCTAGTTTCCAAATCCAAAGTCACAAACCTAACAACAAACTAGCAAAGAAATTACAAGAATCAAAGATGACAAAGAAGGAGAAAAATATTCCACACAGGTTCCATTTTTATATTTATCATTAATACCTTCCCTCTTTCTACTTTCATTCTCTAACTAAAGAGAAGAATCACAGAATGATTATATCTTTCTGTCTGTTCAGAACCTCATTATGGTTAAAAAACAAAACAAAACAAAACAACAACTGTGTTTATTAAAGTATTTTTTTTTTTTTAATTAAGTATAAAAATCTTATAAATTCAACAAAATTACTGATTAGACTTTTAAATTCCTTCAAACACATTTTTTTTTTTTTTTTCAATTATTTACTACATTACTCAACAATGTTTAGGTAATATTTTGTTTTAATAGAATATAATCTCTATCTTTAGAAGAAAGTTATCATATAATTAATGTCTCCAATTTTCTCTGATTTTTTTTTTTTTTTGCAACTTCACTTGATTACATAACCAGTTTTATGTTAATAGCATCCAGATGATTAATTGGAGTTGAACAAGTACAATTCTGTCTCTATTTCAATCAATAGTAGGACTGCAATATGGCTTAGCAATTCATACAAGTTTATGATACAATGTTAATTTTAATTTCACAAGAAACAATATCCTTTTTTGTTCCAAAAATTTTATTTCCTTCTTTTTCCATAGCTTCATTTTTATTTTATTTATTTTTTTTACCAGCATTAACAAAAGTTATTGAATATTTTAGATAGTTTACTCACCTGCATTTGTTTGCCATATTGTAACCAGTTGATATAGTCCAACTTGACATCCATCTTGTGAGTTATTTCTGGGATGTAGAAAGTTTCATAAGGCACTTTGTGCCCACTGTCTTTATTCACCTTTAAAAAGTACCCAAACAATGCTTAATTGAGTTTTATTTAAATATATTATTCTACTAGTGAAATCAAGTAATATTTTAGAAGTCAAAATCAAACCCATCATTCAAGTACATCTTTACATAAAATTCTAAATGGAATCATTTAGAAAACGAAACTATTAAAAATGTCAAATATTTGTAATGTCTGTTTGTAATGCACATTTTCAATGTTGGCAGCATTCAATAATGTCAGACGTTGTTGTGTTCATTATAAATTCAAACTAATATTTAAATCCCTAATATTTTTTTATTATTAGTCTAATATAAATTCAAACACTTAAATATGAAAATTTCAATAAATAAGACAAATCTTTAATAATATCAAAAGATTCTGTAAGATGAAAAATGGAAATTGATGGAAACATAACGGAAAAGTTATGAAATTTAAATATTTATAAGTTGGAATAAACACAAAAGACATTAATTATTTATTATTAATTATGAAAATATTAATCAATCAATGAAGCAACTAGCATATTGGTATGTTTAAACAACATAGCACGAAACATAAGAATTTCAATTAACAAATAAAATTGAAATTTATAAATTAGTAGTAATAACAACAACTTATTGCTATCAAAATAAAGCTGAAAATTACATCAAAACAGACAAGATGCAACCAAAAGGAAAATATAAAGAAAAATCCCAAAAATTTTCTGATACACACCAGAAGCTTTACCTGTAAAGAATGTCAAAACAAAATAAATAACACAAAACAAAACAAAAATAAAATAACCTGGGCATACTCAAATGGTGGACAATACCCCTGTCCAGGAACATTTTGTTCTATTTTTTTATTTTTATTTTGAGTTTTTTTATAAAAACAATACTATTTTTCTTTTTCTTTTGGGTTTTAATTTTTTTTTTTCAAAAAAAAAAAAAAATATATAATGGTAGCTATTAAGTTTGGTCGAGTTACATTTTTATTTTGTGCATTTGTTTATTGAAGTTTTCTGTGTTGGAGCCAAATCATTAAAAACTATAAATGTTGCATCAGTTTGGAAATTCTTGTTTTGCTTTATTGTATGATTACATAAAGAATCATCATTAAGAGGCAATATTAACAATTATATTTGATGAAACTGAGAAACTGGATACTGAAAGTGAAAAACAGCATAGGAAGGGGGATGGAAGGACAGTT
>JAFIDM010009631.1:33683762-33726988 GCA_023159025.1 Thereuonema tuberculata
CTGTTAAGCAACAGGTAATTTTCTTTTCTTGTCTGTTTGTGTCGGAATCCACAGATGGGAGCGAGTATGGATTTCACATATTCTTCATGTCTTCAAAGTTTGTCATCGACATGGTAAGTCTGGCCGAGGATTCATAACAATGACGAAACGGCTGTACCATACTCCACTTCGTTGACAAGCTCTTGGCATGTTTTTGTTTTCATTATGTGCATGATGGGTAATTCCCTTTTCTTCAAATAATTAATATTATTACTTTTTAAAAAGAAGCCTGAAGAAGTCCAGAAATTCTCTGGATGAAATATAGCATATAATGAATAAAAAAGATGAGATAGTTTAAAGTAAATGACTGAAGATAGTTTGAAGTAATGGCTAGTGTATGTAAATGAAAAATAAACAACTATTTTTAAAAGTACATTTAAATGCATTAATTACTTAATAAAAATGATTTTTTTTTAATTCATTAATCAACTCTTTTAGTAAACAAAACTCATAATTTATCACATAAAATAATGAAATGACTTAAGATACACTCAAAAAAAATATGTATTAAAAAAAAATGTTAAAGGAAATTTAAAAAAGTCCTAAACTAAATTGTTAAGTTTCATTGAAATTCTTCTGATTTGTGCTAAATTTTGATTACCATTGTCAAATCGAGGGGCAATGGTAAGAAATAATATTAATGTCAAGATAATTGACATTAAAAGATTATGTAAGTTAAATATACAATAATATATAAAAACATAAAATTACAAAAGGTAATGTTTCTAAATATTTTTCATAAGTTTTCTGTCCTTAAGTTATGCTGTTGATATATTAAACTTGTTTTAATAAAAGTTTAACAGCCGTAAATAAGTATTAGGGTATTTTGAAAATATTTGTATGATATCATGTATATAAGTTTTATAGCAATAATGACCATTGTCAACTGAATGGAAACAATTAGTACAATGATTTCTGCCCTTCAATGAGATGTATGTAACAACAGCAAAATAAAATAAAATAAGTAGGTCATGCTTTCTTTCTTTCTTCTTTTTTTTTTTTTTTTTTTGAACCTTGGAATGTTTTTAAGTCCGTTATTCTCATTCCCTTAGTTTTATTATTATTATTATTATTATTATTTGTAAATTTCAATATTTTTAAAAAAATATAAAAACCCATGAGGGATAAATGGATTACTGTTATCCTGCTACGCACACTTACTAATGATAGAAATACCACCTTTTTTTGGTTTTGCTTATAGAGTTTCTAACTAAATTGTCTATTTATTAGACATCATGCTTTTAGCTGTTTACATTACATTTAGATTCTACCATTACATTTAGAAACATTTAATGTCCATAGGGGTTATAGACATAAATTTTTTAGCAGGATATGGAGTAAAATCAATATTCTTTCATTAAACTTTATGTACTGTTAGTTTAATGTCTACTTAAACACTTTTATTAGTGTTAATTGCTCATCATAACTCTTGTTGCAATGGTAACAACTATAGGCCTGGAGAAAGAAGTGTCTCCACATTTTGCTACTTCAGAATTTATCGCAGTATTTACTTAAAATAATATCAGTGGATCTTCTTGTCAGGGCTATGGAGTCAGTACATAAAACCTTCTCTTCTGACTCCTCAATTTATGGTAATTTAAACTCCAACTCCTTTATTTATATATCAATATAGGAAATAAAATAATAAATATACTAATTATTTATACCGATACTGAAATACTGATCTTTCTTGAGCCCTGAAGTAAATGGAGTTTTTATTGCTATCTTTCTCATTCACAGCTTCTAACACCTTAGGCTGAAAATGCTGCAATTGTCTTTTTAAATTTGATGCTCTTGTAGGTACGTTTTTATCAGATCCACTAAAACTACTAATTTTTGCATCACATGCTTCTAAACAATCATCATTTTCTATAATATACAGACACGCACGCATTTCCCATCTTTTTTATTGTTGTTATTGAAATGTGTTCAGTCGACTTTGTTGACAGTTTTTTGCTATTGTGAATTTTTCATGGGATGTCACTTTCACTAATATAAATATCATAAAATATGTTATATTTTAAAATTTGCAAAGAACTTCAAATTAAAATATATCCTCAAAATATAACCTGAAAAAAAAAAAAAAAAGTTTATCAAATTATTATCTGTGAAATAGGAAATTTTAACATATTACTTATGTTAAAGTTAAGTTAAAGTTAAAGTACCCCACTGCAGGCCTATTGGGGCGCAGGAGGTTAGGCTCCAACGTTAAGAACCACGGGACAAAGTTGGGGTGGTGTGGTCAACCCGACGCCTGCCCGCCTTTAACTCCCGGGAAAGAAACCCGGTACCCATTCTAGAGAGGGCTGGGTAGACCCTAGGACCCGTTTGGAGATGAAAGGAGCGTGGAAAAATTCCCAAACTCCGCCGAGGCCGGGAACCGAACCCGCCATCTCCAACCCGCAGAAAAGCGCCCTATTACAATTTAAATTTGTTAGGAGTTGGAGTTGACTTCATTTTAAATCACTTCGACCCCAGTAACCCAAGAATTGCTTCCAACTCCAACTCCACAGCCCTGCTTCTTGTCTCTTCCAATTACACTTCATCTTTGTTTTTATATAGTAATCTACTGAACTTTAACTAAACATCTGGTATGAATATGACAAATACACAGGCATGGAAACAGTTAATCTTTTATAGTGCTTAAGGTGGCCTCATGAATAGGCCTAAACATATTCAAAATTGCATATGATTTTATCATGAAAGTTACAGAATGAAGAATGTAACTTGAAATATAGAACAAAGATGACAAATCCAAAACCTTACTTCTTTTTTTTTAAGCAAAACAAGAGAAATTGTAGTATTCAGAAGTATCAGAACTGATAAATGAAAAGCCACTTGAGCAGGCTACTTCTTAAAGACATAGTCAGTACTGCATTTCACATGCCAAAACAGACAAGAGCTATTTTATATTATAAAGTATTTATAGGGCAATGTATTTTTTATCCATATATGTAATTATTAAAAAAATGCATTGCTCTATATAATACTGTTTTTCAAAACTTTATAACAACTACACGATTGAATGTCCTCAACTTAGTTCTCTTCATCGTGGATCATCGGTATCTTTACCTCTAACAATACTAAGGGTAGCACAGGCCTGTAAATGAACACACAAACATTTTATATGATTCAATGTCAAAAGTGTAAATGAGTGCATCATACCATATGGTTTCTATTTATTAGCATTTGTCTTCCTATAGAAAAAGGTCCCTCAGCTCTGGAATGGTGTTTTCTGATACAAAGACATTTCAGTCTAATTCTTAATGAGGTATCAACTTTAATTGCAAATTGCTTAATTCTATATAGACCCAACAAAACACCACTACAACTGGATCCAAAATAAGAACAATGAACCCTTACCTGAATTATATTTAAGAAGTAAATGATTTCTAAACGACCCCACCAGAAATCTGAAAAAGAAAAATTATAAATTACACATGTGAAATAAAACGTTGCTAATACTCATTGCAGCTCAATAATAAAGAAACATCAAAGGAGTATTATCATGTGATCATTAAACAATAATTGTATTCCTAAGAATTGGAATGAATTTCATCAATAATTTGATTGAAAAACATAGAACTTAGGATGTCTGAAAAAGTCACAATTTTTATAATTTTTTTTTTAATTCACAAATATTAGCAACGGTTACACCTTGATTACTATCTTCCAACTAAGAGATACTGAAAGGTTTACATGTATGAAATAACATAGTTTTCATAACATAGTTATGAACAGTTATGAATTTAACAGAGTTTTGGGCAGAAAAACTCAAAAGCTTCCAATAACTAACTGCAGAAATAATGTCTCATTAATCTCTCATTAATCTCATTAATCTCTCATTAATCTCAATCAGACAGTTTTGATTTGTAGTGATAGCAACTAAGAGCTATTACAAGTTGCAAGCATTTTACTCAAGTCTAAACCTATCAAAGATATTATTCTATGGCATAATTCATAAATTATTCTGCAATATTCTTCCTCTACGAATTAAGTTTCTATGTTTATGTAAATTTTCTACTTCTAAAAGCAATAGTTTTAAAGTTTACTTATAAACATATTTAAAATTCTCACTCCATTTCTTGAATTTTCGGTATGTCAACAACCATTGTACAAACACATAATTTCACATAAATTATGAAAAAACTAAAATTTCTATCTTCTCACTCATATCCACGTAATCACTTTGAAATGAAAAGTTTCACCCTCCTAACATTCTTATTGATCCTCTTGGCACGTAAAGGCTATTGATTTTTTTTTCCTACCAAATTTCCTTCAAAATTGTATCAATATACATTTATAAATTTGTTAATCTTTTAAGTTTAATTCTGCAGAAATTAAAATGTTTTACTCAGTAATTTTTGACATTCTGTTCCTAAATACAAAAACATTCATTTCATTTTTAGCATTATGCTATAAAACTGAAACACTATAGGAATGCAATTTTAAGATCAAAAAGAAGTTGGGTACTTACAGAAATTATATCTAGAAATATTAAAACTAAGTTTAGTGTCAGCACTAAATTGGCAGTTTTGAAAGAAAATGTAATTTTCAACAAGTAGATAAAAATGACAATTTTCTTAAGGAAATGAATCTTAAAATAAGATAATTTGGAAATATAGTTTAAAACAATTTCAAAATTAAAGGCATGTAAGATGAATTATCAAAATTAATATTCAGCATATTTTAAACATACAAATGCTCAGAAATATATTTATATGGAAGTATCATTATCTTTTATTTCAATGTCTCATTTCATCCAGCTAACTGATTCTATTTTTTATTTTATTTTTTTCAGCTACAAACTTATTTCGACAATGAGCAGAAATGTATAAAAAAAATTAGATGGAAAACCATAAAGAAAAAATAAATCTAAATGTTAACAAACAATATGCTAAAATAAAGTCAGTGGAAGAAAAACCAAACTAACTTCAAATCCTGTTATAGGCAAGATACATAATAAAAAGAAATTTTGAAGGTATTGAATTAGAAGTATCAGCTAAAAAGAATTCTTTGCTTTATACAACCTATATTTGTCGGTTGCTGGTTTTTGTACCAAGTTCAGAGTATCAAGAAACGGATGGAAATTTTAATAAGTTTTTACTTTCAAGAAAGAAGAGCTTTAATGCATGCCAAAAATCATTCAGAAGAAAATGATTCAATGAAAATAAATTTAGCGTGCATAATAATTTAAGAAAAAAAATTAAAAATGCACACACAGAAGTAAGGTTCTCGCATCCTAAGCTCGCATCAAGAGTAAATCTGGTTGATGATGCCTAACAAGGCAGAAACAGCTGTCCCAGATTCTCAAGATGATAGCTTAGGATGCGAGAACCTTACTCCTGTGTGCGCATTTTGAATTTATTTTTTTTCTTAAGAAAATGATTGATAGCTCTTTAAAAAAGAATTTTGTTGAACTTGTTAAAATAATACTAATGGTTTTAAAACATTAAATAATTTTAAAAAAATGTTCTTACAGCAGCCAAGGAGATTTGGCAATATTTAGCTAATCATGATAGAAAGTTCAAAAATTAATATGTTATCTTTGTCTAAAACAAGTTGAATGGCTTTTGTTTTTGTTATTATCTAGCATTCAATACAATCAAAACATTATGAAGTATTCTCAAATATTAAGCTAAGTGAAAAAAAAAACAAAAAACAACTAGATAAATGCTGTATATCTTGTTTGCTCAAACATTTAGGAACTAACAATAATAATAATGTCAGTGGAAAGACTGTATAAATGGGGTTTATTTTCAGTGACAATGTTTTGTGAGAGAGCTATCTTCACCTAATAAACTACAAATGGTATATTTATTTATGTGATAAATCTCTTTGCATTACCTTAAGTTCACTTTACTTAATATCTGACTGAAAACTGAAACAATATGAAAAACCTCTTTCAAACAAGAAATAATTATAATTCTTCTTGCATGCTACTATTGGCTTGGGTTTGTATAACTCCATCTTGTAGGACTGAAGTTAATTTTGCTGTAACTCCTTCCTCAATAATTTGATCAAACTTATTTTTAGTTATCTTGTTAGTTCAAGAACGATTCTTCAAGGCAACTGTCATGAAAGATGCAATAAAAATGACAAATCTTTTTGGTTTTTATCACTTTATTATCTGTGGAATGCTTAACAACGGACAACTTATTTGGCTCACTGCTGCCTTACAAACATATCACAGTCTTAATATCCTTGAAGCTAGATTTTATGAGAAACATTATATCGACTGTAGATACAATGGAATCAAAACAATCCTTATAAATTATTTCTCAAAGGCAGGACTGTGTCGGTACGACACCTTAATACTTCATCAAAATCAATGATTGAGATGTCATTTATGAAGATTAAGTTCACCGCTAATGACGAAAAATAAACAAAGTGTTGAAAATTTATGTTTTCATTAAAAAACTTTATTTTAAAAACCTTTTTATAAAAATGTAGACATGTTTTAACAAAAGCGATTTATCTTTCGAAAGTGAAACAACATTTCAAATAATGCTATAGCATCGTAAAGTTCAAATACATCCTGTTTTGAATAAAAATGCACTTTAAAATGATATTTCGTTTATTTAATAAGAACAGATAAAAAAACAAACAAAGATTTATATTTTAATAAAAATAAACGATTTATTACAATAAAAAACATAAAAAATTTGTCAACTTCTCATGTATTATTTCTTAAAGGTGTTTTTTTTTTTTTTTTTTTTATCTCCCTTAATACTTCAACAAAATCAATGATTGAGAAATCATTTTGAAGATTATGTTCACAGCTAATGACGAAAAATAAACAAATTGAAACAAACTATTTCAAAAACCTTTTTATAAAAATGTAGAAGACAATCTGTTCACTTATTTATTTCCACATTACCATTCTGTGACTGATCAAGATACCATGGGAATTATTCGCACGAGTCAACCTTTTTATAAAAATGTAGAAGGCGCCATCTAGTTGACAATGTTTTTAACTAACATGCACGACATCTTTGGAGTTATTATTTCTCAAAGGTGTTTTTTTTTTTTTTGTTGCAAATTATTCGCACGGGTCAACTAGTCAGATGGTAAATCTATAGTGAAAATTATATAGTGAAGAATCCAATAAAGTTGTTGAAGAACAGATCTATATTACATACTAGCTACAAACACCATTGCTGAGAATCATCATTTCTCAGTTGTCGTCTTCTTAAAAGCAACAATGCAATTTGACGTAAGGGTCATCTATGTGAAGCTTGGAACAGATTGTTAAAATGGATGTAAGCAGAGCTAAATATTTTAACAGTTTTTTGGTGGCTTTATTAACCAACATTACAGAAATTTGAAAATTAATATCAAACTACGGTATTTGACAAATAAATACAAAGTTTTTTGGGTTTTTTTTTTTTAATAAATCAAAGCAGAGGATGAGGATATTTCACTTTTTTAAAAGTGACCTTTTTTTATTTTAAAGCAAATGATATATTTTATCGAAGTTGAGAACTAAACCTTGATTAAGCACGAAACTATACTGTAATCCAACTGGTACAAATATCTCAGTACATTAAAAATTTCTTGATTTTGTAAATACCTGTTGTAATATTTTATAATTTTCAATTAAGCTTGAGAACATCCTTTTTATTTCAACAAAAGGTTCAGTTCAATTGCATTGAGGTGATAATGATTAACACAAACACCAATATATTGAAATCATATTCTTTGGAAAAGATTTTAAATAAAATACATAAATTTTAAAAATTTTGACAAGCATAGTTCTGCAAAGAATTTTATAATTTTTCAATCTGATTTTCCAGATTACTGGGAATCTAGCTTCCAATTTGCAAATATGCAAAAGCCTGTAAATAAACACTTAATTTTGGTCAAATTCTATAAGTTTAAGACCAATTTAATTGTATTCCTCCATCCACCCATCACCTTTATTATTATTATTATTATTATTATTATTATTTTAAAAAAATCAAATTTTTGATGATTAATGACAGAAACAAAAGAAGCTTTCATATAATCTGATGTGACAAAAAATAAATAAATAACAGTAAATTATGAAGCTAAAACCAGGAAAATGGCAACCTCCTTTATCAATGTTACTTCCTTAAAACTTATCAAAATGAAACATTTCACATCCCTTAAGCAGTCTGAACAATTTGACTATAGGTTAATCAGGCTTGAACCAAAAGATTAATTAATGGAAAGGGGAGGAACTATAAAAACAATTTTGTGAAAATTCTAAGTATATTTAACAAATCATAAAGATTTTAAAGCTGCATTGAAAAGTATTAACTACTGATAATAGTGATTCTTGATTCAGAAACCTCTCCTCTAATAGTCATTAACAGGATCTGAATCTAATACTAGTCAGCACTCTGGGGAAACTTCAAAAAGTTACTTTATTTGAACAAATCTCCCTAAATTAGCTTTGAAAAAGCATGTACTTACTGCTAAATCAAGGATTCTCTTTTTCCATGAATGCTACTTGACGACAAATCGTCAAAAATATCAGGTCTACTTGCATATATTCAAGCTTTCATTAAATTAATTCAAATGCAGATCATAAAATATTAGCAGGAAACAATTAGGCATTTTGAGATACAAGTTTTTCTTACAGATGAGTAAAAATAAACATATTGAATTTTAATTTAAGAAAAAACAAATTTTATTTCCAGAAAAGCATTACAATTATTAATAAACAGAAATATTAAACAGTGAGAAAAAAATTAAAAATCAAATAATATTTATAAATATTACTTATGACTGATAAATAAGCATGTCTTTCAGAAATTATGAATTTTCAATTGTTGCTGCCTTTTCTTAATCTATATTAAAACTATCAGACGTGGTAGTCTTGACGCTTCCGAGGATACATTTACTAAAAATGAAAAGTTTTTGGGATTTAACTCACTAAATGGAGGTGAGAGAGAAAGAGAGAGGGGCTTTTTGTATCCAATTTCAGGAAATGTCATCAGGTTTCAAGAAAAGAAGAGCAGCAGCAGCAGAATATATAGAAATGAAAAGATGAACATAGGTGTGAGTGATAGTGATTGAGATCTCCGCACATCAGCTATCCCTCCTAAGTCTGTCTTGTCCCTTCTCTGATTCTCACAATCTCAATTGCCACTGCTCTCACCTATGTCTGCCTTTTCATTTCTATATAATTTGCTGCTTTCTTCTTTCCTTTAGAGCTGATGATGATACCTGCAGTGAGACACAAAAGACCTTGTCTTTCTCGTCTCCATTATATGGGTTAAATTCCAAAAAAATTTCATTTTTACTATCAGATGTCTATATTAATTCAGCTCTATCTATTTCACAAAATGCTGACTATTTAAAAAAAAAATAAAACTGCTGATCTCTAAGACTATCAAAAATCTAGAATTGCTAGATATTGATAGCATTTTGTCCTGATGTAGCAAGACAACTGGTCAAAAAAAACAAAAAAAAAAGTAGCATTTCAGTATTATTACTTTTGAAGGAGAATTTAATCATTCTATAAGCAGCCTCTATCTTGCTTTCTATTAGCATATTACTGTAGTTTGAAAAAACATGAGGGTTTAAGGTTTTTACTTGTTTGACTAACACAAACTTACACAAATTTAATAGCTGAAAGTGAATGAAAATATAAGTTCGAGCAAATGTTATAAAACATTTTTTTTTAAATACTAAATTTTGCCATTGACTTTCTTTCCTAAATTTCATTACTTCAATTTTTATATTATTTTCATTTATATAATAATAATAATATAAATTTTTCTTGATATTTTAAATTTCCTTGCTTCTGAAACTTATTCTAGTTGGGTCAATCAAATTTCAACTTGAATGTTTCTATTTTAGTTACAATGAAATATGTGAAAATTCTTGAAATAAGCACTGAGATTATATATATATGAAGATTGATCAAAAAGTAGTGGCAATGCCGAGATGATCATGGTACATCCTGGTGATAACACAAAACGTTAGAAGAAAGCTTTTCGCAACGTTGACAGTAATTTAGTTTTTGTTTGGAATGGAAGAGGTACCTTACGGAGTATTAGGTTGGCCAAAAAGTTCGTTCGGTTTTTAAGTAAAAATAAAACACATTTTTCATTTTCACCAATAATTTTATTGAACAACCTCCAACGATTTGTACCACTACCTTCTGCCATCTTTCAGAAAACTTCATAATTCCATGTTCCCACAACTTTTTATCTTTTTGAGCAAAAAACATGTTCCAGGTGTCTATGGAGTCTTCCAGGAAAATGAATTATTTCCATTAAGAGACTTTTTAAAGACTGAAATAAGTGGAAATCCTAAGGTGCAATGTCTGCTGATTATGACGGATGAATCAGAACTTGCCAGACAAGCTGTAACAGTTTTTGCCTGGTCATCAAAAAAAAAATTTCAATATTAAATTGGTGACACAAAATTCACCAATATTGATCAGTTTCTGTGTAAACGTATGCTGATATGACAGCTGTCACAATACAATCTAACAAACTGGTGTTGAATGACATTAACGACACCTAAGTGCTACTAGAGCCAACATAAGTAAAAAAAAACTAACGAACTTTTGGGCCAACCCAATATAACTGTTGTTTGAAGACAGTCTAAAGTATGTTTAGTAGAACAACGAAGTTGGATAAAAATTGAGGTTGCACGTGGTTGAAATGTAAAGGAATGTTGGTTAGGACTAAGGGATGCATGTTGGAATGAAAAACTACCCTATCAGATAGTTGCACAATGGGACAGTTTCATTACGAAAGAAACGCCCACACTTCATTAAAAGCAATCCACCACTCTACTCATTCACAATAATGCTGGTTGTCATATTGCCCAACTGGTGAAGGAACTTTTGGCACAATGAGTTGGGAAATATATATATACACTGTCCGGACACTTTATTAGGTATACCCCTGCTGTGCGCACAAATGGTACGGGCAGGGTGGACGGGCAGTGTCATGGTGTGAGGATGTTTTCCTGGCACATGTTGGGTCCATTGATGCCTCTGAGGCACGTCAGGATGCTAGAGCATATCTAAACATTGTAGCTGATCAAGTGCAACTGTACATGTTAACAGTTTATCCTCATGCAGATGGCTACTTCCAGCAGGATAATGCGGCAGTGCACAAAGCCCGCATCACTATGGGATGGTTTGAGGACCATGATCCTGACTTTTCCTTGATGCAGTGGCCTGCTCAGTCCCCTGATCTCAGCCCCATTGAAAATTTGTGGGATGAGCTGGAACAGGGGGTTTGCTCCAGGCCTACACCTACATCAAATCCTCAGGACACACTCATGTCTGCATGGTACACAATACCTCAACAACGTTTTCAGCATCTTGTGGAATCCATGCCTCAACAAATTCAGGCTGTTTTGAGGGCTAAAGGAGGCCCAACACACTACAAGATAGGTGTACCTAATAAAGTGTCCAGACAGTGTATATATAAATACATATAGATAAATATAGATATTGAAATACTACTAATTCAACATATTTATCATTTTTAAGCTAATTGAAGCCTTCTTTGCTCCTAATATTTATTTAAGATAACTTGTATTATTTGATGCAGGTTTCAGAGAAAGAATTATAAAGATGCATCCCAGCTTGCGGATGCTGTTAACAAACAAACAATTCATAGCACTATTGGCAGTAATTATTGTTGAAAGAGTTTGACAAATACATTAAATCATATTTCAAACTGGATAAATGATTTTGTATCTTGTGGATTTAAAAGGCTTTGACTAAGTTTTAATGTAGACAGGACTTTGTCAAGCAGTGACGACTTAAATTTAACTGAGAAAAAGTAACAAAAAACTTCCAACAGAAACATTGAACAAGCCATGTTCTTGGCATCAACTAATGTGCCAGACAGCAAATATTCATTTTCTATCAAGGAAATGAATCAAAAAGGTTTCGTTCCCAAATTAGCAATATCTTCTCAAAAGCCCTTTTAGCAAAATATATAAAGATAAAACTGAACTAAAAAGTTAAGTGGTTGTACTTGGGAAAAGAAAAATCTTGATCTCTTTATTAATAATTGCCACACGTCAGTGTTATGAGAAAGATAAAACCTGAAAAAACATTTATCCATTAACAATAAAATTAGAGGTGGTAATAATTTTGTTTCAGTTGTTGTTCTGTTTTCACTGTTAATCAGAGAAAGTTCAGCTTGAACTGATATTGCAGACAATGTATTTTTACAGTGAAAAAAATAGCATTTGAAACATTATGCAAGCTTATATACTTGTACTACAAACAAATGCTTACTATTTACAAGAATATCACTGGATTTTTAGAGACCCATTTGGGAGCTATTGTGATAGTGATCAAAATTGGTAGCTATTTCATTTGTCTTGTCCATCCGACTGTGTCTGTCCTCCCTTAACTCCCGAACAGAAGGTTGGATCAACAAATGGGCTTTACCATCACATTTGGAGGCACAAACAATGTAGGAATAGGTTATTATCAGGGGCCAATGCCTTCCTCTCCCCATGTTCGAGATATTTGGCATTGTTTTCATTGGATTTTCGCTATTAGCTTAAATGTTAGAATTGCAACCATCTCACTTCAGTTCTCAGCTATAGCTTGATGGGTAAGGTCCTGGACTCATATGCTGGAGGTTGCTGGTTCGAATTCGTGTATTTACTGTTTGTTTGTTTTTTTTTTCTCTTAATCTTTTTTTTTCTCAATGTCCGCATGGTTTTTTTTTTCTTCTTCTTATTTTCCTAATTTTTTTTCATTTTTCATTACGTTAATGAACTTCCTTTTTTTAATTGGGCCTATTATTTTTAATTTTTTTCATTTTTCTGGGTCGCCCTTAAATTTATGCTTTAGAACAAAATTATATTCACTTGTAAAAAGTTCCAATTTTTCTCAGATTTACTGTTTCATGACTAAATCCATTATGTATCCTTTTGATAATTGTTTTGCAAGTGACAAACATTCTTGGCAATATTTATAGAGCTTCAATCACTAGCAGTTATTTTGTTTGCTTCATCATAGATGAAGCTCAGGATATTCTAGATAACTTATTTAGGATTAAAATTCATTGTTGTAAATTAGATATCATTCTCTCAATGCTTATATAATTACAGTCTAGCTCCCAATACATTTGCAATTTTCAAAAAAAAAAAATTAAAAATAAATCCTTTTATCTGGAAACCAAGTTTCCTAAGCTGTGCTTCAAATAATCTATACAGACAAGGCCTAAATAGGATTACAGTTACATTTTATTTACTTGCAGATGGGTTGCTAAAATCTTCTGTTGGAGGAGAGTCTGCCCACATCTGTTCTAAAGCAAGAGCCTGAAGAATCAAAAGTTTCAAATCAAACTAATAACATTAACCTGAGCACAGATTATTTTCAATGAAAGGTTAATTCAAGATGGAGTCCAATAAAGAAAGATTCCTGCCTAAAGGTGAAGATTTAAAAACCTTGTTGACTTTAAAGCAAATAAAAGTATCTGCTAGAAATGCAATTGCTTAATTTTAGTATCACAACTTTCCGATATAATTCTTTGAGCTTATTTATAAACTTGAAAATAAAGATATTAGTTTCTTCTTAATAATTTCATGATATTTGATTTTCACTCATTTCTAAATTTACAGAAGGTTGATTCAGATAAAAGTTCACACAAATTGAAGTGGTTTGTGCACACGTGCAAAGAGCTTTTGTACATAAGGTATGCATTCGATTTGAAGCTAACGAGTAGATTGTTATGTGAAAATTCTGCAAAATACTATTTGCAAATGGCTGTCAAATTGAATTGTTATTTGGAAGGCTTCATTAATGGACTTTCCAAAACAGGATACTCCTATCATCATAAGAAAAATGGAATTATCATTAGCAGGTGACATGCTGGCAATGTGATACGAAGGAACCAGAATCTGGCCCCAAAGATCGTAGATGCAAAGTTAAACGCACTTGTAAACGTGCACAACCTGCCTGCTCCACCAGCACTGTGCGACGTGCTTAACAGATGGCTCTCCTGGATAACCACCCTATATAACATCGTATGGCTGTTAAGCTTGGAACATCTCAAGGGACCAATAGCTGTATCCTACGACAAAACTTAAATATGGAAAGTCGTCACAAAGCAAGAGGTCAGATGATAACAGTGGCAAATTCGTGAGCGGTTCACAAATGCATGGAAACTTTATGAAAATCAGCTTGCGGGTGAGAAATGGAAATGGATTGTAACCCTCGATGAAGCATGGATTTACCTAAATGACACAGACAAATTGCGAGCAATTTTCTATTGATCAAAAGATGCAAAGGGACGTTCCGAATTTGTTCGACAGTGCAAAGAAAAATTTTCCAAAGGTTTTATGGTGGTTGATACTGCGCACATGGCAAATTAACTTTGCGTAGAGGACTTGTAAACGTGAAGATAAATGCTGCATATATCCATACAAAATATAGAATTTTGTGATGGCCCACATTTTTGACGATATCCCCCGTCTTTATGGAGATGACATGAACAAAGTGCAATTCCATATAGACAAAGTATCAAGCAATACATCTCATACATTATTAGCTTACTACGAAAGAAAACAGAGTGAGACAGGGATAAGCATCATATCCTTCACTAGGATTCCAGTTAAGACTCCAGAAGCCTGACCTATGAATTTTTGTATATTTGGGATTTTGAAAAACAACATCTCTGCAAGTAGGCCAAAGACAATTGAAGGTTTTTGGAAAACCTGAAAAGAGGCTTAGGATACAATATCTCAAGATTAATTAAACAAAAGCCTTCAACAATGGAAATAAGGTGTCGAGCTATTCGTCAGGAATATGGGTCGTCATACTGAACCAACAGATGGTGGAGGAAGGTGAGTGTTATAGCACTGTAAACTATAATTTGTGAATTCTTATCTGAGTCAACCTTCTGTATATTCTAAATACATGTATTTCAAGTAATGCAGGGCTTTCCAAAATTAAGAGTCCACAGAAAACAAAAACTGAAATTAAAAATGATATAAAAATTATATTGTTTTATAATATAAAAATGGTGAGCCATAACAATAAATTTGATGTTAATTAAATTTATTTCACTTATAGAATAATGATAATCCTCTTACATTATCACAACTCCTTTATTAAACTAAAAACAAGAATACTTCTTCACCTGTTTTTAGTTTAATAAAGGAGTTGTGATATTGTATGAAGATCTCAGATTTTGATTGAATCCTCTTACATAATGTGCAACAATCATGAACATGGTAAGACATTAGTGTGACAAAAATAACCATTAACTATTTATGTATATGTGATGGGGCTCTAGAAAAATTAATGAAGTAAGTCACTCCCAAGCTGGAAAAGCTGAGGCAATGGGTAAGAATTTTATACGTACTACTCAAATTAAACTGAGAAAGCTAAAGTTAATAATGTAAGATCTGTATGTAGAAATAATTAATTTTTGAAAAATAATTTGAAATTGAGAAAAACATTTATAATTGAATCCTGCTGATACGTCAGCATAAAAATTAAATTTTAAGTTAGAACAGTAATTTAATGGAATACCAGATGATGAAAGTAAAGATCCATTGCATCCTCTGATTTAGCAACAGGTAAAATGAAATGTTAATTTTAATTAGTAAATTTAGTATTCCTTCAAGATTTCATCTACACTTGCTTAAGAATTGCTTTGCAAAAAGCAGATTCTTCTTACTGGATAATTCTAAATTTCATTCTAGTTGAGAAAAAAAAAAAAAAAAAAAGAAACATTAAAATGAGCAACAGAACCTTCCCCCTCAATCTTCAATACAGCATTAATCACCTTATGATAACTTGTTGTGGATAATGAAGCCATTTATAGTAGTCTTGATTTTGTATATTGTATACACAAATTCGCAATTGTAAATTTTATATTCCTGTATTAATCTCTTTAGCTGTTCAGAAAACAAAAACTCAACAGAAAATGTGAACGTGCAGGAGGAAAAAAAAGTAAAACTGGATGATCCAAATTAAAGAGGTGGTGTTAGACCTCCTCTCTATAGGAAAAACTACTGGATGAATCGCAACCATATTCCATACATAAACAATCCTGATAATGCTGTTTTGATTTCTGAAGAAAAAAAAAATAGTTCAAATTTTGGTCGCTAAGGGTGAATTGTGGTGCTGCTGTCCCCGTAACTTGCATATTGCGACATAATCAAACAATCTCCACCTATAAAAGAAGTCGCAAAGCATTTGTCACAAATCCACGACTAGCGCAAGAGTCAAGAAGTTCGCCTTACCTGTCGCACCTTATTCTCTTCTATCAACGAAACAGCAGTGCTTCTGCTACAGTTAAGGCATTTCGGCAATTAAAAGGTTTACGTAGAAATCCACTGATTTTAACTGATCTTCGCAAAATGATTTTTCGATTTGAAGAGACAAGAACTTTTGCTGTAAAACCCAGACGAGGACGCAAGCCAACTGGATTGCATAGACAAAGTAGCAAGTGGAGCAGGAAATCACATGGTAGCAATCACTAATGCACATTAGTGCACGTGCAATATCACGGGAATTGAACATGCCATATAAGACAGTGTGGAGAGTTCTGCGAAATGTCTTGAGGCTTTTACCCCTATAAAATATCCCACAGTCAACAATTAGTTTCTGGTGATGATACGAGGAAAGCATTTGCCTTGACATTCATTGCTTGGATAATGGTGGACGATGCATGGCCTTGACGAATACTGTGGAGTGATGAGGTTCATTTCCATTTGATGGTGCTGTAAACACTCATAACTGCCGTATTTGGTCTGACAGTAATCCACACGATCATCATCAAATTCCATTAAATTCACCAAAGATAACAGTTTGGTGTGGCTTCATGACATCCTTCATCATTGGTCCTTACTTCTTTGAAGAAAACACAGCATTGGGGCCAATGACATGTTCAGTGAATGCCGATACGCTCCAGAGCTTTGTAATTATATCACTTCAACAGAGGAATTGTGTCGACACCACATTCTTCATGCAAGATGGTGCAACCCCTCACATACCTTTACCTGTGAAAGCCTTACTACAGTGAAAATTTTTGGACGACAGAGTAATTAGCAGATCATTTCCCAAGGCTTGGCTGCCCTGATAATCAGATCTGAACTCCTGTGCTTTTTGGCTGTGGTGCTACTTAAAAGAGCCTCATTTATCAAGGCAATGTTCCGAACTTAGCTGTGTTAAAATCCAGAATTTTGCAACATGTCCATCAAAGCATGTCTGCTGTTGAGTGTGTTGTGCAGCAAATGCAATTTGTAGAGGAAGGTCATGGAGGGCACGTTCAGCCATATCTGTGATGTTAATGTAATTCCACATGTGATAGCAATAAAGTTATTGCAAATTAACTCTTTTTTTGCAGATCTTTGTTAGATAAGTTAGGCAATTTGCAAATTACAGCAGTGCCACAATTCACCCTTAGCGGCAGAAATTTGAACTATTTTTTTTCCCTTCAGAAATTGAAACTGCATACTCAGGACAGTACGTGTACGAAATTTGGTTGCGATTGCCAGTATGTTTTTCTGACAGAGAGGTCTAAACACTTCTTCTTTAATTTGAATAATCCGGTATTTTTCATTTTTTTCAGCGTAGAAGCTTTTCTGCTACTATTCAGAACTTTCTCTTTATGTTTAACCATTATAAGTGCATCTAGATTACAGTATCATCAGAAGATGGTGGGGGAGGGGGAAGTAATTTTAGGTGTTAATAGTATTTCTTTCCCAAGTGTCCATGTAGGTAAATTTGCACATTTCTGAAAGAAGCTGATGCTATGCATTAAGTTATTTACAAAATGATATCTTGTAGCTATGACTTTGCTCTAAAAGCAATTATTTTTGCTAACATTTTCTAGGGAAAATGATTTATAAAAAAAAAAAAAAAAAAAAAAAAATAGAAAAATAATGATCTAAAATCATTACTGGGAGCCCTTAATAATCATTGAGAAGATAGTGGTTTCTAAATAATAAAGTACTATTTTTCTATTTTATTTTTTTTTATTAATCATTTTAGATGGTATAAATAAATTAGCTTTATGAAATGCACCAATATATGAAAATACTTATATATAAAATGAACACAAATGAAAAGATAAAACAGTATTGTGAATATACAAATGCAAAAAAAAAAAAAAAAAATTCTGGAGATAAAATTAGTCCAAGATGTAGATCTTATTTTGGATACAAATGGTCACCTTATTCTAAAGGAGCCATAGATAACCAACATTTAAAGAGATTTTTATATTTACAGATAAAAGTGTAGACAAGATACCAATTAATTAATCCAAAAGCTCATTAAATGAAAAATACTGGGTTCCAACAGTATTAAAATTTAAAGTACATAAAAACAAATTATAAAATCATTACAGCTGACATACTGCTAAAGTAAATCTGTCTGACTGTAAAATTAAAGTCAATCCCCATAATTCTTCCATGGTTCTAAGCCCTAACTGTATCTTCAGCATTGGGAAAAAATCTATATGTATTAAATAAAATTAAGTACTAGAAATAATTCAAAATCAGAAATCTTGCAAACTTCCTGAAAAGAGCCTTGGCAGTC
Organism: Thereuonema tuberculata; assembly: GCA_023159025.1. NCBI lineage: Eukaryota > Metazoa > Arthropoda > Chilopoda > Scutigeromorpha > Scutigeridae > Thereuonema > Thereuonema tuberculata. Next base: position 33,702,316 of record JAFIDM010009631.1, read on the forward strand.
GTCGCACATCCCGCCCACAATGGGCTGGCAGTAAAAAGGTTAAACAATACTTCTGCTCAATGTCAAACACCACAGGAATTATACAAACAACATTTTCTTCCAATTTCTTTTAATATTTAAATGCAGACCAATAAAGCATTCAAAGTGAAGATTTTACGAATCATAAGTAGCACAGTTCTGAAAGTTGTCTAGGATTCATTAATTATTTAGCATTCACTTATTTTTTATTTTGTCTTTTTTTAACACTTTAATAATTAATAAATTTTATAGAAGGAATATACTTCTGTAAAATGTGACCAAATCCTAGTTCCAACTTTTATTCTGTTGACAAATTATGTTTGCATCTTTGCAAAACTCTTCACAAGATAAAAAATTAACTGTGGATGATCAGTAACAATTTGGAATATGGTTTCAGTAACCACTTCTCATCATGTCATTACAAATCACACAAAAGTTTTGCATTCTGGTTCTTTTTACTCCATATTTAAGCTTACCAATCAAATTTTGTGTTATAATCAATTATCACAAGAATTCCTTGTGCTTTTCTTACACAGTTTGCTCTTTAATACAATTTTGGTTTTCATCTTCACACATTACCATGTGATAATTTAGAATCAAATAATATAATCTCATCACTTCAGTCTTGCCTTTACTTTCTATAAAATTTGAGGTAGTGTCAAATAGTGTATGTAATATGAAAAACAGAAAAACGATGAAAATGCACATTCGTTTGCTTTCAGGCCTTGAGCCATCATCAAAGTGAATCTGGGACAGCTGTTTCATACTTATTAGGATTCATCAGCCAGATTTACCCTCGGTGATCAAGCTCAAAACACATGAAAGCCTATGGATCCTTCTCCCGCTCTCTTAAGTGGGATCCCGCAAAAGCAAACAATAGAAATCGCTGTGACCAGTACAGCACAATTATCTTGGCCCACTAAGCGCTGGATTACGAGACAAAACCTTAACTTGTGATCATTGCTCTGGAGGAGAGAGGGTCACAGAAGAGAAGATGCTTGCAATGTAGAGACAATGCTTAACTCATGAATATAAATTAATACTGAAAATATTCTGAAATTAAAAACTTAATTGATAATGTCAATCCACATAGAAAATTCCCAGCAGTTCTCCAATGACACTAGATTGCAGTTAAAGCATTTTTTCTGCAATTTATTTATAGTAATGTATAAGAAAGAGAAATTAAGGAATTGTCACTTCAATTGTTCACACTTTTCTCACTCCCAGTGGATCTAATTGTGCCAATGAATAGTTTTGGGAATATCTAACAGATCCATCCATGGCCTTAATTAATGTATAATGTAGGTTTTGTCCTTAGCTTCTTACATTTGGGCCTCTACTAAAAGGCCGAAACCTATTAATATAACTTCTTCTTTAACTAATTATTCAGTTATCTTAATCACAGATAGATATGCTTTAAGTCAGAAAGATACTTAGTGGAGTTCTAAAGCTTTTATTTTTATTCTAACTTTTTTTAGCTGTTATGATGCACTTAAAGGATGTTACAGATGCTAAATCAAACCTGTAACATCCTTTGATAACTGTGATTTCCATGCAAAGAATGGAAAATCTCTTACCTAAAATTTTGCTGGCTTCTGGCCGTAAGTTAAGAATTGCATGTCCAAATGGACCCATTATAGAACTGAAGTTAACCGCTTCATGGAATAGATGACAATGAGGTAAGATAATGTAGAGACGCAATGCTTCAATGTCAGGAGGAGACAAGCTCAACTCAGGAATAAACTCCTTCTCCTGGCAGTTCTTGATCTAAAATTGAAGTAACAGAGTCAAAACTGTATCAGCAAAGTTTAATTGCAACAGCAAGCTTCAATAGTATTTAGCTTCTTTTTTTTAGAAACAGGGTAATTTTTCAAAGCATCTATGAGTGTTCTGGGTTGTTTTTTTGTTTTTTTTGTTTTTTTTAGACAGATTAGTCCTTTTAAATTCTTAGCAGAAAATGAAAAAAAAAAGAAAAGAAAATGAAAAGCAATTTCAATTGCAGCCATCATCAAAATACGGGACATATCATCTCCAAATATAATTAAGAGACTTCATGCTTTAAGCACACAAAATAATAATTAAAAAGATAAAACTTTAGTTTACACATCTGAAAATTGGTGTGTGTGTGTATGGGGGGGGGGGGGGATTATAAAAGTTTTTTTTTTTTTTTTTTGGGTGGAAGGAGGTCTTCATTTTTTTTGTTTAATTTCATAGTAATTCAAAACAAAAGAAAAAAAAACAAACAATTTATAATTAAAAAACAAAAAAAAAATTAAAATACCAAAAAGCATGAAAAAAGGTAATATTTTAACAAACATTAATTTATTTGGAATAAATCGTAGAATGGCATAAGCATATAGAAAATATCATTCAGGTGGAATGTTAATTGGGAGTTTAAAAAGTGTTTTAGGAAAAAAAAAGCGTTATGAAATTCAAATTACTTATGCTTAATTAAATCTCCTCTTGTTTTCTCATTTTTTATAACAAAATCTTATTATGCCATCAGAGAACTTTTTAAGATACTTTAATTTGATTTCTGAAAACAAAGCCAATATTGTGATTTTCAAACCTTTCCTACCTTGAGCTTAATTTACATTACAAATTTTAAAATAAGCAACAATTCAGTATGGAGCCTTATTAGATGAAATTTCTTTGTTGTAACCACAATTACTGACTGATGCTTTTTTTTGTTGTCATTTTATCATTGTTATCATTGTTTTATCATTGTTGTCATTTTATATACACAATATTTGTTGATATTAATTTAGTGACATGCTTCTTTGTTAATATTACTGATTAAGGATTCTAGTCGTCTCTTATCAAGCACTGACCCTACCTTTACTTGATATGTTCTCTCAGGCATCTAACAGAGTAAACAGGGTCAGATTGGTGAATGATAAGTTATCAAGGTGCTAATGAAAACAGTTGCATCTTTTCACTGTATACATTGTTGAGAAATTGCCAATAATGTTTGCATTGCATGCCATTATTTGCACATTATGAAAATTATAGTAAAAGTATCCGTATACTTCTGTGCTTTGCTTTCCCACTTATTGCCTCTGTAACATTTAATATTTCTAATTTTTGATTGAAAACATATATGAGAAGTACGTTCACCTGACAAAAACAGCAAAAGTTCAAAATCAAAAATTTCCTTTAAACTGACAACGTACATAGCAAAGCTTACATCGAATATTTTCTTTCCAATTAAACATAATTTTGTTTTATTAATGGACTTCATAAGGTGATTTTACAATGGAATTTACAAATCAAATATCCGCTATTTCTTATCCTTTCAAGGGAAAAAAATGAAAATATAATTTTTATAGGTTAACTGAAGTGCTGTATTAAAGGAAAAAATCATAAGCTTTTTCACAAAATGAAAAAAAACAAAAACAAAACAAATCCATAAAATACTTACAAGTTCTAAAAGAACAGGATTCTTAATATGTGTGAGTTTTTCAAAAAACTCAGCAGTATGTTTCAGATCAATACCATGATTGTTGCGACTGCATCCAAAATGTTCTTCATTCTTAAGCAGAAAGGAAGCATTAATACATGCAGGAGATGAGAACACACTCTCAATGAAACTGAAAGGAAAAGAAAATATTTTTTTTTGAAACACGAGTTATTCTCATAATTAAGTAAATCTTAACAGATGATAAGTTAAATAAATAAAATTAAATGTGTTATGACTATTTCGAATTATTTTCATATCTACCTCATCAGAAGAATTATTTAATATTTAAAATGTAGGCAAGCTTGAGATTCAAGCATGAGACACAAGACTTAACCAAGTCTCACTCATGCTAAAGTTATATACATATATAAATTTTAAAAAGTCAAAACACAGAAATATCAGACAAAGATTCTTTAAGACATGTGAGACACTGAAAATTACAAACATAAGAAATTGCATTTATAGTCTGCATTGTAGTTTATTAAAGTTAAGAAAAGACTGGAATATATTTCAGAGTAAAGTAATGAAGAAAATATGAGAAATAACAGATGAGGAATTTATGGTATAATATATGACTAGGACAACCATCTTGTTGACAAACTGCAGTGAAACAACAATGATTGTTGCTCAGTGATGTAACTGGTTTATCATTATTTATTCTTCAAGGGCATGAGAAAGTTTCTTTCTTTAAGAAGCATTTTCCTTAGTTAACACTATTACAAAAAAAATATTCCCTGAAATCTATCAATGGACGATCATAAGACACTTCACTTCAATTTCAGAGCTGCAATGTTAAAAACTGAACATTTATATAAATATGATAACATAATACATATTCAATATATCTGATAACTTTTTTTTAATTTTTTTCTATAAATTGTTTTACTTTCTTCTTCTCCTTGCACAAACTGTTACAATACAGATCACTTTTCTTTAATAAATGGCTTTATTTACATTAAGATTGAAATGAAAATAGGAAAAAGCTCACATCTGCTACCTTATTAATCCTGGTTAATTTTCTGTTTTATATTATCTGAGCTATTTCTTTCCACCATTAATACAGATAGTTCATGAATTATTCTATTGTTCATTTCACATTTTCAAATATGAAAGACATTCAACTACTACGAATCAGCATGCTAATAATTTCTCCATCTGTTATGGCTAACAACAAGTCTCAATAATTGAAGACAAGCAATCTGAAAAACTATAGAAGCAATTTATAGTTAGGAAGAGAACTATCTTTAAGTTTTCTAACCGAAAATGTTGGAAAAAGAAAGATGGCATATTTATAAAATAAGAAGCCTTCAATCTGTCTAATATTCTTAAGAGGCATATATTGTACCACACGTTGACTGCTTATGTACCCTTTAGCAATGGCCTGCTTGCTTGTTGATACTCCAATTCCCAATTCATTATTGATAGATTGATGATATCTAAGTAAAATTGATATGTTAATTTAAAGGAATGAAGGTATGTCAGGAAATTAGAATTATAATTAGAACCATAGTAGATTAATTCTATTAATTTCATCTTATCATTCATTACCTCATAATATCCTGAGAAACAGGTTCATTTGCTGGAGCCTGAACAAATTCTTCTGCTTTGTCCATCGTTAATGTTAATATCTGTATATCAGGATCCACTATACGAAAATCATCTGGAAGTATATGGTCCTAAAACAGAAATCTATACTCAAGTTACATGACAGATTACAAAAACAAAGCGAACTATGCCTTCCTAGGTCATCAATTAATTTCAAAGTTAAAAGATAAAAATTAAAACCTCTTTTTGTATTTTTTTTTAAATATTCTAACTTTTCAACAGCAAAACTTAAGCCAAATAAAAAAGCTTGGGTTTTAAGTAGCAAATATCTCTTCGGTTACATTAGCATTCTTAGAAGTATGATTGGCATCTTTCAGATCAATGCAAAAGATTCTGACTTCTGTAATACACAGCTTATTAATTTTATCTATATTTAATCGCATGCCTGTATCTCAATATTATCACGTGACTAAGTAATATGGCCACTAAGCATGGAAAAAACATCCAAAAGGTAACCACTGAAAATAAAAAAAAAGTGCTGTGACAAGATCATTCCATAGACATGTGAATGGTATACAGCTTGCATAAAACCAACATTTGATGTTTAATAAACCTAAAAGGAGTGTAGATAGAGCAATTCCAATAAGACAAATGGAAAATAGCAATAACAAACTACAAAAATGGGAAGCAATTTTTATTGATATAGATAAGGTAAGAATCAACACAGCCCAGATAAAGAAAATGGCATAGGATATTGAAATCATGTAATACTACAATGGAAAGAAAAAAGAACTTATTTTATAAGATAAATGCACTACCTCCCTACTTTCTTTCATAGGTCACTACTGTAGTATTGTAGAATGCACCATAACACCAGACCCAAAGCTACACCTAATTTACACAATAAAGTTCCGAAGAAAACTTCCAAATAGTCCAAGTGCTGACGACCAGAGATGTAACCACAAACAGGGGCGGATAGGCCCCCCGGGATACCGAGAAACTTCACAGTGGACCGGAACAATTTGGGCCATCAAGAGGTCTGGTAAAGTTCATGTAAATCTTGCCATATGTCTTCTTTACATTTATACTGTGCATTTTCTACTTCGAACTATATTCCAGTTTATTCCCATTACTTTCACAAGGCATTTCAATAGACTGGATTTATTGACAATTATTCGAAAAACTGTTTAGATTTTGATCTGGCTACATTGATAAAGTGATTTTAATTCCATCTATAATGCCACCTGAGAACTTTCATCCGCAACTGCAAGGATTTCTCCAAGAGTACAACTGACGCCTGCAACATATGAGCCAATAGGCAATTGATATTTGTTTGAGGTGACCAATAAGAGAAAGACACTTTATGCAATAGCGAGTTTAGGCTCCAACTATTTGGAATTTACGGTTGTTTGTAGAACACAGAACCAGCAAAATTGCAACAAATTTTCATTATTTTCGAACCTGGCGATTCAGAAGTAGTTACATTCTATTAAAACTGATGGAAAATCCTGGTTTCAGGATTTTCAACACCAGCAACAATCAAGAGTGAACAGATTCCTCATCAATGTTTTGAAGAAATGGTTTCAGAAATGGATATTATAAAAATTTGAACTACAGATGCAAGTTTTTTTTACTTGTCCCTCAGCAAACATTCATACATTTTTCTTCCATTACCGCCCAAAACACCTTCTTCTCACCTCCCTTTTAACACTCCCAAAGTCTTCAATTGTGGAAACGGTACGATTAGAAAATGGGTAATGTACAATGAAGATAATCCAGCACTGTTTTGTTACTTGCGCCTGGCATATAGCAAGCTGTCAGAAAAACATTGCCTTCATTGATGGGATGACTGGCTGAAAACATGCCTATCAAAAGATTAAAGAAAGAGGACAGCAGTATGCATAATCAAAATGTAGATGTGTACATGTTTTCTTTGGAGAGTGCAGACATCGAGTCTCTGATCTTCGGGACACAGAAGATGAAGAAAAGAGAGCAAGTAGGAAAGATGCGATCCGCGCTTGTAAGAAAAAGAGGCTGGAGTTATCAAGGAAGTTGATTGAATTGTTACACTATGTAACAAGGCAATAGATCACAGAAGTTTCCTTGAGATTTTGTTGCTTATATGTGAAAATGACGTGATACTCAAAGAACACATTGAAGTGGTTATTAAGAAAAGTGAGAAAAGCCACGACAAGGGAAGCAAAGGATGAAGAGGGTTGGTAACATTAATATATAAAACAACTGTAAACTACTTAATTGAAGAAACAAGTCCACTTATCCAGAAAACTGTGGCAGAAGAAACGCAAGAAGCGGTTAAAGTTTTCACTTCAGATTGATATAACATAAAATACTTCAGTAAAAAATCAATGTTCCATAATAGCATGATACGTTATAGACAAGATTTATGAAAGACTGCCGACAGTTGCTCAATGCACGAATTCAACCGGAAAAAGGCTTTTCAATCTGGTTAACGAGGTTCTCAGGGAGAACGGGTTGGATGTCAGCAACTGCATTGGCTCCGCAACTGACAGTGCAGCAAACATGCAAGGTGCTTACAAAAGTTTTTCAGCACTGCTTTCCAATGCTTCCCTGCATATCTACATGTTTGGTGTTATGCGCATGTTCTGAATCTTCTAGTTTGTGATGCAATGCAAGCTGCATCATTCTTTAAAAAGTTGCATGGGGTTGCAACGTTTCTACGCAACCATCCCATACGCCCATATTCTCAATTCTCGCTAGAATATGGGCATATGGGATGATATTGCTAGCGATCCCCAGCATCGAAGATTGACAACAATAGCAGAAACGAAGTGGTGGGCTAAAGATGTGGCTGTTATCAAGATATTTGGTCCTTATATAGATCCCGCAAAGCACCAGTATGACCCACAGCTATATGAACCAGGTATATATGTCAGCCTCATAAAAGTTTTGGACAGCATCAGTAAGAATACAAAATTGCAAACTCGAGATTCAGGACAAGACAATGACATACAAAGAAGCCTTTCTGAAATGCAAGATGATTCTTACTGCTAACTTGTACTTAATTTTTTTTTCCTATACTAGACCTCTGTCGAAATATCTACAGACTGCTGGGATGGACTGTCACCACAACTCAAGACACGCTGAATCTTTTGCGAGAGACTTTGATAGCATTCTGAATCACTTGGGTAAATGATTCTCTGGAAAACGAGAAGTTTCAGTTACTTGTAGAAGACTCGTTGCCTGCAGTCAGAGTCACCCGAAGAAAACTCATGCCAAGTGAAACAGCGCTTGATAAACCAACTGAAAATCCACTGGACAAATATCGAGTGGAGGTTTTCAAATTAAGTCAACTGGTCATCAAGTTCAATCCAGAAGTAACAGTAAAAAAAGTTCAATCTGAACTTCAAAATAACGCCGCATCACGTGTCAAGATAAAAAGAATTCTTCGGAAGAATATTCCACCATCCTTGAAGACGCTGAAAGTGAAAGTAATATATCTGAAGCTGAGAGAATAACTTTGAAGACAACCCAATCACTTGAAAAGATATTGCCCTGTCTGCATCTTCAAATTATTTCGGAAATATGAACTCATTTCTACTGCTTACAGTTGTCTGAGCACTGCATACCAGTTCGTTCTTACCTTTTCTTCGACCCAAGCTGTTTGTGCACGAGCATTCTCCAAGCTAAAGTATGTGAAGAATCGTCTCAGAAGTTCCTTAACAGAAGAACACCTTGATGCATTCATGCTCATGAGCATGGAGAAAGATCTTCTTGCTCAAATTGACAAAGAAGAATTAAAGGAACAGATTGCACAAAGAAGTGAACTGTTGGAACTCTTTTCATTAACAGTAGTAAGTGTAACAATTGGCATTTTATGTCTGAACTACATTGTAGTCTTCCTTAATTATGTAAAAAAAATTATAATTATACAATATAATTCAAAGTAGGATTTAACGTGCGTAAAGTAAAATATTAAAAGTGATGCCGACGCACTAGTCTGTGATATTAAAAGTTAAAACATAAAAATAAATAAAATTTTATTTTTATGTTTTAAATTTTTAATATCACAGACTAGCGCATCGGCATCACTTTTAATACAATATAATTCATAAAGTACATAAATATAATAGGAATAATAGTAAAATAACGTAACTTGGAGAATTCAATTTTTTCATGCCCCTCCCCCCAAGCGAAAAGTTCCTGAGTACGCCAATGCCCTTCTATTTAAAGTTTTTAAAGAATAAAAAGAAAGGGTGAAAGGGCTGCTTACAAGAAACTTTCTGGTACGGTTTTGACCGCCAATCCGTCCCTGACCAGAACTATCATCAGTAGCTTCATAGTAAAGATGTAATATGTAGATTTGGTCTCATAGAAATTCAATGTAGAATAGTAGAATGTTTCCAAAAATCCCCACTGGAAATTAGGAATTAGTAATCTAACTTGTTCTTTACAAACCTTCATGACATTGTCTTATTATATATTTCTCAAATCATTTATTTTGTAGTATACAGTTTTCTAAATTAGAAAAAGTTTAAACATTTGGATGTGAGCACCTATGCCACACCAGTTTTGAATATTTCCTCCACAATGTAAATACTCTATATTTTACATTGGATTCATGTAAATTTTGTATTTCTAGTTCATACCTATCTTGGGTTTTTTAGACAAGCCTTTAAAACATTCGAGGGGGAAAAAAGAAAAAAAAAAAAGTTTTTTACAATGTTATACTAATAAGTCAAAATAATACAAATTGCAAAATTCACTTTTTGTTTTTAACTAAGCCAAATACTACATAAATAGGAGAAAATGAGTTTCAGAGTAAAGTTAAGGAAGGCGAGGAAAGGCAGGCAAGGAAGAAGATAGAACATGAGAGAGAGAAAGAAAAATGATATTATTTACTTTAAAAATTTACTAAAGCAATGAACAAGGAAGAAAGGAGGATGAAAGCATACCATACTAAAATTGCAAGTCAGAAGCAGTGGGAACAGTAACCAATTGATACTGCAGAAGAATGCTTATGCTCTATGATTAGCTGAAGAAGCAAATGTATTCCAAAGCTTGCCTGATGAGGTCAAATGAGTATAATAAATGGCAAATGGAAAAACTATCCAACTATCTTAAATCTAATAATGAGAAAAGCTTGGAAGAGTTATCAACTCTGATGGAACAGATCAATGAAGGCAACTATTGATCTTGGAATTAGTAAGTACAGTCAATGTAAAGCAATAAAGATATGCTCTCTGAAAGTCTGAGGATGGAATGCAGGACTGAGTCATATATTGTAATAATTTTTATTCAATAATATATATATATATATATATAGCCGGACAGTAATGTGAAATTTGAAAAATGCCAATACAAAATTCAAATTACTGTTTCTGTGAAGATATGGCCAAATTTATCCCCCATCATCATTATACTCATTTACACTCATTTATCTGTTTATAATAGTCGTATTTATTCATTGAACATTCTTAGTTATCTTACTGTTTATAATTGTAATAATCTTTCATCACCATTGATTTTATTATCGATTAGGTATTTTACTTTGTACTGTTTCTTATTTAATTCCATTGTTTTAATCAAACTTTCCGTTGACCCTGCTTCTTATCCCCGATTCGTTATTATTTAAAAAGACATTTAAATCTCACTTGCAATTTAAATCTCCCAATCAATTTGTAAAGCATGGCAACCAATCATAGCCTTTGTACATAATCATTTACATGATTTAAATAGGCTATGTGACTAAACAGAAAGTTCTTGCCAGATCTTATTTCTAGTCGACTTGTCTAATTTTACGAACCAGTGGCCACAAACATTCGTCACAATATGCATGCTGGCACACTGTAAAATAAATAAATAAATAAATAAAGTATGGATGCAAACACTATCTAAGGACAAAATAATCAATAGATGAATGTTCATTACGTGAATCTTGAATTGCTTTGGCTGGAAGCAAAAGAAAAGTCATCCTAACACACATGTATATTAAACATGCAAATGGTTTTCAATCAGTTTGACATGAAACCAGGAAATGAATTAAAGGAGTTTTCAAAAATGTAGGCAACAGTGAAAAAGATCTTCCAAGATGAAATGTGGTCCACAAATTCAACAAGTAGTGATGCAAAGGCACAATTCTTGGAGAGTGCTACTGATCACAAGATCCATGAAAGTGGGATGGTATAGATAATATAAATTCCAATGAAATGAATGTAGTCAGATTTACCATTTCACTTCACAAACCTTCTGGGTTGAGGGAAGAGATAGTTATGGCTATAACAACTGTAAAAGAAAACTTCTTAGTTGAAGGTTATGGTGAATAACATTAAATTTAAAGTCTCCAGTAGATAAGTTGAAGATAGAGGCCCCACTGTACAGATGGACGAGATCAAGAATAAGAGATATCATTGAAAAGTTTTTGTCAGCAATTAAAAATAAAGAAAAATTATTCATAGCTGATTAATGATAAAAGTTGAAAATTAACTGATATTTATGTGATCGAAAGTAGGACGAATACAGCAAGGAGAATTCACTTTAAACAGGATGAATAGATATTTAACAGCATCAGCACAATTTCAGACAGGTTATACCAGCAGAAGTCTTCACTGTATCTATTCATTTCTACCAAACAGCATTCACAATTGCTTAGCATTTAATTACACGAACAACTCACCTTTTGTAATGATACTTTGACAAAGCACTGGTCTCCTCCACTGAAAATCCTTCGAACGACAAGTTTGTCTGCCAAACCATCTTTGACGCTATTCATATTATTATCTGTTGGTGCTCCTAGAGACACCCATGGTCCAAATACAGGTATTGGACTAGTGCAGTTACGAGTTGAGTTGATTCCCAACTGTCCACTTCCACCCAGACCAAAAGAATAGATTTTGCCTCTACTTGGAACGTATGCCAGCGTATGCCGCCTGGAAACATGCAAAATAAAAGCTTTTTTAATAAATCAGTTGCCTCACATTACAAGCACATTCAACAAAATACAAAACAAAATAGATAGACTTGATACATAATGCAAAACTAATTGCAAAAAGAAACACATTACTGTACTTATCATTTTAGCAGTTAATACACAAAAATATACATTTCTTACTTAATCTAAGATAAATATCACTTGATTTTCAATAAATTAAATATTTTAAAATTCTTAACAAATAATTTCTATTTTGGAGTACAGCTCTTATCTTAAACCATTCCCTATAGAAATGTGTATGCAATAGAGCTCTTCCTAAATGACTCAACCACCTATCTTTGTTTTTCACACAGAATTATAGTATTAGAAAAGAAAATTCAAAATCTAGTGTGTGTGTGTGTATATATATAAAATACATACATACATACACTGCATCTCATGCACACAAACATAATCAGAATTTGTGCCAACTGCTGATATTGAAAAATCATTAACTTTGCTGAATGTTTCACCTATTGTTGAAGTTATTGTTTCATTATCAAATTATTTGCAACATTTGTAAATCAATTCTGTAAGCAGGGTAGTAACTGACAATTTTTGACTTTTTTAAATTTAATACACAGATGGCAAATTATAAATGCTTAATTCAACATTCTTCTGGCGAGTCCAATCCACTCACAAAGAATTATGTAATCATGGGAATCTTTATTCCAGAAAATCTAATTTATTAACGACATAAAGTTAACTTACAATTGGAGTTAACTTTATGAGAGACATTAACAGCTTATGAAATCTCATGAAAATCAAGCTGAAACACATATTGAAGGTGTGAAGAAAGTTAAATTTTATGGTTTTGGAGGAGTTTATGGATTCAGCTATGAAAACAAGAACCAAACTAAATGGATATCAAATAATTCTCCTGATCATTAGAAACCACTAAAAAACCATTAATCGTTTCAGTTATCATACATATTTATTCTTGTACTAAAAATACTTTGACATCCCCTTTATACAAAAGTCACTTCAAGCAAAGTGCAGTCCATGGCTGTAACATATTTAAAACTTCACGGTTTTCCAAAAAACTACCTCAATGTCTATATCAAGGAGATAATTTTCAAAAACTTTGCATCAGGATCCCAATTAATGTTCTGTTGAAAGCAAATACGAGACATTGGGTTCTAACATCACCAACCAGTGGCAGCAAAAACCCTAGCCGTCAAGTATAAAAACCCACTTAACTGCCAGAAGAATAATATAAAGGAATGGCATGATGTTTGAAATACAAGGTGACTGTAATTAAACTGACACTACTCAAAGCTATCTGTAGTTCAATCGAACAACTGGAATGGCATTCAAATTTTGTGAGGAGACTAATGAAGGCATGGGAAGAAGGATTCCGTGAAAAAAAAAAAAGGGAGTTCCAAAAGTCTCTGATGGGGGAATTGTGTAGTTGATGTAGCCTACATAGAAGAGAATTTGCATACAACACAGGTAATCATGCAAATTCTTGGCTACATAGGCTACAACAGTGCCAGTAATTCGGGCTAAAAAGGAAAGGGAAAGCTTCAGAAAGACATTCCGATTACCAGTTCTGCTCAACATGCGTCTTATGTTACCTCAGGGTGCATTACTTATGAAGTTATGTTACCTTCACTAGTCCAACACAGCAGATGCTCTTCCTGAGTTTAGAACCTGCCAGAACCTGTATAAAGGTCCACTGTCAGTTAATGCATTAAAATCGATGATTAAGAAGTTTGAAGAAAGAGGATCGTTAGCAGTTCGGCCTGGCAGAGGATGGAAACCAGTGCCTGAACAGACAATTGCAGATGTTGCCACTACGATCATCGATGGCACAGAGGGGACTCGTGCTGGTAGTAGCAGTGCCCATGAAGTAGTGCAACAGCTGGATTTGACATATGCCACGATATGGAAGGTATTGTGGAAAGTTATCCACTTTTATCAATACAAGATAGCCAAGTATAGCAACTTGAACACAACGATTATGGTAGGCGACTGACATTTGCTCTCACGTTTCTTGCCAGAATGGAAGTCAATGATACTTGATCTTGGAGAATTCTGTGGGGAGATGAGGCCCATTTTTATCTGAATGGAACTATCAATAATCAAAATTGTCAAATTTGGGCATCCGAACCACCCTATGCTTTTCAGGAAATCTGATTATCAAAAATCACTGTTTGGTGTGGCTTCACAGCAGATTTCATCGTAAGACCATTCTTTTTGGAGAACTTACTCTGTCAGCACCAGTAACCTATTCTTTTACCACAGAAATATCGCGATATGCTGAAGAGTTTTGTCATGCCACAACTTCATCAAAGACAATGTCTGGATGAGATAATTTTTATGCATGATGGAGCATCACATGACATTGATCGATGAGTACAGCAGCCTCAACGGCATCACTTCAGACTAAAGAGTCATCAGTCACTTCTTTCTGGTTCATGGCCGCCTCGCTCCCAGGATCTAACTCCATCTGACTTTTGGCTGTGTAGGTTACTTGAGGTCTATCTTGGCGGGGTCCAGAACAACTTATCAAGGGCTTTAAGGAACATTCCTTCAGACATATTACGTTCGACTATAGAGAATATTGTGCAAGGATGCAATTCCTGGTCCACAAAACTGGTGGCCACGTTGAACCTGAGGCCACTTCCACATGGGAGAAGTGAATGTGCTGCATAAAACGTCATGTTTCAGTTCAAGTTTAATCTTTGTTATTCATTTGTCTGTCCATTGCAACTCATTTTTACATTGCAGTGTCATATTTCCCCCTATTGGTGACTTTTGGTACTACTTTTTTTTTTTTTTTTTTTTGACGGAATCCTTCTTTCCATATCTTTATTAGTCTCCCCACCAAATTTGGTGCCATTCTGGTTGTTCGACCGAGCTACAGATGGCTTTGATTAGTTTCAGTTTAATTACAGCTACCTTATACAGTAAAATGACTGGTTGTCACAAAGTTAAACTTGCTTATGATATTGCTGAAAAGTAAATAAAAAAAAACTGCTTCATACGGAAAACAAAACTTCAAAATGTTACTATATTCCACATAGCCAGCAAGATCTTCAGTGGCATACCAAGTTTAATCAAAAAATGAAGCATTACCGTCAAACAAAATTACAATTTATGAAAAAAGTGCAAAAAGGAATTGAGACTTTTCAAATTATTTTTAAGACTTAAGCTTCATCATTAATTATCAAGCAATTCATGCAGCAGGCAATCCATATTGAAGTAGAAGTGAACCATTGCTTGCAGCATCATCATACTAAGCTAAACAAAAATTTTATTGCTTAAGATGCAAGGATACAGCAAGCAAAATTAAATTTTGCAGAGAGCAAATAAAGTGATATTCATAATTAAGTGGAAAGTTTACAAAGGATAGAGAAATGTTGAGGCAAAAAAATTTGATAAGATGACACAAATGATCTTTCTAGATCTCATTCAGGAATATGGATGTTTATTTTGGTTATTATTTTATCATTGAAGTTAAAATATGTGACTAATGATCATAGTCATCTGCACTGCCATGTTGACAATTTCCTATCCTCTTATATGCACTTGTCTTGCAAGTGATCTTTGCTTCTGGTATGCTTAATTATTGAATATGAGGATGGAATGGAAAGAGGAAAAGTGTTTTTAACATTTTGAAAGATAAGATAGGCAAGAACTGATTCAGGACTAATGAAAAAAAGTGTTATAGTACAATAGCTCTGCAATTGGTTCAGGTGTCTGAAGGGATAAATTGCAACGAACTGAATCACGTGATAAATTTCGCATCGTCATCTATCACAAACCAAGTTCCAGACTTCCAAAAATATGAAGTCTGCTGAATGGGGCACAAACATAGAAAAGCCTACATCGACAAATCAAATACTGCCTATGCTGGAACATCAAACAATAGAAAACATACATCTTGCATGCATTAGAGACTAGAACTACTTTGAGTACTAATACTATTTCTAGAAAAGATATCAGTTATCATTTCATAGCCTTGTAATAACTTAGCCAAACAACAGGTATGATGGACTATTAACAGTCAAAATGAAAAAAGAAAAAAAAAAAAACACACACACACACACACAATTTGACAAACCTTATTGTTGGCAAAGGCCTTCACAGTCTAGTGTCGGCCTGTAAAAACTGTCACATCAAATTCTGTCATTGACTCCTTATTCAATCCTGAAGTCAACTAACTGTAAATACTGTATTACAGTTTTCATGTGATATGAAATAAACCGCCTATAGTATTCCAAAATATAACTGATATAATACTCCAAGCAGATTCTATCTCTTCCTTACTTCGCTTCGTTGTGTTTTTCTATATATCAATTTTTCCCCCCATATTCAATAGTGATAATGTTCTAGATATTCCATTTTGTTCTGTGGAAAGCGATGTCAGATTATTGATCAATCTTTTTCCCCAGTAATTTCTGTAATGTTTTGAAAATATGTATTTCATCATTTATAAAAACAACTTTAAATTATAAATATTCTTGTTTTGGACTTGTGCTGGACAGATTCACTGACGTTTTCACTAAAAAAAATGGAAAGTTTTCACAGTAAAACCCTGGGAAACTAGACTAATTTAGCCACAGGAAATAAAGTTTAGATACAACCATTTGTGGTAGTTCAAAGACTTAGATGTACCACTATACTGAATATAAGACTGAAGTTCATCTGCCATCCAAGGATGACATTGCTTAGAAGAACTGGCTACAGTAGGATGAGAAAAATGTGTGAACTGAAAATAATTAACATGACAGCTTAAGATAAGAAAAAAGCACTAGATATAAATGAAATCCCAATAGGTAAAGATGAAAACAAGTCGTTTGAATGTTTTTGAATGACACTGAAACCTGGATTTTGAATTGGAAATACACACTTCTATCCAGCTTATATATTATCTTCAATAAAACAAATCAATTCACAGTTTTGTAGTGAACAGAAAACCAAGTGACCCAATACAATTTGCAATCTATCAAATGCTTGCATTGTTAATGGTGACACTGCCTTTGATATGCAAAACTCATTTATTTAAGTCACTGTAATTCAAGGGTTAGGTAAAATTCCATCATGGCCTCCTCAGTATATGAAATGAAAATGGAGGTGCAGGAAAGTTGTTGCTGCCCAAGCAGTGCCAGTGAAAAATGACGCCTGCATTGAGTTCATTTAGTATCTCCATTTCACACCATATGGGTTTCTCCTGAGTAAGTGGCTACCTAGTGGCCACATTCAGTCGAGGGTCTCATATTCATTCTTAACTTAGTCAATTCAATATAGACAGATCCCAATTTTGTCAGTTACCACTATTTTCCTGACAAGGACAGTGGCCACCTAAAACCCTGATAAGTGACCTGGACCGAAAGTCAGATTTTTTTCCCAAATCCCCAGGCCTTATAGGGGATTTGGACTGTGAAGGGGTTACACACACCCACAGGAATCCTAATAGCTCTTCCATACAACGATCACTAAAATTAAAGCTTTAACTTATATTTGATGATAAATCCAAATGTACGAAGTTCAGTTCTTAGCATCTTGATAGGAATTGAATGAAAACATCACAGAAGAATATGACCAGCATGAGGGGTGTCTATAGTTGGAGGTATATTCATGAGGGTACTGTACATGCATTAGCATAAAGTATTTAGAGATGGCAATTTGAGCTTTGAAGTTAGCATTATTTTAATAGATCAGTTGTAATCAAGAACAAATTTAAAACATTCTATATAGATTCTGTACAGAAGAAAAAAACATAAAAGGGACTTATAAATGAATATGAATTAACATCATATTTGTTTCAAAAACTAGATCTTGCCTTGCTACCTTTCACTTAAAACAAAACAATGGAAAAACATAGATTAACAAAGTAAATATAGATTAACATCAATTGGAGAATTAGCGATAAGATACATGCATAAAATATAAAGAAGCAAATTTTAGAAGAAAGCCTAATGGAATGGAATCCACCTAACCCAACAAGAAAATTTAATACAGCATTTAATGTCAAGTTATTTTAAATGATTACCTTCCACAGGCAATCTGTGAGACAACACTCCCCATCAATTCCAGCACTTTCCTTGGCATAATTTCATTGCTGGTAGAGTTATGACCTAGCTGCCCATACATACCAGCACCAAATGTAAATACACCTCCATCCTGAAACATTAAAGAAATCATGTAAGTGCTACTAATAATCTGGATAAATTTTCAATATCTGAAGTTATAATTAAATAATTTTACACTACAATATTTCTCTTAAATTAAAACATTTCAAAAACAGAGAATTGCCTGGAGATTTATTAGTTTTGGTAACTAGTTTAATTATCTTATTATAATTAAAGAAAATCAAATTATCATTATCATTATAAATGGATGATATATGCTTAAATATCAAGGCTGAACAAAGGATTACAGAACATTTCCTCAAAGGATTGAAATCTGCCTTGAGGAAAGATTGAGAAACATTTAAAGACATATCCAGTGGTGGTTTTAGATGTAGGCAACATGGGCTTTTGACTAGAACCTAGCATTTTCAGGAGCCTCATATGCAGGAAGATGTTAGTGATTTTCTGTGTGCGGGGTGGGGGATGGATGGTATGAAGTTAAATAATGAAACCTCAAAAGCTATTGAATAAACTTATTTAAAAAGAGCCTCGCAAATCACACAATTTAAAACTGCCTCTGGACATATCAAATGATATTATCATGCACAACAGTGAAAAAAGTAAAGCTCTGTGCAACAAGTGATCAGGGAAAAGCAGGCAAATGATGACTGTACAAGGTAGAGCACTGACTCATGGAAACCTTTGAAAACAGACAAATCTTTCCTATCTACTGTACTGGATATACTCAAAGCTCTTAAAAAGAAGAGATTGATATGAAGTATCATCTAACGAAATGGGCTTATCTGACAAACTATTGCCATAATGTTCACAACAGACAAACAAACTCCCAAGTTGGAGTTTTTTAATAGGATCTGATGTAATGGAACCAACTATGCTGCATGGTTTGCGTTTGTTGGATCCAACAACCAACTAAGTCAAAAACTGAAGTACATCATTCATCTGTGCAGGGTTCAATCCATAAGGACATTTTTGCTTTCATTTCAACTAAATGGAGAGCAACTATAAGTTTATTGGAACAGTAATATGTTGGTTGGTTTTTCTTTTGTTTTTGTTTTTTCTGAAAGGAAATAGTGTTTACACTGAAACATATTAATATGATGCATCAGGATATATCAAGAGTATTTAAAAAATATTTTTTTCAAGATTTTGTAACAATGCCCAATCATCACATAGAATTCTGGGATTATCAATCACGTGCTAACAAAAAACTGAGGAATTGTTTTTTGTTTTGTTTTTTCAAATGGAAAAAGTTCTTAAAAAGCAATCTCGTTACAGCATGGCATCTTGCTAAATATTTTTTGATTTCCTAATGAAAATTTTGTCATATAAAGGATACAATAATTATTACAATCACTTTAAAATCAATTAAAACCAAAGTTTAAAAATCGTTTCAATGATTGGTTCACCAAGTTAAATTAAATGCATTAACACTCAAAAGTTTTTGAAAATCTTTCTGGAATATTGTCATATATTTCAATGTAAACACTGTATCATTTCAAATGATATTACTGCAATGATAAATGTATAATGACTCTTAGCTCAGGTTAATTAACAGTTATGTGGAACAAAAGCAGAGATATAAATGTTGTCATACTGACATATTTCAATTCCATACTCTCATTTTTTGCAATTGTGGCCACCAAAGGTTGGAAGAAAATATTTCTGTTGAACTGTGTTTACTTCCAACAATTGACATTAATTAATAAATTGATAGCAACTTCACAACAAAAATTTGATAGTATTCACCCAGGTTTATATGAGTGCCCAAGTTTCATGATTCAAAAAAATATAAATGAAGTTCAGATACAATTTCATGACAACATTGAATGACATGTGTATTTTCAAATGCAGAGACAGTACAATAATTTTTGTTTAATTAATGCTTTCTAGCTGCTTTGAGAATATAAGCATTCATAGGTGAAAAAAATAAAAGAAAAACTTGAGATCAACAACATCTGAGGGCAAGTTTGATTCACTTTCAATATGGATGGAAGTGATCTTGATTTGACACAGCTTTGACGAACATATGAAGAATTTTTCAATCAGAAAATCTATAAAGCTATTTTAATTTCCACATACATCTTAGTTTGTTTCAACAATAACCAAGTTTTATTGTATACTTCAGTATTGTTTTCATTTTGAATTACATATGGGAGTATCATAATGTGCTCATGTCTTAGGGCCTTTGAAAATCTTAATCCAGTCCTGTTTATCATTGAAAACTACAAGGAGTGTTTACTGAGCTTCTAAAACTCTAGGGTGCAAGAAGTTTGGAAAAACTTCATCTACAACAATAAATAATATAAAAATACAGATGATGATCTATATCTACAGTTCTCATATTCTAAAAGCTTTTTTAGCAAGATGCAGCAGTCCAATCTGAAATTAATTCATCTTCTTAAGAATCAGAGTGAAGATAGTGAATTGGATGCAACAATGACTAATTGATCTCCTCTCAAAGAAATTGCTTCGATTTTACTCATTTAATTTTCCATGTACTACAGTTAGCAGTTACATAATTTATGCCAATGGAAAGAATAATAAGACTTTATAAGGAACAATATCTTTCACAAAATAAAGCTTATGGATTCAGGATAAGCTCAAGAAAAAAAAAAGAAAGAAAAGATAATCGTTTAACAGATAAACATTAAGATGTACAACTCAATACTACAATTACTCCTTGATAAAATGATGCCAACACACACAATTAAGTTAAAAATAAACATTTATACAATTAAAAAAAACGACCGGTTTCCTTAGCGAATGTAGCCGTCTAGCATCCTCAGGTGTGGTATCAAAATGGTCCATGAATTTAAAGCCTCTAAATTTAGACGGCTACATTCGCTAGTGAAATCAGTCGTTTTTTTTAATTGTATATATGTTTATTTTTAACTTAATTGTGTGTGTTGGCATCATTTTATCAAACTTAACTACTTTTACAAAAGTTAATAAATTTTCAGTATATACAATTACTCCTGTTATTTCACAGCTATTCTACTTTGCCAGATGGCATCTTTATCATGGTAAAAGTCAATATATATGATACACGAAGTATGTTATCAGCCCATTAAAATTCTGATTGATGTGGACAAGGAACATGATCTGATGGACTTTCAAAAAAAATGGAAGATAGTTGGATCTTGGTTGAAGAGACACAGCATCAAGAAATTGCCAATATTATAGGCATTTCATTTAATGTTTGGATACGGCCTGAACAATGGAGTGTCTCTACAACTTTTTGATGCTTCAGGATGAAAAAGGTAAATGAATATAATCCTGCTTTTTTACAATAAAAAAAAAATTAAAATTAAAAAAAGAAAAAATGAATGGCAGTATTTCCTACAATGTACACAAATAAATCTCATTTCCTGCCATAGAATGTGAATGATAAAATGGTAGAAACCTGGGAGGCCATGGTCCAACAGAAACAGGCAGGCGGTGATGGCATTTTGGTATTTGATACATTTTCCTTTAAATATCTTTTGGAGCTTAGATATTTATACATTACTCTGAAACTTACAAGTACTTTATCCATTGTGATTCATCAAGTGCAGACACTCTTCCAAGATGGCACAGGTATGTTCGAGAAGGATAATGCACTGTGGAACATTGCAGTAATGTTCAAATGTTGGCTGCTGAAAGCTAAAGTGACTTTCAGATATTAATAAGGCTACCAAATTCATTAGATTTCAATCTAAGAATATATTTCAAATTACATCAATCAAAAGTTTGAATTCTCCATTTATCCAGATCTAGATAATTTATAGATCTGTGGGCAATTCTAAAAACATGGTATATCATAACCTCCTGAAATGTTCAAAGGTATTTTACCGTTCATTTCATGATTTACCATTTTTGGCAGTATGAGGGTCATAAATTAAAGACAATGGTCATAATAATTTAACTGTATAGTATATATTTTAAAAGCAAAAAAAGAGCAAAACAAACCAATTTACCTGCGTCAGAGCTGCTGTGTGATCTTCCCCACAGCAAACATATTTAATGCGTTGTGAACGCAAAACCCGGAGCAGGGTTGGGTATACCCTATCCTTATCATCATTTAGTCCCAACTGACCAAATGTGTTTTTGCCCCAACAGAAAACAGCTCCTGACTTTGTAAGCACTATTGTGTGGTGTCCCCCACATGCTACAAGGGCTAATGGCACACCCTGCAAGGATTTCACCAGACAGGGCTTAGGTTCGTTAGTGCCCTTGGTACCAAGCCCAAGCTGTCCATAATTGTTTTGTCCCCAAGTATATAGCTGTCCAGCTTAAAAAGAAAGGAAAAGAAAATATTGAGCTCTTAGTTAATAATAACAAGAATAATAATAAGAAGAACATTTGAAGAATGTGGAGCAAAGGTAAATTATAAGTTAATGTGGAAGGCTTATTATCTATTTTCATTAAAATATACTTATCTGTTACGATAATAAATATAACTTCACAATAATGTTCTTCCATAAATTCTTTAATCCATAATAACGAAAATAATGATAAAATGGTTTTAAAATCATTTTGAATTTTATTTAATTTGACTTGATTTTTTCTTTTCATATTTCTGAAATAAGATTTAATAATATGTTCGATAAATGGAATAGGATACTCATTCATATAAAATTTAGTTTTCATAATTTCAAGTATATCATTCCATTTATTTGTGTCCTCAGTGTAGTTACGATTCTCTTTATATTATTCTAAATGATCGCTTTTATTGTTTTGATGCTAATGTTAGAATGAAAGTTCATAGTTTGTTTACTCTTTAACTGTTTCTCACAGAATTCATACGTTATATTATTATTTCAACTAATGATAGTTAAATTTAAATAATTAAGTTTGTGATCATCTTCTTTTTCAAATGCAAATTTCACATTATCATCTAGAGAATTTACATAGTTACAATATAGGGATTGTAACGAAATTTATTATGGAAGTTCTGCCAGAACACTGAAAGAACGATTATCAGAACACATTAGAGCTTTTAAAAATAAACAACCAAATTTGTCGGACTGGGCATATCATGCAATGAAATTTAATCACAATCCGGACCCCATTGCTAAAATAATCTATAAATGCAATGATGAATTAGATAGGTTATTTATTGAATCATGTTATATAAATTCGAATAAATGTTTTAATAAGGATAAAACTCTCAAAGTTTCTGGTATGACACTCAGAATTTTTAAGAAGTACTCGTACAAAAAAAATTTGAAGAAATAACATTTATAATACCTTATCATTGCCAGAATTTTAATAAGCATTAAATAATTAATTCATATTATACTCAATAATTGAAGTATATTATAAAGATGTAATATATCAAATTTAACTTTTATCGATTGTAATTTGGAATTTATATTGTAATTCAATAATTGAAATATATTATAATGATGTAATATATCAAATTTTAACCTTTCTCGATTATAATTTGGAATTTCTATATTCATTGTTTGTTTTTTGTGTTTAAGAAATAATTTTATTTCTTCCTTTTTCGACATGAAGAAGAATAATCGATCAGATTATTCGAAATACTGTCGTTATTATGGAGTAAAGAATTTATGGAAGAACATTATTGTGAAGTTATATCTATTTTCATATTCATTAAAATTATAAATCTAAGTTGTTTTACCCAATTATTATTTGAATTTTTATATTTGGTTCAAATATAAGAACCGTGTATAGCAATGTAAATTTGCAACAATGAAATAAATTTCTAACATTCATTTCTGTGTATGATATTTAAAAAACGCATTTTTTTTTTAGGATTCAAAAATAAACAGAAACCTAGGGAAAAAAAATATCTATGTTTTCCTTTAATAATAGCAAACTAATAAAAATGGTACCAGTATACTATAAAAAAAAAAAAAAGTAAAGGGAGAAGGAATGACATAAAAGCAAAGAATATGTGCAAATGATTGTTCTGGAACTTTTACAGTTCAAGCTCTATCACAATCGCAAGAGACAAAAGCATACGGGAATGGTAGGCCTACTTGAAACATAAGTTAACACTGAAACATTCAAGCTCTCAAAAATAATAGGAGGAATGTATTGGACTGAGCTGACCACTGTATAATCACTGGTTATAACCCAGATCCATTGGTAGAGATATTGTTTCAGATAAAGGATAGCAGCGTCAGGTTTATTACAGAAGCACGTGTTATCAAAAGTCTCAGTTGCATTAACAAAGACAAAGGAGTAAAAATTAGTGATTATACTATAAATTGTTTTCGAAAAGCATTATGTAACAAGGAAAACTTTTGTTGATAGCCGTTATAAAATGTCAACAATAATGCTGGAGTAATTAATATCAATGGGCTTCATGATATTATTTGTCACTTTAATGCCCAAGTGCACCAAACTTGAATTAATTTCGACGGCTGCATTGTGGACGTAGCTAAAATTAGTGGGGGGTGCTGCTGCAGAAAAATTTTAGCCTTTGCTTTAAAATTGTGTTAAAGAAAACACACATGTATAAAAAGAAAATTTATTTATAAACTTGATAAATTTCTTTTTATACATGTTTGTTTCCTTTCACACAATTTTAAAACAGTCTAAAATTTTTCTGCAGCAGCACCCCCCCCCCCACTTAATTTAAGTACGCCC
>JAFIDM010009631.1:33750013-33784666 GCA_023159025.1 Thereuonema tuberculata
CCCACAATGCAGCCGTCGAAGTTAATTGAAGTTTGGTGCACTTGGGCATGAATTTTGCTTTTGTTAACGAATTCTCTGTAATAGAAGAAAGAGCAAGATAATTTCTCTGCCTCTGACTAACGCCTGAGGAAGTTCAGCAATTTGCTGAATGAAATATTGCAAATAAAGATGAAGGTTTTATCTTAAAAGAAGGGGTTTTATTATCATTGAAACAATTAAATGAAGACCTTCCAAACACTGAATAAACATTTAGAGAAGTACACACAAGAGAGAGATAAGAATCCAAGCTCAAACCATGTTTCGGACCTAGATTGAAAAGCATTAGTCGCATATTTAGTAAGTAGGTGAAGTACACTACTGTTTGTAAAAATTGCAACACCAAGAAAGAATCATACTATTTAAATGAAATTTAAGCCACACATTACTCGTGTTATGGTATATAACCGATTACATTTGAAGATATACAAGATTTTGTCACTTCAGAATTCAATGTGTGTGAAGCCATCTCGAGCAGCAATAACAGATTCTATATGGCATGATATTGAATTGAAGAGGTTTTGATATTGTCCTGGGGAACAGCCTGCCAGGCTGCTTTTATGCGAGTCCAGAGTTCATTTATGATAGAGGCGCTTGACAGGTCAGTTGCTAACCATGTGCCAGACATGTTCGATTGGGGACATTTTGGGCGAACATGCAGACCAGGGAAGAACAGTATCTGCTGTGCACGTAAGAGGTCTTGGGCATTCTGGGTCACATTGAGCGAGCACTGTCCTGCTGGAATATAGTGCCAGGACAACTCTGAAGGAAAGGAAAGGTAGAACCTCTACTTCTAAAACATCCTTGATGTATCACTGGACATTGACAGCTCCTTGAATTTGTATAAGGTGAGATCACGATTTGAACCCAATGGCATCCCAAATCATGACACCTGGCATTGTGCCACGGTATGGCGATCCAAAATGCACGCTTCAAGCTGGCATTCATGATGAATGTCTTCGAACACATGCGACCATCATTGTGCATCAAGTTAAATCATGACTCATCAGAAAACACGAAGTGTTACCGATCAGCACGCCAATGTCATGTGTTCAAGATCCCATTGCAGTCTGTGGTGCCTGTGGTTGAGGGTCAAAGGAATTTCCAGTAATAAGCTGAGAGTTAAGCTGATTTTTATGCATCCTAGTCTCATCTGTCCATTGACGTCTCATTCACAACACTACTGATATTTCATCCTGTACAAGTGGTGATTTCAGGGTAAGAAAATCAAACTTCTCTTGTCCCAACAATCCTTCCTCACTCAATGTTCATCCGACGTTCGTATGCGACCTTCTTCAGTGAAAGGGAATAGAGAGATATAAGAAACACTCTTTCAATCCAATATCTCATTTGAGCCACCTATTTATATCCAAGACAGGAAAGTTTAGAGGGCACTGCTCCAAAACTGCATGCACATTTTCACAGACATTATAATCATTTATATGTACGAATCTGATGTACATATTCTATAAGTTTCAAGCTAATACCCTCAGTTCTTTATGGTGTTGCAATTTTCACAAACAGTACTGTATTAAGATATTATCTTAATGGCATGGAAGCAGACAAAAAAAACTTTTTGGCAAAATTGAGTGTTGGAGTCTACAAGATAATCCCTAACTAAAATTGAAGACTATCAAGTAAAATTTCAATACCTGATTGTTAAAGAATAATTGATAAATTCTAACTACAAAAACATGTTTGAAAAGAACAAAAACTGAACAAAGAAGGTATGAATGGCATTCAGTATGCTTAGATAACACTGTAAACCATCCATGCTGCAAAATGATAGAAAAATCTCCTACAGAAAATTTCACCTTAAGTTGATACCATTGCTTTTAAGGTGAGACCTTATCCCCCCAATTGACTATTGTATCAATGCACTAGTTTTTGGTTTTGCTTGTTTAAAACTGAAATACTTTTTTTTTTTTTTTAAGAGGGAAAATTTCAGAAGAAATCCATATTTTTTTAATCTACATTGTTCTCTTGCTTAAAGCAAAACTTATGTAAAAAAGAACTATGCCAAGACAGCATTAAGCTATAATTTTCAATTTTATTTGTATTAAATTTGTGAGAAAAACAAAAATTATGCTAAGCAAGGAATTACATTTTATTTTATTTTTTAAATGTATTTTTATTTAATTCTTTTTTTTTTATTATTATTTAAAATTGTGGGGAATTCTCTACCATTGCTGCTTTTCTACTTTTTCTCAAAAGCAAATTTTTTCATGAAGCACTGTAACATTGGAATGAAAAATTTTAAAAACAAAATTCTTCATTTCCAGTGACTTCTGCTAAAAACTTTTTCAAAACTAAATCTCATTACACCGATAAAAATAATGGATTTTTCTTCAAATTTTATTAAGAGAAGTCATCACAGCGGTCTGCATCGGCCAGAGTTGAAGCAATTTATGAGACTTCATTTCGGTCATTCATTCTCTCCCCCCCCCAGTTCAGCCTCTTGTTCAAGTTTTATTGCATCCCTCTGTTCCTCTTTTAGCCTTTCTTTGCAGCCATTGTCTTTTCTTTCTCTCATCTTAAGGCTGTGCAAAGTGTAGACAGATGTGCAGTCAGACTGATAGGGATCATCTGTTTCCCAAACTGTTCTTCTCCTTGGCGACATCATTTGGGTGGGACAGTGTTTTAAAGCTACAAAACAAACTAAGACAATAAAAGATGCTGCATCCGGCAAAGGAAGACAGCGGGATACGTTGCTGCCCTGCAAACTGTGAGTGGGATTACCAAGAATTGTGTTGGCTTAATCCAAGCAGAAGTGTTGGGATCTGCTAGATGGGTTTCTCTCTGTGATGACCTGTCTCTCTGGAGAAGTAGAAGTGCACCGTATATGCGTTCTTTCGCTTCGACTCCCATGTGACCTTCGCTCATCACTACAGTTGAGTTGACTGCAGCACCAACAGAGAAAGCCTCTGAGGATAACCCACCTTCCTGGGTTCATAACACCCTACATACGAATATTACTTAAAGTAGTTATTTTCTGATTTCTCATCTGCTACTCGACAAGTGAGGTTAGCTCGGGAGTAAATGTTCCCTGTTCCACTGCTGCCGATGGTCCTCCCATTAGCACCTATAATTGGGCTGGTCGTTGAAATACTTCTATCCACACTTTCCAAGGTTCTGTGGACACCAAAAGAACGAACTGTTATTATTGTGGAAACTTTCTCTGAACTCTAAACCTTCAGAACTCTTGCTCTATTACTTGTTAACCGGGTTTAAGACTATTGTCACAATATCTCCTTCATAGTTAACAATAGTTTAGTTCTGCTAATTATTTTCTTGTAATGGGGAAACCCTGAGTTTGTTTTATAATATATTTTTATATCCTCCTGGGAATGATGGTGTATAATTGTTTTGCAGTCACACTCGAGAGTGTACCACATTGAGGAACAGTTTCACTACGGGCCAAACAGGCTTCTCCCTATTTCTTCCATTACCTCCTCTATCCCATCGGCCTGCTCGGTCATCTGCCCCTCTTCCCCCTCTAGCCCTATTGTCTCCTTTTCCTTGCCCCTTCAGATTGCAACCTTCCCCGCCTTCTTACTGTATTTACAAACAGTTGGCTCAGCCTTTCTAACCTCCCCTCCACCTTCACTGCTCAACCTACTTCTCTGCTTCCCTTGTTTTTAATTTTTGTTTTTCTTTTTTACCCACTTCTCACCCGAAACGGAGTATGGGCCCAGCATTTCAGTTTATCAATCCCTCCCACTGCCATGATTTCTGTACTTGCTCTCCCTCTTTTCTCAAGTTAGTTTCATTCCAGAAGTAAGCGGGCTCCCTCTTTCTCATCCTCCACTTATGTGTGTATCTGAAGAACCGTGGGAAGGCATTACAAAAGGATTATTAATGAAATAAGAATAAATAATATTAATAACTTCCACAACCATTTCCTATTAAAAAAATATTTGACTAATGGCTAATTATAAATAAAAAATCCTTTCATATAAAATAATTGATAAAAATAAAATAATTTTTTCTTGTTAATTTGCTATCTTATTTGTTTCTAATTATGTTCTTTCTTGTAAACTTATCAATTTGGTATTATTGTATATTTACTGTTTATATCAATCCTTTATTATTACATTGTCAGTTTTAATTCTCATTCTGTAATTATTAACTAAATATACAACAACTCATTTTATATTACTTATTTTTTTATAGTTTAATCCATATTTATCTAATTAAGCACCTATTGTTAGGAATTTTAATAAGTTCCTAATGGGACTTTGTTATTATTATTTATTTCATTTTAACATGTTTTTATTAGCTCGCTTTCTTCGATGTCCGTTTGTTCGGTACAAATTTTGCAATTGATTTTAAACTAACTTTCCGATGAGCTAGAGACTTGAAACTTTAAACATAGCTCAGAAATGGATGACAATGCAATATTAACTCGCTTTCTTGTCTGTCTGTTTGTTAGGGAACCCTAATTCTTCGGATAACAGGTCAGTGCCAAACGTGTCATCTGCTGTCAATGTATCTGCAAATGGCCGCCTGGTGCTGAGTTGCTTGCTTTGCAAGGCAGTGGCTTTTTTTTTCTTTTAACATTGACATGTTTTTTATCGTGTTTAAAATTTAAATTCGTGTTAAATGCTTAAAATCAATTGAAAAATTTCATACAGGACTAAAAAGCAGAAAATAATTATTTACATTTTTTTTTTTTTAATATACCATATTTTTAAGATGGACTAAAAAGTATAAAATAATTAGTATAAAAAGTATAACGAAAAACACTGGGCAAAAATATACACTCCATCCATACCATCTCAATTATCTATTGCATGTGCCCCACATTTTTCATTATACTTTTTAAACTAATTATTTTATACTTTTTAGTTCGTCTTAAAAAGGTGGTGTATTAAAAAAAATATATGTTTTAAATAATTATTTCTTTTTTATTGCAACTAGGGGATTAGAGTCCTTAATCAGTACTTTCTCATTGATACTTCCTTAAAAGCAATGTAGTGGCTTATTACATTCTCCAATTTTAATAGAACTGTAATTACAGAATAATTTACAAGAGGAATTTATCTCACTGAAAATCCTTAAACTTGTTCAATGGCATATTTATAGCCTTAGATGGGAGGGTTTCTCCAACTCAAGATTGGGACAACTTTCCAAAAACTTTTTTACTTTGATTTGATTTATTCATATTTTTTTTTTTAAGTATGTATGAATATCTACAACTGTACTGTTCTTTAAAGTGTTTCGACTGTTTTTATAAATGGTTATGGTGGGATTCTATCACACCATAGTAAAAATAATGTATATTGGTGAGAGCATTCCACTATACACAACTAATTTACTGTTGCATTGAGGAGCCTCAAACTATGTCTCAATTTTCCATTATGCTACTGTCCTTGTTTACAGAACTACCATGTAACAAGATCAAACTAAAGGGTACCGACAGGTTTTGGGATGAAATTTTGGTCCCAAAGGCCTTGAGCTCTATTTGTTAGGAACTTTTATTTACATCTTAAAGTAAAGCACTTTCAAATTAAAGAAATGATTAAATCTTGCATTACTTTATTTATGATAACTTAATTCAGTGGATAGTCATTAATGAATACACATGTGAAGTTAGTGAATAAAATCATTCATTACTCACTGTTAACTAAGGCCACAGAATGATGATAACCACATGCAATTTGCACCACCTGCTTTGTAGCCAATGATTTCACCATCCTAAAATAATAAAAAAGCATTTATTTTTCACTTCATTAGAAGAAAGCTTAGAAAATTTCACTTAAATGAAATCAACACAAGACCAAGACAAGAATGAAATAAAATGTAGAAGGAATTTATCTTCCATAGAAATAAGTTGGAAAAATATCTTTAAAAAATCCCTTACACCCTCATATTGGAGTCTTCCAATCAGAATCTGCAAAAATAGCATTTCTAATCTTTTATGAAAAATTATTTCATCATCAAAAAAAAAAAAAAAAAAAAAAATTAAAAAAATAAAATAAAAAGTAGCCTAAAGTTTATCCAAGATGATTTTTAGCATATTTTAAAATTACACAAAAACATTTTTCCATTGCTATAATCAATGTGTAATATCATACACAAGCGAGTATGTAACTATAACTATTAATAACATTATTCAGTACAGTGTATCAGTATTGAAAAGGGTTCAAAAAATTATTATATCTTGACAACAGTACTGTAACTACACTCTTAACTACGGTAATAGTCTTAGCGCCCACTGTAGGATCACTGTAATTCTTGATGTATAGTACATGCTTAATACATTATATTCCGGATTATCCAAAATTTCATATATCCGGTAGTCCCATCAAATTCGGATAAACAAGTTTTTAGTGTACCACAAAAAAAAACAAGTTGTTTTGTATCCATGCTGAGTCTTGTTTTTAAGATGTACGTACATTACAAGATACAAATGTTTTCTTTCTCAGTCAGCATTTACTTTCACTTCATATTCTTTTACATATATCCCCCCCCCCTCCAGTTTTGTATATTCCCATGTTTAAATGATCTTGCCCTTTTTATGGATGCTTACTTTTTATTTACATACAAATATCAACCAGGTGATCATAACTCTCCTCTCCAGTGTTTTTTATGAAAGAACTATAAAGGAAGAATGAATGTTACTACAGATCTCTTTAACAGTTGTAATAAAATGAAACAATATGTCACAATGTGAATCCACATTTAAATATCTACTACATGAAAGATCTACTACTTGAATGTAACTGTTTCAAATATGTAGGTGATCCAGTTCCATTTGAGAAATCTACCCCAAATTCCTATCTTTTCAGACAATTTCTTCATTAGCATTGAAAAATTGGTTCATTATGCCCACTAATGAAGAATTCTATGAGTAAAATAATCCCCATCACCAATGTAAAGTTACGATACTGTAGCATTAAAGTTTGTTGCCAATTAAATCCATTCGAGTTCATGGATACATTACATGGTACAATTATGATAGAAATTCCTAACAATTCTATTTTATTAGTAAAACTACAAATGATATTGATTTTTTTCCATAGCTTTGGATTATACTTATTATTATTGTTGTTGTTCTTTTTGACGGAAACAATATTTGGCTGAACATGTAAATTTTATCCAAAGAATTGATTCTAACTTAGAACCTAAAAACTGTCCCAATAATATCCCAGAATATGGAATGTTTTAAACTATGTAGGTTTTTTTGTAAATTGTAGATGTTCAAACTGATAATGTTTAAATCCAACAAGTAATCTGATAAGCTATTTGTAAAGGCACCAAGCATCCCAACAGTAATATAATAATTACTAAATCTCAAATATTGATTTTTTTTCTGGTTCTTTTGTCTCTGTACTTAATATTGTTTGGTAAGGCTTTAAAAGAATCAAAACATCATGGAATTTTACAATCACAATGTCTGTCCTATTATGATCTAAAAATTGAAATGTGAGTAAGGTAAAGTGAGGAGAGATGACGCACATTTCAATAATAATTTATATCTACAAAATTTTGAAATTCATTTGAGAATGAATTATGTCAGGTCATTCTATTAACATTATTTACTTCAGAAAAAAATACTAGTTTACATTTTATGATTTGAATACAGTCGGGCCCCGATTTAACGAATTCATCGGGACCGAAAATTTTATTCATTAAATCGGGGATTATTCGTAATATCGGGGTCCAAAATAAAAAATTTCTGCACTTATCTTATGACCCTAATAAGCAACTACACAAAATATCCGTAATTAGAAATTGTACTTATTCAGCAGCTATTACTACAGCGAATAATTATGCACTAATTAATTTGAAATTTTAAAGTATGTACTGAGTAATGTTTGACAATTTCCTTGATTCCTGACTCGAAAAAGTTCTTTTTCGACTTTATGGAGAGAAGAAACTACAGCGTCAGTGAAATCCTGCTGCATTAGGTACGGTATGTTTAGGTATGTTTACCTAAACATACCGAACTAACAAAACTAACAAAAAAAAAAAAAATCGGGGTTTCTTATTCGTTAAATAGGGGGTTTTGCCTTCATTTAAATCGGGGAAAAAGAAAAATTCATTAAATCCCGAAATTTGGTAAATAGGGGTTCGTTAAATCGAGATCTGACTGTATATAAAAACTACGTTTCATAAAAATACTATATTTTGCCATCTCTTCTCTTACCGTAGGTGAGATGACATGCTATGGGTAAGAGTGAAGCCTTATTAAAAATTAAAGTATAGTAATTATAAAAGTCACAAATTAAAGTTTTTAAACATTATTAATGTATTTTCCTCATTTATTACAAGTAAATGAAAAGAAGTAGAAAGTGTATTTGACACCAATTAATCAGGATATATTAATAAAGTTTAATTCTAACATGAGGAAATTATTATTTTGTATTGTCTCTGATTAACTTAATGAGATTTCTTTAGTTTTTTTTTTTCTTTCCAGTCTTCCACATAAAGAACATAGCTCTGAATACAGCGATCAAGTTTCATGTAACCATCTTTTGCAGGATACGCACTGAAACCAATCGAACATAAACTGGGTCTCAGAATGTATGGAATGTCGTATTCCATACATCCATTTTCATCATATCCATCAGACAAGAGAACTATTTCTTCATCATCTTCTTCCGATGATTATGAAAATGACTGAAATTTGAACGATCTTTTACAATTTCTTTGTATTTCATGTGTCTTTGATACATTCTGGTTTTATTTTGGCTTAGCAGTCTTTGCTTCTTCTGTCTTTCTGTTTTGAAACTTCATGTTTCCTTTCTTCGGTTTTCGACAAGAATTCTTTATTTTGGTTTCTTCTACGTAGCCAGATATCTAACATTTGCAGCCGATTGGTTTCTCTTCGAATTCGCAGGTTTGAGGCTGGACGGAATAGGCCAAACACTTCTCAAAACTTTTGTTAGACTCAGCATTGTGCTGCAACATGGCTGTAGGGAAACAGCTTCAGCAGGCATGAAGATGATGATGCTTCATTTGAAGCAGTTATGGTGACATCAGGAGAACTTGATTCATTGCTGCAATCGATTCTGTTGATTGTGACGGGGCGAATGTTCCTGGGAATTTAAGGCTTGGTCACATGTTAAAAGAAAAAGTCCAGAATAGCATCGTCATTCAATGGATAAATTCCCGTAGCTCTGAAGGCTGAAACACCCATTTCTACAGTTGCTAAACATGTCCAGGCAGAGTTCAACAATCCTCCAAACTCATCCCTGAAATATTTTGAATGCCTTTATTTTGTCTCACCAGTTTTTTACGTGCATCTCAGTAAGCCTTGAATGTTTTAAATGCAGCTCGGTCTAGAGGCTGCAGATATGGTTCGGTAAGCAAACGAGGAAAATATCATAATCTCTTGTCATTTCTAAGAGTTTGGCATTGTTCATGTGAGATGCATGACTGTCAACGATGAGTAGGTTTTTCCCTGCAGGATTACAAGGAATAAAAATGATTAACCAGCCAGTCCATGAACAAATCTGTGTTCATGTAGGACTTTTCTGGTCTCATCTTCATTATTGTTCCTGGTGGGGCTTCTCCTTTCTCATGTTGGAGTTTCTTATGTACACCCTTTTTATAATGCAGTAAGGGGGTAAAAAGTGCCCTTCCATATTACAGCATGCCAACACAGTAATTGTTTCACCTTTCTCCGATGTAGCAACAATTTTGATGTCCTTGCTACCTTTGACTGCGATTACTTAGCCAGATACATTGTTCATCGGGAGCCCTGTGTCATCTGCATTCCAGATATTCCATGGTTTATCGGATAGAGTTTTCATCAATTATTTTAGAAAGAAGTTTGCAATAATCAGAAACTTCTTTTCTGTTCATACCTCCCATTCTTGCACGAGAAGTATCTTCACCCTTCCTTATTGAAAGTTCAGGATTTCTTTCTCACAAAGGATTGAAGCGATATTTTCCCTGCCATTTTGTCATCTTTATTAAATGTGTTTTTCAAGCCTAGAAGTTCAACCATATTAAAGGCCATCTCTCGAACATCCCTTCTTTTAGGGGCAAAGCCTATAACCTCGAGATCGAGAATATGTTTAACTAATTTTCTTTCTGCCTCTTTGCAAGCTGAGAACTTGGTCCAAAGGTACTCTTCATGAAATTATTGTTCTTTATTCTTGTCCTCAATGCCTTTTGGGGAATATTGAATTATTTACTTGCTGCTCTTGTAGACAGCCTTTTTTCTGCAGCAGCAAGACCTGCATTTTTTAAATCCTCCTCGGTCCATGAAGCACAATTTGTCTTCCTTGTGTATGTATTCGGCATGATTTTTCATCCTAATAATATAAATAAACAAAATTTGAGTATATTCACATGCCAATGTTTCATTAATTTCAAATTAAAATCAAAACAGCAACATCTCTCCTAAAATGGTAGGAGAGACGACGCACCTAACATTTTCTGCAACCAACATGGCCGAACACAAAAGCATTGTGAATACAATCCCACCAAGAACCAAGTTTCAACTAATAACAGCAGAAAATCCCTTATTGCCATGATAAATATGCTGTGTGAAAATATTAAAACACCTACATGAAAATTCAGATACTTACCAAGGTGAATAGATGTAGAAATTCCCTCGCAGAATGCACAAAAAATGCAGAAGAATTCAGCAGTGTGTATACTCCACACCACTGTACAGACTCGACTGAGGGAAGTATCACCACGCTGTGTTAGGAATGTGAACTACAGATAGTGTCATCTTTCCTCGCTTTATCTTATTTAAAAATCACAAAAAAATTTCAATTTCTAATATTTTTCAATTTTACGATGTTACCAATAAGGGCATGTACGAAACCCTTACTTTCACACAGATGCCAATGTAAAACTTTTGCAACTTGATCATGACAGTGTACTCAGCTTGAGCAATTCTGCTGCGTGTACTGAATAAATTATCTATATTTTCATCCTTTTCATTGCAAAGTTTACATTTGCTGCTGTCAACGGCATTTTTAATTTTAGCTTTAATGATGTTTGTAACACCTGTTCTTAGGAAGATAAATTATTTATTTGTTATTATTAAAAATATTAAATTACCTGGGAACGATAATAGCTTCCTGCCCCAAACCATGCCCTAACTGTCCATTGGAATCTTCGCCCCAACTGAACACCTGACCCCATCTGTTTAAGGCTAAAGTGAAGGCTGAACCACATGCCACACGACAAATGAAATGAGCCTGCAATGCAGTCACTTGTTCTACAAATGTAGAAAATAAAGCATAATTAACATTTTGAATATAATAAAACTACAATAATTTGTATTTGATGAGAAATAAAAACAACTTCAAAATAATGCTTTAAAAATTTATAGACTCAGCAAACATAATTCATGGCAAAAATCTTTTAGGTTATTGATCTACACTTTTCCATCTATAACTAATTTCCATTGACTAAGTCGTCTGACTTAAGACTGGAAATTTTAAAGCAAATTTTAAGCAAAAAATTAAACAGTAATTAAGTAAAATCACCTTCAGTGTTTCATCATGTTAATGAACTACAACTGGAGAGTAGGAGCATAAATGGTTTAAAAAATTATTAAAAACCCCATTAGATAGTCTGAAGATTTAATATTAATTAAGTTTGCTCGATTAAGAATAATCCGTAGTTCCTAACTTGTTTTTTAACTTATGTTTACAAGAAGCTCTTCCTCAAATTGCTTTACATATTGCATGAATGTATTATAAATAAACCAATGCAAAATTTGATTTTACGTTATTATAAAACTCATAAATTTAATTAACTTTGGTTTGTGCATAAGAGATTCATACACAATGTAAAACAGTTTGAGCAACAACTCTTTTCTTAAAGAACCAAACATTACTAAAATTTCTAATAATTCCTACTTTAATACCACTATATTTCATCTCCCTCAAGGAGAGACTTCTTTAGGTGATGATAGAGGACCAGAAATTAACTCTTCTTCCTCATAAATACATTTGGATTACAAAAAAAGCTAAACAAACATAAAAAACAACATTTCATAACTTACCTAATACTAATAAGTCCAAATCATGCTAATAACAATACATACCAATAAACAAACAAATCCATAATAAATTATTTCTTCATGAACTCTTTCATATAACTGAAAGAAATATTGCTGAAAGAACCACTGCTGCTAACCACCCCACACCATCACTAATGTGTTTTTGTCTTTGGTCATCCTAAATGTCTGTGACGTCCCTGAAGATGGAACATGCAAAGTATTCTGAAACTATGGAATATCCACCTTAGCTTATATATTGACTTATCAAGTAAGTATATTCATTTACAATTTATTCAAACGCTGGGATAGTTTCAATTGTTCCAATATTTTAAAATATATAGTAATCTATATACAAAGCTATTTAATGAAGTTATGGCACAAGATCTTAACTTTTGATACCACCTAGATGCAGGTTTCCACAATAAATAAGAAAACAGGTCCCAATAGTTCATTATCAGTTTTTATTAAACTGTCACTTTTACGGTTTTCTTATTAACAACCATTAGAGCAAAAATATTTGGATCTTCATCAGTTAGTTCCCTAGACCTTAAAGCTATTTTAACAAAATTTATCTAACTTTGAGTCTTGCTCTAAGTTGGTCTACATTCACTTTTGATTCAAATATCTTTGTTTTTTCTATACAAGCAAATATAAGAATTACCCTAAATTATCTTTGAGTATTATCACCATCACCAACATTTGGTAATAGTTTCCATCAAAGGAAAAAGAAGTACTAAAGACTAAAGGAATGGATTTGTTAAATTAATTTCATTCTAAGGTGTATTAAGTTTGTGTGTGTGTGTGTGTGTGTGTGTGTGTATTTAAGACAAAATCCTTTGACAACAATAACATAAGTTAAAGGTTGTGGTTTTACAAGTCCCTACCTGGATGTTTTCTTCTTTGGTCATGACCCAATTGATTCAAATCTGAACTTCCACACGTGTAAACAAAACCTTCATCTGTAAGCATTACTGTATGACTTTCACCACAACCAACTGAAAATATAACAATGATATCTCAATCTTTCTTTTCCTAAAATGCATGGAAAACACTAATAGTCAATAATAAACAATACATTAATAATTAACAGAATATGAAATTTTGATATTACATCTCTGTATCTAATAGACAATTACTATGCTACTGCTTAGCCAGACAAAAGAGACTAATTTACTGGTCGCTGCTATCTCTTTCTCAGCGTGAAAATAGGGGAGATGAGTATGTGCCGACAAGAACAGAAACAAACGACGTATAAAGGAGAGATGAATAAAGTCAAAAATTACTGCACAAAATTCAGTTTAAAATTAATGCGAGAATAAAATACTCACACACAGAATAAGAAATACATATATAATAAACTTTTAGAATTTACTTCACCCCTTCGGCTTCTTCCATTATTTTGGCAGTGTGCCAAACCCAGTCTTTATCGCTTGGGCAAGCAGTATGTACTAGTATGAACTTGGTTAAGTTTCAGGAATCTTATGAGACATTACTGCACAATGTGGTAAATTATACGGAGACTACAATCATTTTCCAACAGGATAAGACCATTGAAAGAAGGAAAATGTACCTTGCAGTTAACTTAGACTAATAATAATAATAAAAACTGAAATACAGCTTTTACTTATGGGTTTTAAAATAAAAAAAAATTACAACTCTGAAATCTTGACTGAGGCACTATTCAATTGTGCCAAGAACTCTCAAAGATGACAAGGATAACTGAAAATTGTTTAAAATGAAAAGGTGTTACCAAGTCTTAGTGATATAAAACTTAGTATTATCCTAAAACATTAAGCCCTCAAAAACATATAGGACACTATTTTAAGCAACGGTATATTTTCTCCTGATGAATGTTTAGATAAATTGGAGAATAGTAAATTGAGGGGGAGGGGAACTGAAATACAAGGTAGTCATAAAAAAACTTTCCCTGTTTGGAGGCATCTGCAACGAAACTAATGAACGGTTTGAAACCAAAATTCAGGTATAGTCTATTGAGGGCATGGGAAGAAGAATTCTGCCAAAAAAAAAAAAGAAGTAGTACCAAAAGTTGCCGATAGGAGAAAATTCGGTGCTGCTGTCACTCTAAATGTAGATTATGCAAATTTTCTAGTGCAGAAGTGACAGCAGCGCTACTCAGTTCTTTTAAAAAGGGAAGAGCAAACGTTCAGTCAAGCAGTTCGTCGATTGACTGTTGAGTTGTACTCAATATGCGGCCTACCTTACCTCAACATGCGTTACTTGTAAAGCTGTTTTACACTAAAGAGTGCAATGCAGAGGCGGCTCTTAGGGACTTTCGAAGGCTTCATACCTATGTAAAGGTCCAATGTCTGCTGTAGCACTGCGAGCTATGATTCATAAATTCGAGGAAACTGGATCGCTAGGAGTGAGAGCTGGCAGAGGACGAAAACCAGCATCAGACAACACAGTAACAGATGTGGCCAATGCAGCGTTCAACGACACAGGGACTAGTAGTGGTCCAAGCGCTCGTGCAATAGCTCGCCAAACCGATATGCCTTATGGGACTGTCTGGAAAATCTTACAGAAAATGCTGCATTTCTATCCGTGTAAGATCAGTCGTGTGCAAGAACTAAAACCTACAGATTATGATAAGCACCTGACTTTCAAGCTAACATTTCTTGCCCAAATGGATATCAACAATGATTGGCCTTGGAGCATATTGTGGGGAGATGAGGCTCATTTTTATCTGAATGGGTCAGTCAACACTCAAAACTGCCGAATCTGGGCATGTGAACGTCCCTCAGTGATAAATTAAGTGCCACTGCATTCTCCAAAAGTAACTGTGTGGTGTGGATTCACAGCAGAGTTCAGACTGTATTAGGACCGTACTTTTTTGAGACTATGACTC
The DNA here is from genome assembly GCA_023159025.1 of Thereuonema tuberculata. Classification (NCBI taxonomy): domain Eukaryota; kingdom Metazoa; phylum Arthropoda; class Chilopoda; order Scutigeromorpha; family Scutigeridae; genus Thereuonema; species Thereuonema tuberculata. The sequence continues at coordinate 33,764,893 of JAFIDM010009631.1, forward strand.
CTACAGGTCCTGTTACCTGTAGCATTAATGGAGAGAGATTTCTGCAAATGCTGCAAACGTTTGTCATTCTTGAATTGCAACAAAGACAATGCTCACACTCAACATGTTATATGCAAAATGGAGCACGATCACATATTGTTTGTGTAGTACAGAACCTTTTATGCCAGCATTTCGGGAATGAGTGGGTTATCAGTCAATATTTTCCAATGGAATGGCTACCCCGTTCTCCGGACATAACCCCCATGTGACTTTTGGTTGTGGGGATACCTGAAATCTATACTGGTGGTGTTACAAACCTGCATTCGTTGAAAGATAACATACGACGGACTGTTACAAAAATCTAAACTGACACTTTATGCGCAGCAGTAGAGAACGTCATATACTGAATGCAATATGCTGTACACAATAAAGGTTAGCACATTGAAAATGTTGTACATGGTCCAAAGGACCCTAATGATTGATTAATGTCGGTAATGTTGATAACAGATTGTTAACAAACAATTGATGATTAAAGATTATTTTGTTTTGTTTCAGAACGTTTTCTGTGAGTCTCAAACTCCATTCATTACTGTACTGTATGTTCATAAACTTTCACAATCCTTTTTGCATGCGTTCATTGTAATTATTCACCAATTTACTGGTTCCGACAGTGCCAAATTTTCTCCTATCGGCAACTTTTGGTACTAATTTTTTTTTTTTTGTAGAATTCTTCTCCCCATGCCCTCAATAGACTATACCTGAATTTTGGTTTCATTCCGTTCATTAGTTTTCGCTGCAGATGCCTCCAAACAGGGAAAGTTATTTTATGGCCACCTTGTACTTTAATATACTGAAGTAGTTGCCATTTCTCACCCCCCAAAGTAATTGTAATAAGATTAATTATAACTACAAACTCTGAGCAGAACAGTCGTTCCAATGCCCTTTCGTGTAAATAGTAATAATTGACCACAAATTGAATCAGCATTAAGTTCATCACAAAATAATATGATAGGGAAGAGTTAAATACAGCATACAGCAACATGTAATATTTGCAAGTAAACAATTAGGTTTTCATTTTTTTTTTAGCACTTTGTTATAATAGTAGTTTTTATATTTATTTATTAAACAGCTGACACCTTTTCTATTTCATTTTTTTTTCAATGAAATTAATTGATGGATCACCATATTCTACAGTATACTTTAAGTATGGGAGTAATCTATATGAAATTTAAAGCTTATATTGGGTCAGGGAAAAAGTTTGCGGCGTTTTTTTTAGTAAAATTCCACTAGTTTTCTTATAGTGTGAAAATGAATTTATTTAAACCAAATATACTCCATTATTATAGACAATGTTTCACCATTTTTTGGGTAGAGCCATGATGCCATTGGTGAAGAACTTCTGTGGTTTCCGGTTGAAAAACTGAATCAAGTGGTTTTCACAGGCTTCTTTTGAAAGCAGCTTTTTTCCAATGAGAGAGTTCTGCAGAGATCGGAACAAGTGATAGTCAGAGGGTGCTATATCTGGACTATATGGTGGATGCATCAAAACTTCCCAACCAAGGTCTCCTAATTTTTGACGGGTCATCAAAGAAGTGTGTGGAAGACAACACCCTTTCCTATTATTCAATTCGGGTCGTTTTCTTTCAATTGCCTGGCGTAATCTCTCTAGTTGTGCACAGTAGAGTTGAGAATCAATCGTCTGATCAACTGGAAGTAGCTCATGGTGGACAATTCCCTTCCAATCCCACCACATACACAGCATCACCTTTTTCGGCGTCAATCCTGGCTTCGCGAATGCATGTGACGGCTCAAAATCCCTTGTCCATGATCTTTGATGCTTCCGATTGTCATGCATCGTGATGCATTTTTCATCACCGGTTATGACAAGTTTCAGAAACGGCTCGATTTCATTGCGTTTCAGCAGCGCAGATGTTAATTCGGTCTATCATGTTTTTCTCGCTCAACTCATGAGGAACCCAGACATCGAGCTTCTTTTTGTAGCCAGCTTTGTGTAAGTGGTTCAAAACAGTTTTGTGGTCAATGCCTAGCTCCATACCAATATCAACACTGCTGATATGCTTATCTTGCTGGACTTTTTCAAGAATTCCATCAGCTTTTTCAGTGAGTGGACGACCAGACCATGCTGCATCTTTCACATCAAAATTACTAGAACAAAAGCAAGCCAACCATTTCCGCACAGCAGATTTTGATAAAAGTACCTTCACCATACACAGCACAAATTTTTTCACAAGCCAGTGCAACGTTCTTCCCTTTGTTGTAATAAAATTGCAAAATATAGCGAAACTTTTCATTACTTTTCTCCATTTTCAACTGCATACAACTTTCCAACCAACGCACCAATTTCGATGTTTATACACTCAAAGTAACGCTCGAAGTGTCACCTTTCCAATGAGCATTTAGTGGTGTCGCTGCGATCTGTGTTTCCGGAGTTATTTGCAATTGACACGATCTATTGGGAAAAACGCCACGAATTTTGTCACTGGCCCAATATTTCTGTTAACACAAAATTGGCATATTTAACTTCTTTTTTTAAAATTTCATCTAAGTTCATAAGTTCTATTTTCTTTTGATCTTCATCAATTTAATTAAATCCAAATTATACTGAAAATCAAACTTCCAAAATTTTTTTTTAGGATTTCAAAAAAATTTGCTTAGTAAACCATTATAGATAAGGCAAAATGTAATACCTGTTTTATCCTGTTGCTAACAAAACTGAAACAAGAATACAATCCTATTTTTTTATAAGGATTTTTCTTACCTTGAACCACATTCCCAGACTTATTAAAGAGAAGTCCTCTTGGTACAAGAATATGTTCCTCCTCAATTCCTCCCAGTCCAAGCTCTCCATTCACAGTGTTGCCCCAACAAAACATGACACAAGCCGTCCAACTACAGATACTCCATCAATATATGCAAACTACACTATGGACATTCCTATCAAAATGAAACAATGTCAATTTTTAAAAAAATTGTAAATAAAGAAAAGGTAATAATTTTTAAAGAAAGTTTTGTTTCTAATTTTTAGAATTTAACATCCTTACAAAATAATAATTTATTCTGTTGGACGAACACACTGATAAAAACAGTTTTAACTATCAACTACTATTTTTAAATAGAAAAGGAAAAATCCAACAGCAAAAATAGCCCATAATCATTTATTTACTCAAATATCTTCATCTGTTTACACCTTCCTGCTGTTTAATTAATATATACATGCACGTGTGAAAAACACTGCTGTGTCTGATGTTAAAGAGTGAATGTTAATGATGAAGGATGTGAAGTCTTCTTTATTGATGGCATTGTGCTTTTGTCACAGTGAGCAAGATCTGAAGATGCTGAGAAGCTATATGTCAGGTATACTTAACGACAAAGAAACAGTTATGGAGGCTTAATCACTGCCTATATTAATTGAAATATCATAGGCATTGATTAAGCCTCCATACCTCTTTAAGCTTTAATGTTTCTCCCAACACTCAATCAATTTTCTGATGTAAACAACATGAACTCTCATAGAAAAAAAAAAAGTTGAGATCTTTATAAATTAAGGAAAACAGAAAAAAAAATCACAGTAAAAGTGAGACAATGAATTCTAGACCGGCATTCATGCTAGCCACAAATGAATAAATGGATGCATAAATTAAATTTAGCACCAGAACATTTATTAAATATAAGAATATTTATCAGTTTTAAACACACTGGATGGGAAGATTATGTTGAAAAAGTTTAACATGATTGGTTAATTAATTAATTGGTTTGAATTATTTCAATTCAGGCCCTTGTCTGCATAAAAAAATGTCCTGCAAAAATTAGAATATATCCAAGTGGGTCATTTCTTTTTTAAATTGATGTTTACTTTCAACAGTATCACAACTTCAATGCATGGACAACAAACGATGGGCATCTTTTAACTATGGCTGTATTATCAAGTTCACTGTGTCACACCTATAGATTAAAAGTGTACAAGAAGCAGCAGACAAGAATAAAAATAGACTAAACTCATGGAGTGAACTTGGAACAGACAGTTTTTCTAGTCAGTCTATGTGCTTGACAAAGGAGATAGCACTAACACAGTTGAAAGTTGCCAATGCCTTAAGACAGGATGATAATTTGTCAAAGAATGCAACCATGGCTATGAATGAATTATGCTTCTACTTATTCTGGCATATGGAACAGAAACAATATCACAAGAAAAGTACAGAAAGTTAGTGAGATGAAATATTTGAGATGAGTAGCTGATGTCATTGTTCAAGTTCTAATTGTGAAATGTCAAACGCTATGTTGAGTGACAGAGGGTAGTGATGATGTGTGTTGACCCCTGAGATCAATTTGAACATGCTGAGAAACTCAGTAATGAGAATCCAAGTAAATGTAGGTATGCTGATGAGAAGGATGACAACTGTTTCAGGAAATGACCAAGGACAGAATGCAAAAAAAAAAATTGAGATTGGGAGCAAGCATAAAATGTGAGCTAGCACGAGAAAGAAAGAATACCAGTTTATGGAATGTGGAATACAATAAGAGGAGTGAATAGTGTGTATGTGCTTGTTTTAATTTTCATCCTTATACTATCTACCTTCTTATGTGGATATGGGTGTGCTATTTTATTACATGCATATATTAGCATTCAAATCTGGAGCATATTCCTTTGTGCAAAATACAACAACTTGCACAGATAAATTATTTCACACATAAAGAAAATACAACAAAAAAAAAATACCATTGAGTTTATATCACTAAGACATAATGTCATGGCAATTAACAGCCGACTAAGGTGAATAATAATAAGTAGATTTCCCACAGACTACTAAGAAGCAGGACTTAAGATATAAAAAAAATACAGAAAAAAAAGAAAAGATGCAGGAGGGGGGGGGGGGATTTTCTTTGCAGATGGAAAAAAAAGAATCATAAGAGATCATTTTTTTTAATCTTTGCAAGATACTATTCAATCAGTTAGTGAAGTCCAACTGAGCATTATACCACTTAAGAGGAAGTAAAAAGATGAATAACTAGGCTTTATTTGATTCTGTTTGAAAAGTTCAGATGGTGTCACCATTTTTTTATGGAAACAAATTTCAAATGAATTGCAGTGAAACTTGTATGCATCAGCTAACATTTTAAGTATCACGACATTAAGTCTGAATTTGTGCTTAAAAAAATTGTAACTGATGCCAAAGAAACTGAAAATTTCTTGCTAAGTTAGGCAAAAGCAAGATGCAATGTCTATTGCCAAGAGAAGTTGCCTATTTTGATTACTTGAATGTAATCTAACAAGTACTTGTGAAAACAGTGCTGCTGCTGGTTAATTCAAAATTAAGTCAAACTATTATGAAGCTAAAAGGATGCAGGGATAAAAGTAAATTACAAAGTTATGCAGCATCAATTAAAGAATAGAATAATGACAGTGGCATGAAAGAAGTGAATGGATGGAAGGCTGTAATGTTGTTTAGTTGTAACCAGATGCTTAGTCACTGCAAAAATAAGTGACAACATAGAAACTGGAAAACACAAAAAGAGAATATGTAGATAATGATGAAACTATTAATTATTCAGATTATTTATTACAGGATGACTGCTTTAATTATATGTTTTTTTATCAATGACTAACAAACTTCATCAGCATCGAGTTTTAATAAAGTCTGTTCAATGTATCAACCATTGGCAATACATATTTGAAATAATAAAGCTTGCCGTACAACCAGCACTGTAGTATTGGTCATCTACTATCACGGATCATACAGACTTGAGTAATACGGTATATGCTTTGTCTTTTTTAAAAAAAAACTCAGAAAAAGTCGAACACATAAGTCTGGTATCGATGAAGACCAATCTCTCTGACCACTCTAGCCAATAATGTGGCAGCCGTATTTGGTATCGCATTCATTGTAGATCCTGAGGGAAAGGCATCCAACAAATTTAATACTCATGTTCAATAACCATTAGCAATGTCTCCAATCTATGAATGGTCACAGAATTCATTGAATGTGTTGTTTCAAAATACATCATTATTCCAATGTACTTGATGTCTTACTGACCATCAAACGGATGTGTTAAAGAAAGATCAATAATAGGGATTCTGCCTAACAATTCTGGCCTTTGTCAATTGTGCCTCATCTGTTCAAAGATTCTCCAATTAAAAAGGGTAGATTGACTATAATGTTTAGTACAGATTTATAGAAATCTAAACATGTTTGATGGTCTTACGGCAGTATACTATGTGTCATTACTAGATGATCCAGATTGCCACACAAGCTGCTGTTATGAGCCATGCTGACTGCAGTGGTATTGATCAACTTTTGAAAGTTACTTTTTCCACAGTTATAGTTGTAGTTACTTAAAAAGTAACTAATAACTTCAACAGCTACTTTTTGTAATGAAGTTTTAGATTATATTGTAAAATTTCAACAACACTATCTGTAATCATGGGAAAGTGAGAATATATCTTAGGATATCTAATGATACCAAATTCTATTTGTACATTATCATGGATGCACTGTTATGCTATTGGTTTTGTAAGCTACTGGAAAATGGGATTGGAGTGGACAAACTGGAAAACAAATGGCATGTAGTTGTACAGTTTCTTGAACACTACACTGAACTTGGCACCCATTGCACAGTACTGATTGGAAAAGTCTACCATCAGCTTCAGCCAGCACATTTTATGAACACTATTACATACTGAATTAGACAACTGTCATTTTTATAGGATTCCATCTATTCATTCCATATGCACCACAGTAACTTTCTAACAACTAAATGGTAAACGACTGTGGCCTGATATCCTAAGTGACTATAATCTAGAGCAAGGTTGATCTGTGACAGTGACAGGAATTTTTTCAGATTCTTTCGCCTCCTGATAGGTTCTAGAGTTTACCTAACCTTCTGTAAAAATGAGTATCAGGTTTCTTTTCTGCAGGTTAACCTTCTGCAGTTAACCAGCAACAGAATTGCTGGTTATCTAAAGCCTTACCTCCAGCAACCAACTGGACCTTTAGGCATGAATATGGATCCTTTAACTCTCTTGATAATTTAATTTTTTGGTCTCTCTCTGATGCCAAATTAGGTTCACTAACTTCATTTGCCATTAGTGGTACTAGTCACTTATTTCATAGGGCATGGTCCACTTTCTTGTAGGCAAGACCTAACTTTTCAACCAGTAAAGCCCTTCATTTAGCAGTTATTTGGGTACTTTAGGATATACGTATTCTTGCTTAATTTCAAATAATTATTTTGAGATATCTGCTTTAGCAAGCCAAAGATATAAGTTTCTTCAGTAAAAACTGCCATTGATATATTTTATGAAGGGCATTTTAATGTGTTCATTAAAATTAAAGTTAGTAAAATATTACACACAAGTTGAGCAAAGGTTACCGATTAAAAACCTCGTTTCCCATGTAAAAACAAGTGCTTAATGTTTTAGTGCCTTACGATGTCTGCAACTGCAGATGAAACTAGTATCATTCCTTGTAATTTTAGTTTTATACTTTAACCTTTGCTCAACTTGTAATATTTTACTAACTTTGATATATTTTATGTTTAAATAAAAGATCTGGTTTCTTTGGTTTTAGAACATCAGTTACTAATATTGAGTATTCTGCTGTTATCTGGCTTTTGCAAATGAAATGTTAGATTTTTAATGGAAAATGTGAAACAAGTTGGTTGTTTATTTATTACTAAAAGTATGATAAGTTTTTGTATATTTCCGCCAATGAATTGCAAGCTTATAAATAGTGCCATTTTCATACTGAATGTACTTAGGTGAAATGAAGTCTTTGAAGGCACTTAACAATTGACCATACGCTATGTCCTTTAAAAAAAAAAAAACCATTATTTAAAAAAAATGATAATCTGTAGAGGAAGGATCTTGTTAACATAGTGAACGAGACAAAATTTAATACTGAAACTTTAAAGTTTGTGAACAGTATTTCATGAGATATAAGAGCAAGTAATGCCAAGAAGTTCCCGTGTTACTGGCTACTGCTAGATGTTTTTGTGACAACTTGGGATGTATAATTTCAAATTCAAGCAGCATTCTTCTATTGACTGCTTCTCCTGGATTTGAGAACAAACAAAATACCACCAAACACTAAAACGTTATTAGGGTTCAGAACTGATATATGTTTTATTCCTCTATCATCACTAATTAAGATTTCCAGTTGTCCATAATATCACAGGAGACAATTAAATAGGTTAATAGACACTGATTGAAAGTCGAAGAAGAAGAACAATTTTCAAGTTATTTGATTTTTTTCTGAGATCTTCTATCTAGGCAATTCCTTCAAGATATCAGCAAAGCCTTGAATAATGAATATTAATTATTCATTATAATGAATATGAATAGTGAGTGCATATTGTATATATATGTATCAATAAGTTCTCTCATTTTTTAGATGGTTATCGGATTGTTCTGCAGATGAATTTCAAAGTTTGTGTTACCAAAGAGAAATCTACCAAACCAATGGTTTGCTGTCATTACTAAATGCATGACTGATATTCTACTGTAATTACATTTTGACCAAGTTTCAAGTCATACAGGAAAATTACAAAGTTTGTTTAGGCAGGGGGGGGGGGGAATCTGTAAATTAGGATGAAGTCGTAAAATAAGAAAAACAAAAAAAAAAAACTTGAATTTCAAAAGAACTAGACAATATACTATAATTATACTAATTTATAATAATGCTTGTTACACAGCTACTGCATCTTATATTTCAAATTTATAAATGCTAATCAACATTTCAAAGGATACAGCCTAATATTAGCCAATTTTTCAAGAAATGTTTTAAATGTCTTTTGTGAAAATATTAAAAATACATTTGTAGCATATCAAACTTCACAACACAATTAATAGATATTAAAATACATATTTTGATATTGCACTAGATAGAACAGTTATTGTTATTATTAAAATTGCCATTTCTGTTTCAAAATTCAATCAACTGAAAAATCAATTCATCTACAACTTCTGCAAATAAATGTTATATTTTCACTACACAGATAACATAGCTAACATTTGAGAAATCATAAAGAAACCATATACACTTAAAACTCGTTTATCTAAATTTGATGGAACCGCACTCATTTTGGATAAACGACATTTCAGATAATCTGGAATTTATTGCATTAAACATGTACTGTACATATTATTAATATTAATTAACATTAATATACAGTAATTAATGCATTAATAGTTACATAATCACTTGTGTATGCTATTAAATATTGATTCTAGTGATGGAAAAATGTTTGTGTATTTTTAAAATTTTCTAAAAATTGTTTCGGATAAACCAGATTTTCAGATAAATGCAATTTGAATAAAGTGAGTTTTTAGTGTATAGACAAATGAAAGCAGTTATGTAGAAATTAGACATTTCTTTCTTTTGTTTGTGTATGTTTTAATTTGGCATGGAATGATCCCGTTACTTGACCTTTAATATTTGAATTGGAATTTAAAAAGTCCTTAATATATTCTGTATAAACGACAAATTAACAAAAAATCATTTTGAATTTGATAACTATCTGCTATTGTCACTTCTCAACCAAATAATTTATAAATAGGGACAACTCTTTGTACAAAACCTAAGTCGAGCCTGAAGATTACATTGGCTAAGGAAAGACTGGGAAAGAAACTTAACCTCATCAATTTAATGAAATAAGCCTTTAAAAACTATAACCAATGTTTTATTTCTTCTTCTCTTGTAATTTATGTAATCTGAAAATTTCTCAAATGTCTTCTATAAATCTCAAAGAATATTTTATTAAAAAGAAAATTAGAATTAATGAAATTCAGGATATTATTCATTATTACCGATTTTTCAGTTTTAAAACTAAGAAGTATTGTATATAACTAGAATACCCTAAAGTATCCATTGTGTAGTGAAAGTATCCCAATGCAACAATGGGAAGGGGTCAATTTTGAGGGATCTGGGATGCGGTGGACCATAATAATCATGTTAATGTTTTAAGTTGGCCCACAAATGAGTAATGTACCAAACTTTAAGAAAATTTTCCCAACCTTTCAATGTACATACAAAAGAAGAAACATGTTAAAATTGAATAGGAAGACTTCAATTTCTTCACATGCCCAGCAGTTTTTGAAATGTTCAGCTTTATAATATTTAGATTTTTCACATCTGGAGGCTATATGAACAAAAACACTATACTAGTATAGAAGAGATTTTTGCTACCAATTAATATCACCTACAGGGTTCACTCCTGTTCAAGATGCCCTTTTTTTCATTATTATTATTATTCTCACCAGATATTTTAATTAAAAACTTGCATTACATTTCTCTTCCAGTAATATTTTAATCGGCATGACTAAGGCATGACAGATTGATACTAATCTTTATCTTAAGGCTTTGGAGTTCCATGCAGTGACCCAAGAAATCTTACAAATGGCTTTAATAAAATTTTGTTTTTTTAAGAATAAAACCACTTCGACTTAATAAAGAATAAACAGCAGACTAATTTTGAAAATCATGAAGATACTAATTCTAAAAAAAAAAATAATAAAAAAAAATTGACTATTTAATAAAGAATAAACAGCAGACTAATTTTGAAAATCATGAAGATACTAATTCTAAAAAAAAATTGACTATTATCTTCATAAAGGAACATACTGCAAGGTAGAACTTCGGCATTCTAACATTCAAGTAAATTTTATAGCAAATAAATGTTGTTGTTTTTTTTTCTGCTTCCTTTTCCCTACATTATCCCATTCCCCTTTCATTAATTTCCCTTCATTTCAACTACGAAGCAGAGAGTTTAGGGAAACCAGCTCAATTTAGGCTAATACAGCCATATCTCATTGGATAGCTTGGTAATAGGCTGGGATCACCGTAAGTCAATTTTTATTTATTTAAATTAAGTGATCCCTCTATAACTTACCCAGATTTTAGCTTAACAGGTTATGGAAATAAACAGAATTATCTGGACAGATGAAGTCATTCAGCTTTTAACAGAAATGTACAGTCGACTCTCGATATCTCGAAGTCAAAGGGATGCTAAAAAAAATTCGAGATAGCGAGTTTTCGAGATAACAAGGTCATAACCAAAACATTAAAAATTCACGTAAAAACACAAGATACGGAATAAAATTCTAAAAATTAGAGTCTTGATAGATTAGAATAGGTACAAATATATAACGATGATAGACAATAAGTCTAAATACAGCAATAATAATTTTAATTTTTAAAAGTAGTCGAAAATAATTACATTAAATTGAAAAGAATTAGTAAAATAATGCAAAAGCACTTATTTTCGCGAGCTCATTGTAATTGCGAAAATTTAAGCCTCGCAAATTACTTTTTTTCGGTTCTGTTCATATAAAATTCGCGAAATTTTCAGCTCGCGAAATCACAGATATCTTCATTTTCGTGAAAATAAGTGCTTTTACAGTATATGAACTTACATTGCTAGAATTTCTTAAAGTCCAGTATCATGGCCTGGCGACATCTCTTTTGAAATTGTTCAACCAATTTTCCTTTTTGAAAAATAGCGACAAAGTCATCGAAAAATATTCGACATAACAAGGTTTGGAGTGAAAACTCTTAGACATAACAATTAAAATTAACATTAGATGAATATGTAATATCAAGGGGAAAAATAATTTTTCGACATATCAAGGTTTTCAAGATATCAAGAGTCTACTGTTTATTAATACAACTGCATTTATTGGAATGGTTTAAAAAAATCAATCTCAAGACTTGAAACTCCTCTTTATGAATGAATGTAAACAATTCTTAATCAATGTATCTTAACCCAAGTCGGGCAGCTTTTGATATACAGAAAAATCTGGACAATAATTAATTCCTTTCTTTACGATGACAATTTTGAATTTTTTTTCATTCATTTCATTTTTTTCAGTTTTACAATTTGATACTGAAACAGTATCCAACTCCTTGATTTGTTTTTGTGCATTGATATTAAGTTACCTAATTTCTACCCAGATATTTAAAACTGGTCAACACTAAAAAAGTTAGAAGTATTAATTTTCCTCATTAAGAGCTGAAAGAACAGTGAATATCTATGATGTTGATTGTTAACATATGAAAATTAAAATTATTCAAACCAATTTAGAATTTTATTTTACAAGTGAATACGGCTGATTTACTGATCAATTAGTCATTCCTATGCCTAATACAAAAGTCAATTATCCATTTTGGGTTTGTACACTGTACTGAAGGTGGCATAGTCAACATCGTACTACAAAACCTTTTACATTATATATCAATTAAATTTAGGACTGAATGGTACCTAGGGCTTACAACTGGAATGAAATATCATTCTTTTGCAGCAATTCCATCTAACAAAATTTGTGCTTCTGCGAAAATCAGAGCAGAACTTGGAAGAAACGAATTTGGATGCAAGTACCTTTTCCTGTTCAATGTGAATGAATTTTTGCAGTTATTTTGTAAAAGGACTTGGGCAGGTTCAACACGTGCATTCTAATTCTGAGAATGCATGATTGAACCTGACCCAAGTCGCATTCAGATCAACTAACAGAATGTAATGGTTTATGATCCCATTGTAAACAAATGTAATTTTTTGTCATTAAAATGAACAAAAGGGGAATTGCATAGTTTTCAGGACTAAGACTTACAAGATCTTCAAGAAATTATCTTGAGAGAATGGGATTTATCTCAGTAGTTTACCTTATTATAAAACTATCTTAAAATGCTAATAAGATTTACAATCATAATCAATAAAGTTAGATATAAAATTGGACTGTTTGGATGTCATTTTTTCTTTCCATATGCAATTAAAATTAGTAACTTAAAAGAACCTTGTTTATATAATGTACATTTTTTTTCAAGCCCCCCCCCCCCATCATTTGGAAAATTTCATCTATTTAATTGAATATATCAATACTACTTTGTTTCAATTATCTTAGTGATGTACTTTAAATAAAATTAACAAATTCTTTCACAAAACCAGACCTATAAAAATTGAAACGTTGTAGTACTGACAAGCATTCAAAAATTAAATTTGATTTTATCAAAAAAAAGAAAGATGAAATATTAAAAGTTGTCAGAAAACTACTTATGCTTACAAAATAGATATCAAAGTTAACAGTTCTTAATCTTAAGGAACACATTTTCTCTCTTCCTTTATCCTTTGCTTTTGGTTATATCTATCTTAATATGGTGAACCTTAATAGTGAAACTGATTAACAATTGAAATTATTGCAGTTATCCTCACTCATTAATCCCATAGGTATAAATTTTTTTTTTATCTTATAAACTCTTGCAATCGTATTAAACTGTTCCTATTTAAAGTTTTCAATATTAATTAAACTCACTAAATATAAAAACAATGGCTTGTTTTATTGTAGCACTAGGGGATGATGCAATGACTTAAATTCTGACGTAGTTAGAATGTGACGATGAATTTTAAAAAACGTGCATTTTTAAGTCGACTGTTGTGGATCAGAGAAAAAAAAAGTCGTCAACTATTAGAATTTTATACCTATTTTTATGCAGAAGTCAAAATTTCATGTTTTAATATGGGCTATAACCTTGTTTTATGCTTAGCATTATCTTTAGAGAAGACTAATTACGAAAGCTGAGATGCAAGGAAATAAATATTAAGCATGCATATATATATTTTTTAATCGATGGTAATGCTGCGGTGATGAAAGATAAACCTTTATTTCTTTCAAGTGAAACTTGGACAGAAAAGAATCTTGGCTTTTATTCATTTATTTCTAGGTTTATTTTTGTTTACTTACACAGTAATGCTATCAAAGTAGCATTGTTTTTTACCATTGGCTTTCGGGTCAATAGTTCATAACCTGAAGGTTACTCCACCGGCTAATAATAAATTCATAAACAAAACAAAATCGACAAGCGAAAACAGGAAGTCAAAATGGGGAAGATTGGAATACCGAGATCCATAATTCATATCTAAATCTACAAGTTTTGACTACAAATATATTGTGTTAAGCATAATCTTCTTTTGCTAGTTCATTTAAGACAATTTACAATACACTTAAATTTCTCAACAAAGAATAGAACTTTCTAGAAGGACGAATAATTACGAGGAGATAAGCGATGCAGCCTGTAGAAACCACTACTAATTCTATTTGGCAGAGGAATAATGAACTTTTTTTTTACCACAATTTGATCTTTATTTTATGCGAAAGTATTCCTTAATAAGAATTTATTAGCTTTCGAGTTTATATTTAAGGTCCTAAACCCTAAAAATTATCACTACTTAACCCTCTTATCTTATTATGTTATAACGATATAACGAAGATTTTAAATGAATTCAGAACGAAATTGTATAAATGCAAACAGTCTTCAAAGGGAGACGCGTTCCTACCTCAGTAGTGGAGTGAAAGTAAAATATTCATGTTGGAAACCAGCGAACAAGCAAAGATCACGCGACTTCTTATCCACAAACTTCGACCGGAAGTGAAGCAGCAAACCGGAAAAAGAACAGAAAACGAGATACAAAACGGAGTTTAATCTACATTTTGACGAGGGAAAAAAATTGAAAATCAGCGAATGCTTCAAAACAAAACTCGTAAGAATTCTATTTATCTTAAAATTAAAGTAATTTTAACCGTTTTTACTTTCGATAAAATATATTTCGTATTGTTTTTAAATTGATTCTACGTTCCCAGAGCAACAACTTACATTACCCATGATGCTTTGAGGTAATTACATGTTTGCCACCTGATGTCGCAACATGTAGAGCAATTTGTTATTTTTGTAGTGGACCTGTTTAAGTTTGGCTTCTCATCAGGCATGATATGATAAATTTATTGGGAATGGGATCAAAGTGATTAAATAGATAAATGGTCTACCAAGAATTTTGTTCTAAATAGATACTACCTCGCGTTTCCCAGTTTTATATGTATTTTTTTCTCTCTAAAGTTTCTTGTTTAAAATCTTGACTGTACAACAGCTGTCGAGAGTTAACAAGTATACGTCCTGGAGTCTGTTGATAATTATATTATTAAAATATTAGAAACCGTTGAAGGTCGTGACGTTGCTTGCGACCAATACTTTCATAAATCATTGATAAATACCCATAAGACAAAATTTAAAAGGCTGCTTCTTCACTATTCTTATTCTGACCTCTGTAAAACTAAACAAATGTCATCGAAAATTTAATGTATACGGAAATGAATTATCCCAATAAGCAGTACTTCCCAAATTGTGAGGTGTGAAGTTGTTTCGTTAATAGAAGGAAGAAAATTTAATAAGAAAAAAATAAATTTTACATTTTCAAATCAAGTTTAGAATGAGTTTTCTTTTTTTACCCAAATTCCTTTTTATCTCCAAGAACTCATAATTAAAGTTCACATTTTGAAAGGCTGTAACTGGAGAACCAATCAGCTGAACGACTTTATATATCACATTAGACATCCGTGGCAATTGAATTTGGTTTGCCGCAAAAAAAAAAAAAAAAATTACTTCTGAAGATGGCCGCTAGGGCAATATATGGCGTCTAAAGGGGACTAGACAATCGCATTACACGTCATATTCGCAACATAATGAGTGATTTATGTGCTGTGGTTGAGCATGCAATGTTGCAATTTCAGTACGTTTCCTATACCGGGGAAGCCATATCGAACATCTCCTTGTGTAACACACAATGAATCATATGTATCCACTACAACAGCGTTTCCCAACCGGTGGGTCGTGGAAGGGTTACAGGTGGGTTGCGACTTGATCCTAAAACTATCAGAAAAATCGAAAATCGATCATATATAAGGAAGGGATACGATACAAATATGGTTTTATTCTATATTCTTCTATTCCTATATATGTGGAGGTATTCCGATAAGGAAAAGTGGGTCGCCAGCTAAAAAAGGTTGGGTACCGCTGCACTACAGTATTGCAGCGCCATATATCGCCCTAGCGGCCACCCTCAGAAGTATTTTTTTTTTTGCATCAAACAAAAATCTATTGCCACGGATCTAAAATATGAAATTGTTCCACTGATTGGTTCTCCAGTTATGGCATTTCAAAATGTGAACTTTAATTATGAACACTTGATATTTGTAACATAAACAAGATGCCATCAGCTATGTTATCATTACGTGTCATTACTAGTTTACAGCATAGCTTCTCAACCTGTAACCACGAAAAAATACTTAAAGTGAATTTATAAATCAACATTTAGTTTCACTCTAGTCAATGCTTGCATCTAGAGGAAGATCTTGACATTAAACAATCTAAGCAAACAGAATATGAACTATATTCTGTCTCATTCTAATAATTAAGGATAATAAATTAAAAATGAAACATACTTACTTGGTAAATCAATATACAGGTTAAAAATGGGTGGATATTCAAACAGATTTTGAATACTTTGCATATTTGATCTTCCGGGATGGTACAAACATTTAGGAGGACACAAGATGGAAACACTTGGTGATGGTATGGGATGGTTTAGCAGTAGTGATTGGCATTTTTTGCCTACTAGTGACAGGATTGTAGGCATTAAGCCGGATTATGTGGAAAGATTCAGGAGGCGGTAGTGGGATAGGTAAATAAACTATCGCACTGCTTCCTTGCTGAATCTTTATAATCCAGTCATTGGCAGGCAAAAATGCCCATCACTACTGCTAAACCATCCCATACCATCACCAAGTGTTTCCATCTTCTGTTCTAAATGTTTGTGTCGTCCCTGAAGATGGAATATGGAAAGTATTCCAAAACTTGGAATATCTACTCTTTTCTAACCTGTATACTGATTTACGAAGTGTGTTCAATTTTCAATTTATCATCTTTAATAATTAAGGTTAATAAAAATATTAAAACAATAAAATATTAAGGTTATTAAAATATTAAATATTGCATGTATCTCTAAATGTTTAAAAATACAACTGTTAAATTCATGTTATAATCATTTCTCAATCATAGATGTTTTTCAAGGGATTCTATTATAGCCATAAAAACAGTGATAAAGTTTGGTGTGCCATGGGATTTCTGCAAATACCAAACGTGCACCATGAAGTAACAAAGGTTTAAAGTATCGCACTACAGAAAATAGTATACAATGCCATGTAAGCAATGACATCTGGAGCAGTGGCGGATCTAGCCCGGACCCATGGGTGGGGCAAAAGTTAAAGATCCTTGTCTTGTAGCTTGTGGGTGGGGTCTACTGATCCAAACAAAGCGTTCTCTCTCGTCCCTGTGCTTAATGTTTAGTGTTTCGTTTCTTTTCTCCTCTCCTTCTCTCTTCCTTCCTTTTCTTACTGCATTTTTAAAAAGGCGGCTGAGCCCGCCCGGGGGGGGGGGGGGGGGGCAAAAAGGCCTGTTGCACCCCTCCCCTGGATCTGCCAGTGATCTGGAGCTACACTGTAATGTTGCACAAGTAGATAGAAAATGAAGCCATAGTTTTGATTTCTTTAGGGGAATTGAAAGTTTATAAAAAATTAGAAAAATAATACCTTCATATCCTAAATCAATTTCCATTGTTGTTGTTTTAGTTTTTTTAAATGGTGGTGGACATTGTTGTTTTCTAAAATATCAAAAGGGGTCCTTTACTTAACTTTGTTAAAGTGTCCCACTACAGACCTATGTAGGCCCTTGGGGTTGTGGGAGTTAAGGCTCCTGGTATTTTCATGACCAACAGAACTAAGTTAAGGTCAGGTGATCAGCCCAACATGCCTGCCTTTAACCTCCGGGAAAGAAACCCAGTAGTCATTTAACAGAGGGCTGGGTGAACCCTAGGAGAAGAATTAAGCATGGAAAAATCCAGGATCTATGATGGGGCTGAGGAACCTGGCTCCTCTAGGCTGCAGTCAAATGTATTACCACTTGGCCAGAGGGCCCACTAACTTTGTTGTTAGAATATCCAAAAAAAATATATATTTTTATATAGAATCTTAAAAACTATATTGTACACATTTACTATCTAGCAGGATATGCTAGAGATACAGGCTTCCCAGAGCTCATACTGTATCATAACTACGGTCAGCGCAAACCATTCAGTGTTGCCTTCTAGTGGCGCTAGATGGAAAAGGCTGAAAGCCGGCGAAAACACTAAAAATGCTTGGGTAATAGAGGGCCCCCCCCCCCCAAGTCCTAGGCCAACCAGGAATTGAAATCACCTCCTTTAACAGCAGTTCATCAAGTAGATTGACTTTTATTGGACACAGAGCTGAGAGACCCAACTCCGGCTCTGAACGGCAGACTAGGGTGAAGACCATCTGCTGACAGAATTGGCAGTAACCTGAGTCTTACGCTCGATAACAAGGGGAAGTAGATGCTTGAGTGAGTCCCAGTACGAGGAAACCAAGGCAGAGACCTGGGTACCAGCCACTAATACTCCCATCCCCTGACTGGGAAATAAGGCTACCTCGCACAATAGCTGGGCTCTCTCTCAACGAGACCACCTTGCTGGCATCTCTCTTTCTCCCATGGCCCGAGAGGCTTATCAAATCTGAGTACGGCAATTCGGCTCCCATCCGAACGCATCACAGAGCAGGTGGTCACATGACCATTGCAGAACGGCAGACAGCCTTCCATCCATAGGAAGCCAAGTAAGTACGGTCAATGTGGTATTTAATGGAAGTGTCCCGCTTCCGTAGCCACCCAAAAGGCCACCATGAGGGAACGGGGTTTCTCCTGCTCCGGTCGCTGTAAGGTACCACGAGGAGGGAGTTTTATGTTTTCGTTGGGTGGTCTTTGGGTAACTCTATCCCCATTGTGAACAGTCCTTCTCTGCCTTCTCTCCTCCTCTTTCTGTGGGCCTATTTTTCCGGGGTTGGTGGTTTTGTCCCAGTTTAGATATGTAAGAACTTAATTCCTCTCCCGCTGAAACTCCTCATTGGATATAATGCGAGTACAGACTGATGTACACATTAACTACAACTAGTACCTACCCACAGGCAAAATTTATTTTACCTAGGAGATTGTAAATTTCTTAAATACTAAAAAATAATTGAGAACACTGACTAAAGACTGTTGAAGAATAAATTTATGTAGATAGTTGGGGGAAAATATCCATTCACATGGAAGTATATAGATTGAATACATATCAGTAAATCAATTAAAGATGTAAGAATAATCTTCAATGAAAATACCATCAAGTGGTAATTGTAACATTAAAACAAAGGAAAGAAACAATAGTAAAATGCAACTACTTGGTTAAATTAAGTTACTGTTAGCACCTGTGGTTTGTCTTGTATTATCCTGTATGTTGTGCTGTCTCCTGATGATGGAACATGCGTAGTGTTCTGAAACTATTGGTTTAACCTCTATCATTTAATTTTAACCAAATAAGCAGGTTACAATAGGAAGGGAAAAGAATGGGACCTCCAAGCATAAATTAAAAAAACAAGAAATACACAATAAAAATAAAAGAACAGAAATTCATGTGCCAGTCTCCGCTGGCCTCAATGAATTTTCTATGCACAACAAATAAGAACAAAGCGCCTAAAAAAGTGGTTAAACACATTAAATAATAACAATTTTAGGCGCTTTGTTCTTATTTGTTGCGCATAGAAAATTCATTGAGGCCAGTGGAGACTGGCACATGAATTTCTATTCTTTAATTTTATTGTGTATTTCTTGTTTTTTTAATTGAATAGCAAAAATGAAAAAGGTACTAAGTCATAGAAATACCAAACGGAGAAAACCCAAGAAAACCTTCCACAATCCAAACTTGAGCCAGCAATTAAAAATCCATTGGTGTGGTGTGAAACGACTGTGATGCCGACCCATGCCTGTCATCTGTTTATTTTTAGGTCAGTATGCAAATGTACAAAGTCGTAATTAAAAATTTCGACTTAGTACCTTTCTCCAGATTATGGGTG
>JAFIDM010009631.1:33797801-33831763 GCA_023159025.1 Thereuonema tuberculata
ATTTGGAGGTAAGTAAAACTTAAATTATCAGAAGAATTATAAGATTCTTCCAAAAGAGCTTCACTCGTTCTCCACATAATGTGTTCCATTTTTAGTAATATTTCGGAATGACTTTGCAGACAATTTAATAATTAAATTTTACTTGTCAAAGTCTTATTTTACTTAAATGAAGTGTATACACTCTCATTATATTATTTTTAAAGTCAAAATATTACCAATAAAAATCATTTAGGCCTATATAATGGCAATGACAATAGGGATGCTAAGAGTTGGTAACCTTTGACTGGAAGTGACGCAATGAACCGGAAGTCGTTAAAGACTATTTCTTGTTACAAACATGGCGACTTCGAAAGGCTCAAATACGTATAATCGTCAGAATTGGGAGGATGCTGTGAGTATTTAATTACTTGATATATAGAGAAAAAAGATTGTTAACAGAAGTTATTAAGATCGAAAATCCTTCTGTATAAAATTGGCTGTAGTAAATCGTGAGATCATTGCTTTATGCGTATTATGCAGATCGCACTGTAGTCTTTTGTACCAGCGTTATTGAGTATCGTGAGAAAGAAAGGTAAATTTATTGGGTCTCATTTTATTATAACTGATGATGTAGAAGCTTTGGTAACTAAATTTTTTCCCTATATATTTAAACAAATAATAATGTTCTAGAAGTTTGTGATCTTATTTACAAACTTCACCATATTAAAAAAAGTGGGTTAATAACTCCAATGAAGTAGTATTCTTTTGACTTCCTTAAATAATCCAACAGAATAAATATTTGGGCAAAAATATGAATATAGAGATATTTACATCGACTATTGCAATTCCACGCCATCCTAGATTAAGATCAGTTATTAAGATTTGATTGAATTCCTTCCAGAATGATTATATTTACTATTTTCAATAGATATACATCCTAGAGGGTTGTATAATCTTACCTTTCTTTTTCTTTTGTAGTCTTAGAAACCAGATAGCAAAATATATTGCACCATTGGTGAACCATTTGCCATTCTATACTCTATAGATGTTTCCGTAATTTCACGAATAAGAAATTACACCTTTGATTTTGACACTCGTACTTCAATTCCCTTTTCGAGTTTTGTATTATAATGAAGCCAATGAGTTTTTTTAAATATACTTAAATGTATGACAAAGTACTGTCATCAGAATTGTTGATCCCTTTTCGAGTTTTGTATTGTAATGAAGCCAATGAATTTTATTAAATATACTTAAGAAATATTTTATGATATGTAGTTTCTGTTATTCAGATTTTATGCATTGTTTTGGTGGCCATCGCTAATATATAGAAAGTCTTAAATGGATTTCATTATCAATAGGAAAATAAGTTTGTGTATTAGTTGAAATGCTATAGAATCTTGTGTTTCTGGATTACTATTTGTAAGGAGCATGAAAATATTTAGATCTTGAAGTAAGTAAGAAAGTTTGAAAATGTGGTGGGCTCCAAAATGACTACCATAGTTTTATAGTATAATAATTATCTGATTAAAAAGAGGCATTTGACATTAGTAATTTGTGTGGAAAATAATCAGAATTTTGACAACTAAATGGTGTCATATTTTATGTCATTAACATAAAATGGGAAAAACTACTTTTCAGTTTTTGACTTAATATGTAATACATTGCAGTTTCTAAATGCTTTTCTTTTTCATTTTAAATTAATTTAAAGCAAATTGATTCTCTCTCTGTGTATATAATGCGGAAATGAAGATGTGTAATTTGTTTTGTATTGTTTGTCTGAAACTTCTTTAACCAAGATTAACACTATTAAAAACTTAGAAATATCCAGCTCTTAAAAAAAAAAATGTTTAAGTTGTTATAAAAATGTAGTCTTTATTCTCTTTAGACCATTCTACCAAGATTGAGTTAAGGATTCTTACATGATATACATTTATTTTTGATCCCACACCCATCACACCAAAACCATGGCCACTGTATTACTGTAAAACAGTGACCTTCAGCTTTCTTTTTTTTTTTTTTTAATCAACAATATTAACATTTTATAATGAATATTTTTTCTCCTTGTTACACTAAAAGAAAAGAATGCATACTAATTTATTTGAATATGTTCATCACCCTTGTTAATAATGAAATGGCAAAATTTTTATGGTAGAATAAAATATGTAGCATTTGTGAAATTTGAAAATCCCTGAAAATGTTACCTTTGATTAATCAGAAGTGCATGAAAAACGTTGATATGGATTGATTGTAGAAATGAAATATGGATTGATTGTAGAAATGAGTAAGGTGGATTTGTTAGTTTGTTTATTGTCATGTATTTAATTTTTATATTTGAAAAGAATTCAAGTGTGACTGGAATATTGAAGATTTACAATTGTAATGAACATTTTATTTTGCAATTTGATTTTGTTAAAATAGTGAATCTTTTTATATTTATTAAAAAGCTATTCAAATAATAATAATAAGCAAATACATTAATATAATAATATATAAAAATACTACAATTGCATGATAGTTATGAAATTGATTTCCTGCAGCACAATCACTTCCCCCCAAAATTAATTAAAATTTATTAATTACAAATTATAAAGTGGTATCGTTATTTGATCATGCAGAGCAAAATGCAAATTGCTACAGAAAAAGAGAGTCATCAGTCGCCCAGTAACAAATGAAGTATTCTAAGTGTTAACATTAATTTTTTAAAAATATTTACAATTTGAATGCTTTTTTGTTGTTGTTGGTTTTTGTTTCGATAAACAGTGACATAAGAAGCTGTTTCTTTACAAAAGTAGTTCATTAATTCTATTGCATTTTTCTAGCATCAAAAGTTAAGGGTGTAAAACTATTGTGAGTGGATAACCATGAAAACTGGTTTTAACTAAGGTTACAAATAAGTTTGTTTTCCAATATATGTTTAATACAGTAATATAAACTTTAAAAAAAAAGGATTCTGTTAGTGGTTTTATTATTTTGCAAAAACAGAGATCATTAATGTCGAACTGAGACAGATGGAATCTGCTCTTATATTGTACAGTAAAATTATATGAATAGTAGCATTGAGCGTAATTCTTGCAGAATCAAACTTCTATACAGCATCTTTGTCATTCAGTGCTACATCATTTCCAATATCAAAGTGTCAGTTTATAGAATATAATAATGGATAATGACATGGAAAATAAATTCAAAGAATAAAGACTGCCCAATGAAGTACGACAGTGCTTCTTGGAAATTACATGATGTGAATGTAGGGAGATGTATGGGTCAGAGAGCAGATCATAGTTTCTGATATTAAAATTGAAAACTGAAATGAAATTTGGCAAGGCTTGTAGAAAAACAATTGTAGATGAACAACAGAAATCCTAAACTGAATTTCTAAAAATGAATGGTGAAAATGTCTGCATAATAGATGAGGGAGGCAAAATTAATAAAATTGTTGGACTCAAGTGTAACTGGATAGCTCTCAATCAAAATAACAGATTAAAACTTAGAGAGATTTTGATTTTTGTAATGGATTGATAGTGACGAAAAACTTAGATGTTTCTATTATAATTGCTGATTGTAAACCTTTGATCCTTTATCCTCTAAATTCATGAAAAATCTTACAATGTTTTGGGTCAAAAATTTAATTCCATCAAAGATTTTATGGAACAGATTTATCTTATTGTCATAAACTCACATTATTTGCAAATATCACCAATCCCACAAAATTGATAATATAATTTTTGTTAAAAAACATTGAACATTTTCAACAATTTTAATCCCTCAAGCCATCATGTACAAACCTTTACTACCTCACACAATTACACAGGAAAAAAAAAAATGATATTGCAACCATAAATCTTGTCGCATAATTTTTAAAATATATAAGTATATAGTATATTTTGTGTAAAAGATTTAAGATTATAAACCACACTATAAAGCAATGTCTTGTAATCTTATTCATAAAATATATTCATTATTTAATAATATTATCCTCAGATATATGTAGGTTTTCAAAAAAGATTCTAAATACAAAAATAAAAAAAAATATTAATAAAGGGTGTATTTGTAATAAAGTTTATTTTGTTTAAAGAAAAGAAACAATACTAAAATGATGTTGTCTAAACTATTAAGTACCAATAAACATTATACTCTGTTCTCCAAACAAATACAGACTTAACATAATAGTATTTGAAAATGATGAAAATCTGTAGCATGAGAGCACAAGGTAAAATATTTTGATATTTGTGATTCTTCTCTTCATAAGCTTGAATAATCTAGAATTTATTGTTTCTAATTAAATATAAACAAAGAGCCTGGTTTGACAAATTGACCAGGTTTGAGCCTGGTTTGCAAACCATTTGGGTCTGGATTTGATTACCAGACAAGATAAGTCTTGAGTGTTTTCCTGCATAGGAAGCTTATTTTTATGTTAGATTGTAGAGGATATAAATTGGATGTAATTATCATTGAAATAAATCTTAAATTTTCTTAATTTGAAATATTTAACTTAATAAATATGGAGTTCCCAGAGTAAACTTTGTGAGTGAATTCTGCATCTTTGTTTTTGTTTTTTTTTTACTTCTGTGAAGAGATAAAACCTGCACTTTAAAGCTTAGACATTTATTTACATTTTAAATTTTATTTCCATATCACTTTGATTTGTTTAGTTAATAATAATTAAAATATGCATAACGGAAAAAAAGGTTTTTGCTATGAACATATTTAAAAGCAGGCCTGGAAGTGATTAAAATTGTATAACATCAAGTAATTCATTTTACACACTACAGGTTTTCTACAAAATGTATGGTGTATGTTTTTTTTTTTAGATCAAATTTGATTTTTTTAAAGTCTTAATTAAATTACTAAATTTACTAAGCAAATTTATTTGTCATAATTTGGGATTTTTTTTTTTAAAGTAATTTACTTTTAAATAATTAATTTAATATGTAGTCTTATTAAAACAACTAACCAATAATAATCTAGTATTGTTTTTGTTGAATCTTTATTAATCGATTTATCTGAATATTATCTAAAAGTAGTTCATTACAACTACCTTCCATAAAAGATCATCTTTCCAGGAAGAAATAATTTTTATCCAGTATCTACTTTCAGTTTTATTTTGAATATGTTAAATTATACAGTAGATCAAAACGACAACAGTAAAGAGAGGGAAATTTTGCTTAATTTAGAGGAAAGTGACTTTTTCATTTTAATTTAGCATTATTTTATTTTTTTATGTATCAGTAACTAAACAAATATGTTTCAGTAGCTTTTCCTAAACATGGAAACATAGAATAAAAGTGATTTTTAATGAGCTATTACGGAAGACAAGTGTTTTGTTTTGTTTTTTAATGTTATTAGATTTAGATTGTCAAGAATTTTGCAAATTTTTCTTTACTGGGATAATGAAATACCAGTTACTGTTACATGAAAAGTACATTTAAGAATAGTAAAGATACCAGAAATTAGTCAAAAGACCATAAGAAAAGAGATATTTCAGATTAGAAATGAAAGGAAACTGCAACTTAAATGTATTTATTTAATTTTTTTAAATTCTTTCTCCATTCCTTTGTGTTGGAATTAACATCTCCAATAATATAACTAAGCCATAAAATAGGTACCAGATACACAACTGAAAATGATCAGAATAGCAATTCTAAGCCAATGCCACTTCCAATATATTTTTAATATTACCTTAAATGGTATTTTCTATAATGCTATCATCTGTGCATTTATGAATCCATTAGTATTATTACTTGCTACTTTTGTATGAATCTTTTAATTATTAAAGATATGTACTTATAAAACGTGCATCATATATATTAGTTGCATCATTTTATAAATTGAACACTCAACATTATAGTGCTATACAGAATGAGTATATTTCTTATAGCATCAAAAAAATTGTTGTAAAAGCCAAGCATTAATAGCATAACTCCCTTTTTCCTTTACTTAAATTTTTATTAATATATTTCTGGAAATTAGTATGAATAATAATAACTTTGTGAATTTGTAACAGTGTTTTTAATTCCAATTATAATAGAAACCAAATCATGTTTTAAAGGTAATGATCACTTGTTAATATTTACATTCCAAAATTGTTAATAACATCATCTACAATTGTATCTTGTTTTCATTCTCAGTAATGAAATTTTAAGGCAAAACATTCACATCTGTCCAGCTTGCCTCCATAATACATCTTGACCATTGCAGTAGACTGCCCCATTGGAAATATATCATATATTCAACTCCAACACAAAAATCTTGTGCATAATATATATTATTTGTACAGCTTATCCTGTTTCTATTCTGCAGACGGCTTACAAGGTGACATAATGTATCCTTCCGCCAGAAGGATCACAAGATGTCAGTATCAATATTTTGTCTTTATAATGGAAGTTAGCTGAATTCAAGTCAATAACAAATATTAAAAAATATTGGGGGGGGGGGGGATTATCTAAAATTTAGTCTATAATTTTTTTAACAATTATTTTTGAAGCTTTTCTTTAAAATATCAAAATTATAAACACAAACATAGAAATAAAATTATGATTTGCCATTAAGGCAGAATATTTTTTTTGTTTTTTTGTTTATTAGTTTCTAGTCGCTTATTATTTGTACAGCTATATTACAAACAATTTGTACAGCTATATAGTAATATTACTATATTACTATATTTTTGTCCAGAAATATTTATATAAAAAACTTTTGAATTCATTACCTTACAGAAATTACATAACAATTCTTTATAAATACATGTTATAACTCACACAAATATCTATTTATATATGAAGATTTTTAGAATCCATTTAAACATTTTTTTATTCCACGAATTTGAAAATTTGGAGTATTTCTATAAAATTTAATCTAAATCATTCATTCCTCCATTACTTTTATGATCTATGAAAAATGATGTGTAATATTTAAATTTTATATTATTCAAAAAAAAATGCATTTTGTAGATAATTATATACATAAGGTCTACGACATATACATAAGGTTAACTTCCTTAAAAAACAAAATAACCTTTTTTTTTCTTCAAGTTCAATTCTCCAGTTCTGAAATGAACTGTTCATATTCAGTGATAATCATAATTTTATTGTTTTAAGTTCACGTGAGTGGGGATATGAAATGTGGTGTTGTATTCAGTGAATATGATAATTTTGTTTTTGTAAGTTCACAGCAGTTGGGATATGAAATTAACATCAGTCAAAATAGTAATTTTTTATTTTCATAAGTTCTTATCAGTGGGGATATGAAATGAACAGTTGATGTACAGCAGAAATGAAAACTTTTTTTTTTTTTTTGACTCAGTGAAATTGAAATTCTAAAAAGACGGTTTGATGTAAAAAAAAAATGGAATTTTTTTTTTTTTTTCCGTAAGTTGCCTCAGTTAGATTGTAGTTCTGAAAAGAACTGTTGATGTACAATAAAAATGGAAGCTTTTTTGTTTTTTTGACTCATTGAGATTGTAGTTCTGAAAAGAACTGTTAATATACAATAGAAATGGATTCTTTTGGTTTTTTTTTTTGACTCGGTGAGATTGTTAGTTTTGAAAAGAACTGTTGATGTACAGTAAAAATTGAAGCTTTTTTGTTTTCATAAGTTTATTCAGGGAGATTGTATCTCTGAAAAGAGCTGCTGATGTTGAGTAAGCACTGAATTTTATTCAAATTATATTGTTTAGATTTCTTCATTAACAGAGTGGTTGCCAATTTCTATTACAAATTTTTGGATTTCATCGTCTACTATTATCAATTTTCCAAAAATTTTCCTTTACTGTAGTAGTGTGTTTTATTTAATTTTTACACATCTCTTTGTTGATTTTGCTAATTCCCTCAATGAGCAAACATATAACCTCCCCCCTCTTGAATCTTTTATTATTTTTAGCAACATGACCTTTTATTTGACTCCTTGCTAGCTTTATTGGATTTAGCTCACAATGGTATGGTGGGAGTTGTAGAACAGTGTGGCCACTTTCCTCCAATTTCATGTCAACTTTGTAAGCTGAGTATTTGTTTCTCTTCACTATTTCCAAAAACTTTGCTTTTTTCAACTGATTTAGGGTTGTAATTTTCTGGTAATAGGGATTTCTCCATTAACCAACTTGCAATTTCTGACTTAATGTTTAATTGTTGGTAATTTTTCTATATGAGCACTATGATAAGGTACGTTGTCCATCACAATAATGCTGTTCTCTTCAATATTGGGAAGCAGCTTTTCAGTAATTCATTTTTCGAAATTATGAGTATCAATTTAGGTGTGATAATCTCCCTCAGTCTTCTTTCCTTCATATAAGAGTTCTGCTCCAGGAATAAATCTGTTCCCCCCCCCTCCTCCTTTCCCATTGTGATTTTTCATCCCTGCTGATAAACCTTTCAGAGTGGTATCTGGAGCACTGAGGACTGTTTCATCGGGCCATATTTTTGATGTTGTGTGGCCGAAATTAACCCATGTTTCATCTAAATAAATGATATTTCTTCCAGATTCCTTGTACTTTTTTATCTTGCGAAGATAACAATGTCGCCAAGCAATCATCTCGTTCTCGGAAAGATCAGTCATTCTTTCTTCTCTCATAACTGAATCCAAGATCTCCCATCATTCGATGTAATGTTGTTCTGGGATTTTCTGGCAACTCTGGATTGTTATTTACTTCCCTCATATAATTTTATGTACATTGGGAACTTTATTTCAGAAGAAAAATGAATGTGTAATCTGTCAATCAGCTGTTTTTACAAAATCATCATCCTGTGGAGGAGAAGAAATCTTACTTGATTGGCAGAAGTTTAGCAAATGACCAATCTTTTTCTTTACCGGAGATTTGAATTCTCCCCTTTTCTTGAACTTCACTATATTTAATTGTTCTCTCATTGATTCCAGTTAACTCACTAACCATTTCTACTACATCTTCTTTGGTTTTCTATTTATTAGTTTCACGAAGTTTTCTGTAAATATACATTATCGTTGTATGAGCAGTGCATGCTTTATCAAAGCTATTTGAGACTTCTCAATGCTGATAAATTGATATTGAATTACTACAATATAAAACTTAACCTGTTTTTCCATATGGACTAGTTGTTATTAAAATAGTTTCACAATTTTATTTTACTTGATTTCTTCATGACAAAATCCGTATCATATAATTATAAGAAGCTTTAACAGTGGAGTTCATGACAGATATTACATTTGTACAAATTCAAAATATTCATTGAAGAGCAAAGTTCCATGGTTTTATTTTTGTAATATGGACACCTTTCTCAATCTGTTTAAAAAATACCTATTTTACGTTTTAAAAATAATAATGCCATTTTAATAAACTTATGTTTGTTTTATGTAAATATTTAAGTATGATGTTTTGGCACCTTTGAGTTGCCTTCTTCAAACTAATTTCAAAACCAAAAGTCAGTCTCTTTTGAAACAGATTTGGAAAATCCTCCAATTAAAGAATGATAATGCTTGAATCTCACAGGGGGAGACTTGTGTGGCCCAGTTCCTATAGAAGTAACTGAGGAAAGGAATCAAGATACACAAATCTCCCACACCACAGTATACAAATGGACAATTCCCATTCCTGGGGGGATTTGGGTATCGTTCTCCTTTGATTGGTGGGTTTTTCTAACCTCTGATTTTTGTTTTTGAAATTACTTTGAAGAAGGTGCTAAAACATTGTATTTAAATATATATAATAATTTTAATTCCTATGTGTGTTAAATTTATCCTCCAAAATAATACCATTATTTTATCTGTTGTTGAACCTTTGTGTTTACAATAAAAAAGAAGTGTATACAGCTTGACAAGTGATACCATGAAATTACTAATAAAGGATTATTTTTTGAAAGGTTACCCTGTTTTCTGGCAAATTTTACCAAAAGGTTATGCATTTAATCAAGTATCAGGTTTTGTTAAAGTGCTATTTTTAAAATCTTTTCAGGAAACACAATGTTTTGAACTGAATAACAATCTGACCAAACAATAAATTATAAAGAGCCATATAAAACAACATTACTAGAGGCTAATTTATTATATTTATTTACATGACTTTTAAGGCAAACACATTCATATTTTATTATTTTTCCAGTAACAGATACTGATGACTTGCTAATACTTTTTTTTCCTCCCTATCTCTTTTAAAAACAAACACCAAACAAACCCTGTTGTGGAAGAAATATTTATGTGCTACAGTTACAAGATTACATTTTTGTGAGCTTTGAGCATAAACAAATAGAAAGTACTCATTGAGAGGAATTTTGATGAGAGAGGAAAATAAAGGGGGGGGGGGGATTCTATCATTCAATTCAAAAGTAGCATCTTAATTTTCAAATAACTTCTTGTTAACAAAAAAAAGATTTTGTGTATGAAATCTCTCTAAAATTGGAAAAACCTGGATTTTATGCTCCATATGACAAATAAGGTGACCTACATTTTTACAATGAAAAGGAGGACACAAATAAATTGAAGAAAAAAATATCGTAAAAAGAAACATTTTATAATATTCATTGCAACAATAATACACTATAATAAATGCATAATAAAAAGATTTGTAACATTTTATATTGTAATTATGCTTACTTGCCTATTAATTATTTAAATGAGTATTTTTTTCCATTGAATGAATAATTTTTGTTATTGCATCATCTTCTAATAATATATTGGAAATATCTGAACAAGAAATATCCTTCGTATTGAATTTTACGGTAAGTGCTGCAACTAGAGTATCAACATTCAATCTCGATTTCTCACTTGTCCAAAAATCATTAAGAATTGAAAATAAACTTGCAACTGCTGCATAAGTTTCAGGGTAACCCAACATAAATTGAACAAGAATAAATAAATTTTCACATGGAATATGTTCATTTTTAAAATGTCTGAATATTTTCACTCGAATCGTCATGTCAAATACAAATATGTCACATCACATGCAACGGATCAGATAGGTATCAATCGAATATGGAGATTTACAGATTAGTCTTCAAATATCGAAAAGGAGGACAGAACTTACAAAAGAAGGGCTGTAAGGAGGACAATTGGTCACCTTACATAGAAGGACTCCAGTGTGTTAGTATCAATACTTGTCTAGACATTTAACCTCAGTAGAAAGCATCAATATTGTCACATACACATTGTTCACACACATTGTCTAGATCAGGTGTTGGCATCCCTTTTGCTATGAGTAGCCATCTTTTCAAAATTTCTGCAAAACCAAAAATGACAGTTTACTGGAAGAGTTTAACATGCATAATTTTCTATTCAAGCCTTGAGCTATCGTTAACAGGAATCTGGGACAGTTGTTTTGTTCGTTAGGACTCATCAGCCAGATTCACCCATTAACAATTAACTCAAAGGCATGACAGCTTTCTAAAAAAAAAACATTTTTTATTTATTTATTTTTAATTTTTTTTTTGTTTGTTGTTGTTACAGACTGATCTTAATTTGATTGAAAACTACCTTCTTATTTCTAATACATTTTTGCTCTATGATTATATCAGGAGGTGTTTAAAACTTTCAGTAAAACTTTGTAATGCCCTTTGAGAAAAATGAGTGGGAAAAAAAGAGAAAATGGACGATTTTTCAAATTTGCTGTCATTGACTATCTCTTATTTAGTTTTCCAATTCTGTGTATGTATCCCTCTGTGTAACACAAAGTCTTCTGTGTATGTACATACATAAACAGACAACATCAAAGTATTCATAAAAAAAAAAAAAAAAAAAAACCTATGGACAAAGTTATATGCTAAATGATGCTAGAATTTTCACTGCAGTGTAAGTTATAATCAAGCCTTCCAATAAACAAATTCATTTATGTTCTTAGCAATGCATTTATTTTAATTTTCTATCTGCCATTTGACGGACAAATACTGTAGTCCTCTTAATAATAGCTTTCAAGCAACAGCAAATTGTCATTGAAGTATAAGCTGTAATTGCCTATTGTTTGATTGTAGTTCTCTTGAAATAATTAATATTATTATAAATTTTATTATATTGTAAATATTATTATAATCCATTCAAATTAAGTGCTAATATTCAACCTCTAAATTTGTTTTATTTAAACAGTATAACAAAGTTAAGAGTACATAACTATTGCCAACTACAATTGTTTATAATGAGGTCTAACAATGTAAACTTTAGAGTATAAATGTTCCTGTTCTGAATCCATAATACAGATAACATGTCTACTTTATCCTTGTGGTTTTGATTTCATTCACTTTGCAGATTTCATTTCATAATTAATGTTCTAGTTAACGATATCATTCTTCTCTAAGCATATTTTAATATTTAATTAGTTTTTCTTTCAGAAAATTTTACTTGTGATTTAATGTATTCTGCTAAACTTATTTATTCATTATTAGAGCACTTTATTTTTCCTTTAGCTTTCATAATTTTCAATGTAAAAAAAATTCATAAGCATAAAAGCATTTTTGTTTTGTTTTGTATAAAATTTAAGTTATAGTTTACTAGAAGAAAAGTATCTCCTGAGGCAGTTTCTAAAAAAAAATATCATTAGAAGTAAACACAAAATAAGTTTAGCACAGCATAGTCAATTAAGTAATTGATGACCAGTAACCTCAGACACTGCTGCCCATTCATAAATTATTTATAAATTTTGTATCAATTGTAAGAATTGCAGTGGTATCAAGTGTTTTGGGGAATACACAATTCACATTCAAGATTATTTAAAGTTGAATAGTTCTAATTCAGATGAAAAAAAAAAAAATATAGACTATTTCTTCCTCAAATAAGGACATCCTGTTTGTCATTTGGTCATGCCCTTATGTTCACCAAAGAATGAATAGTCGTTATCTATCCTTCCATCTCTTTTTGTTCCCATAGTTCTTTAGCCTATGTGAATGATGTTTCTCATTGTTCAAGATAAAATGCTTCTAGTTCTCATATTGGGAATCAGTTCAATCTTCATTTTGAAGATCTTTGCCCACAGTACTTTTCACCACCATCTGCAAAACTTATCAACATTTGAACAAAAATGTGTGTGTATTGTTCTAAGCTTCTCTTGAGTATCATTTAGCAATTGAGGTTATCTTTGTCATCTTCCTGTCAACACAAAATGATACCTTGCCTGGTCTTCTCAAAACTTATTATTCACACAATTCCTTTGCTATAACTTACATGAAATGTAAAGAAGATAGAAGATACTCATTGCTAACTCCTGTACCTTCCTCCTATTACTCGCATGTTAATATAATAATCATATTAAGAATGCCAGCTTCACCCTTTGAAGCCTTTGACCAAGGCTCAAATCAACTACTTTAGGGAAAAATCATCTACTAATCAAGTATTTGGAGGGAATGGCATATCCTCTGCCTGCATTGCTATTCGCTTGTAAGCATATAGATTTTAATTTCTTTGAATTAGTTTTGTTTTTAATTCCATTTAACACAGTCACCAAAAGAAAATTCATAATTTGTTTTTCATGCTTCTAAGTATTTATTTCCTTATCCATTGCAAATAATCTGTTATAAACAGGAACTGTATATTATAAATATTCTAATTGGTAAATTACTATTCATACACAAAGTTGTTACATTTTAGTTAACTTCTCTTACCCCTTGTATAGTTTCTACTAAGTTGAACAAAAATGTCAGTCAATAGCAAGAACTTCACTAGGTGCATGTGAATTGAAATAAAGGTCATCCGATTAAAATATATGGTCTATAATTGATCACAGTTCAGAGGGAACTCTAGAAATTAAATTTTGAATGCAATATTGTGGCAAACATTATACTGTTGTAGACAAAGATTATATATCTATAACATATATGCTAATTTTACTCGTAATCCTTATTTATATATAATTTTAATAATATTTCTTAATGAAAAAATTAAAATAAATAAAATTTAGTTATTCATTACCTTGTTAATTGTTATATAATATTTAAATATTTTGTTTCTTTTTCAAAGGAATTTCCCATCTTGTGCCAAACATGCCTTGGGGACAATCCTTATATTCGAATGGTAAGTTTTATGAATCTTGTTCACAAATGTTAGAATTTTCAGTATCAACCTTTTCCCATTTTTAAGACTTATTTTTGTTATTTTGAAAGGTTTTTTTTTTTTTATTTAAGTTTCAAACAAGATATTATGAATAACTGATAGACATTTCTATTTAAATACTTCACTCCAAAACAAATATATATATACACCAGAAAAATGACCAATATTTCGTCTTTCCAATCGAAAGACTTTTTCGAGGTCTCGATATAATGAAACTAAAACATATTAAAATAAATAACTAAGAGAGAAGAAAGAAAAGAATCTTTTTCTCTCTCTAACCATTATGAAATATAACAAACAGTTCTTACACTACATCGTGTCTTTGTTTCAAAATAATAAATAACATTAAACAAAAAATTTACAATGAAACAATAGACCTATTGGGAAAAACAGATCATTAATTAAATTTTAATATTTCACTTAACCTCTTATTGCCTTTTAAGAATTTTCGAAAAAAACCTAAGGAAATTTCATTAACTTTTAAGATATTTATATTTCATATATAAGAAATACGATCGGATGGGTGCACCTGGATGTGGCATCTGCCATGGCTGATACCTGAGTGTGTCATCCCAACAGTGAAGTTTGGCGGTGGTGGTGTGATGGTGTGGTCATAATTCTCCTGGTTTGGACGTGGTTCATTGGTTGTGATTGAGGGGAACATGGTATCCACACAGTATCTGGACGTTCTAGACAACTCCATGCTTCCTACGTTGTGGCTGCAGTTCGGTGCAGGGCCATTTGTGTTCCAGCACATGCCATAAGGCCCGTGTTGTCAGTGTCTGGTTTCCTGAGAATAATGTTCAGGAACTTCAGTGGCCCGCCCAGGGTCTGGACCTCAACCCAATTGAACATCTATGGGTTAAATTGGAGTGCCGAATTCATGCGCCTCCGATGTGACTGCAAACACACATCCAACTTGTGCAGGCTTTGAAGCAGGAGTGAGCAAAAATACCGGTTGCTTGCTATCCGAAACTGGTGTAGAGCATGCCACGGCATGTGAATGTTGTGCTTAGAGCAAAAGGCCACAGTGCACTCTATTAGACACACTGTAAATAAAGCGTCTGTTCCATACAACAGGTGTCCACTTTCAATTGAGCAGACAGTGTATGTAAACCAAACCTAATAAAAATATGGGTGATATTTCTTCCTATTATCAAGTTTATTTTAGTTCTTCTGCAAGCTGTTTATGGATTTAAGTGGGTTAAAAAAATTAAAATAAAGGAATTGTAATTTATGAGGAAAGTGAAAGTTGGTTTCAAAATAAATTAACTATATTGTTTTGCACTTGATGTTATGCATTTTGTAAAACCATGTATTCGGTTAGTGTCTGATAGGGGCTTGCAATATACTTGGTTAGAAAAATGGAGCTTCATATTTCTGTGAAGTATTTTTTCTGTATTTCTCAAATTAGAAATATAAAATAATTGTTTATTACATGTATTTTGTGTTTATTTTTAATTTTTTGTTTGTAGACCAAAGAGAAATATGGCAAAGAATGCAAAATCTGTTCAAGGCCATTCACTGTGTTCCGCTGGTGTCCAGGAGCAAGAATGCGTTTCAAGAAGACTGAAATATGCCAGACATGCTGCAAACTGAAGAATGTATGTCAAACATGTTTGTTGGATCTGGAATATGGTAAGTTTATTGCATATCTAATGATTTTATTCTTTGTTACAGTATTTGTGTTAATATTTCAAAAATTTCATTTTCTTTGCCTCTTTTTCCTTTTACATTCATTGTTTGGTTTTATGAGTATCTCATTTCCTTTCAATAAATTTAAATCATTGTATGCTTCTTAAAGATTTTAGTTAACATGAAAATTACTGCAACAAATGATGCTTATTTTAGTAAACTCATTGACTTCCATTTCTGCTGTCTGCTACACAACAGAAAGTAGGAACCTGCAAATTGAATTGTCGCTTCATATAGTGATGCTACAGAGATAGGAATTGTGACGAAACCCAGTTGTTATGAAGTGTCAGTGATGGTCTCCTCTCTTGTTTGCTGTTAACACAAGAACTTATGTAAACTTATCCTTCAGGGTCAAACCTTTCAAAAATCCCATATACGTATGAGCAGCTAATGAGTTCATTGAATGTTTTTGTATTTTCTGTTTATCACAATTTCATAAAAAAAAAAAAAAAAAGACGAAAACTTTAATCTTATTACAAAGCAGATAATCATGACAAATACAGCGCTCTAACATTCAGATACCCTACCAAAAACGTTTGAGAACAAATACCAATATAAAGCATCTCAGGGATACCCTCAGATATAAAGCTGAAATTTAGGAGAAGGGCTGATTTTCGTCATTGATCTGAAGGAAATTTCTGAAGGACCTATTGTTCAATCAACCAATGATGTGTTCATTGATTATATACCAGTATATATAGGATCTACTATACTTATTATACTTTTAAGGGCTACTTTATATGAGGACAATAATGTGTTCCCAAAACAATAATGCACTGATGTATACTGATGTATTCCAGAGTTGAGGGTTTATTCAAATAGAATCCACATATGATTAGATTTTTGGCTGTTTTGGATTGGTACCCTTAATTAAAACTCGGCTGTTTGCCCTTAATTAAAATTAATTACCCTTAAGTCAAACATAATGCACTTCATTTCAGATTTAAGAGTTTGACACAAATTATCTGATTGGATTAAGATTTATGTAGACCAATCTCTTAAGACTTCTTTTCATAAGTGCCCAACTTGAATAACAGTAAAGCACAGGAGGCATCAACATTTTCAGATTTATGAGTTAACGCTTGAACAGATTTTGGGTTTATAAGGGCAATTTTAAGGATCATTTAATTTGAGATTTTAACTTAGAACATAAAATAACTATGACCTAGAATCACTGGAAACCCGTAAGTAAATTTGCATTATTGTTTGTTTGTTTTTTTAGCAGTTCCAACAACTAGACGACTATTATTTTTGTTCTGTCTGTTTGTAAGACTAATTTTAGAACCATACTAGAAAGAAATGAATCTCATCTGTTTACGAATCATCTATCAAAAATGAAATTATTTTAGCACTCCTAATAAGAAATAAATAAATAAATTCTTTTTCATTGAATATGTAACCAGTTAGTTTTTGATTTGTCTAAAAGCCTTTCCTTTTTTTTAGGATTGCCAATCCAAGTCCGAGATGCAGCCATGAATCTGAAGGACGAAATTCCAAGATCTGATGTCAATAAGGAATATTATACACAGAATATGGAAAGAGAGGTACGTGTATTTACCCAATGCTTTTCAGAAAATTGAAGGATAGGTGACCCTTTTGTTTTACAGCTAAATGTTTATATTGCACAGTATAGAATAGCATAAATTTAATAATATTGATTCTCACTGAATGAGGACTAAAACATGTAACTTAAATTTCAAAATATAACCAAATAGCATTACCTCATTATTGGTCTGACCAATAGTAGGAGACTAGGAAGATGGTCAATTATCAACTTCACCTTTTGCTACAGGGCTGGGCAGAATTAGTGTTGCATTTAAGTGATATTACTTTTGACTAAACTAGAAACTACAGTACCCCGCATAAAGATACATTGCCAGCTGACTTGTTAGCACTTTCCTATGAGAGGGGGAAAAACAGTTAACCTTAGTATGAGCTGAAGCTGTTGGTGCGAAGCATGTGTGCTAATTAGCTTTAGGTTAGGTAAATTGAGGAAACATTTACTCCAGGATGTCTATATTGGACGGTTTCTTCACTGCGGCCTGGTACCACAATCTCTGGTTTCATCTTACTTTTTGACATCTACTAATCAGCAAGATTAGCTTCTTTAATGAAGACTATATCTTTTGTTATTTTAACAATCTGAATAAAACATAAAATCAGAATAACAATACAACAACGAGCTTCATACTAAATTGGATGTTGCTTCAAAACATCTATGATTACAATTAAAAAATCTTATTTTAAGGATAAATTTAAACATATTGTCAGTTTGTTTTTAAAGGTAGTTAATGGTGACTTAACTTTAACTAAAAATGTAAGAATTGAACTATTTAGTAATGAAAAAAAATTTGTTTATTGTTAATTTGCCAAATTTTACTTATTATATCCAAGGAAAGGAAAATACATTACAATAATAATAAGGAAAAACATTGGTGGCAATGTATATCAGAAGATCCTTTGTTGGATTATTTATTTCCATGTTATTACTGCATATAATATGACCATATATAATAACAGATCCTATATCTTTTTTTATTGCAACCCACATTTAATTTTTTTGATTTTCATATAAGATTTTTTTGAAAGTATCTGTGGTACAAGCATAAGGAAGGATGAAAACGAATTACTTTAATCTAATGCCTTTTTGATTCTAATTGTTGGCAGAAAATAACATGCTTTGCTGATAAAACTAATTCTTACTCACTTAATTCCTAACCTTTACATTGCATCATGGAAACTGAAATTTTTTTTCCAGTTTTAGATTATATGGTGCCATTTATCAAAAGATTCACAGCTGTTTAATTATGAAACTCAAAGCAGCATTTAGAAAGAATACCACTAACTGCTGCCTTCAATTTGGAATTAACAGCACTCAAAATTTAATTTGTGAAAAATCTGCAGTCACAAAATATTTAGGTACCACTGCATCTTACAAAGAAAACAGCTCTTGTATTTACATTTTGTTTGTTTGTTTGGTAGATTATGAATAGTGATAGTGCCAGTGCCTTGGGAATCCTTGGCAAGTCCCAGGCTCCAAGTGATCTGCTTCTCAAATTGGCTCGAACCACACCTTACTACAAGCGCAATCGACCACACATTTGCAGCTTTTGGGTAAAAGGGGAGTGCAAGCGTGGGGAGGAATGCCCCTACAGGTAAATAAATAAATATCATTTTAAATAATAATTTTAAAATATAATTTAATGAATTTATTATTTCAGATTTAGTATTTCTATCAGTTGCCTTGATTAATCTAACTGAATTTAGAATTATTTAGAGTTTCCAAAATATTCCAGGATTGATTCAAGGAAAAAAGCTCATATGTGTATATGAGAGAAATTGCTCAATTCTCAACTTCCATTGTTTTGATGCTTTTATTCCTATCAGGACATAGCAATAAACTCCCATTTTTCACTCTGTTTTTACCTCAGTTAAAGAATGAAGATGAGTGAACAAAAGTGAACATTAAATTTTGCCTAAACGTAAATAAAAAGGCCTCAAAGATATAGCTTTGCAAATTTACAGTGATGAATCATTATTAACTGGGCTGGTAATTTCATGATGAAAATGTTTGCTGACAGTCTGGATTATTCTTCCCTTTTACATACTTGTGAACACAGTTGAGTCCAGAATTGTTTTAAGACAGATTCATAATTTTGATTCTTGTAAATGGATTGAAAATTGGCCAAAGAAAGTTTTACTACTACTGTTTCGTTAGTTTCGGATACAAAATAGTTGTTTTGGAAATTTTTATTCTGTCTACTCAACAGTTTTTGGCCAACTACAGAAGCCTTGCCTGATTCATAGCAATTGTATCTGTGAACTCTTCAAAATTATTCTTCTAATAATAATGATACAGCATTGATGTTTATAAGAGTCTTCCTCATCTTCTTACTCATACTTTATTACATTCCAATAATTTTTTTCTCCTTAATTGAGAAATGTCTTGTTTCTTATTTCCCACTCTTTCCAGTATTTTTAATTTTTTGGTTGTTTATTTATTTTTATTATTTTTTCAGAAACTTAATTATTCTAACACAGTAGTAGTAAATGCAAAAGGCAAATTTTATCAATTTGACATTCTTGATTATTGCCTATCCATAACCACCTCTTATAAAAATTAAAAATAAAACAAAATCTGTTCTGGTTGTTTCAGTAATCATAGGTTTTATCAGATGTTTCACCCAGGAAATGCATAATTTCAATATAGAATCATCCTATTAATAGGCAAAAGTTGTACGATCTTTGTAAATTTGTAATTTGTAATAACCAATCACAGTGCAGCGTTGGAACACGCCAGGCATGACGTCATGCCCATGTTTAAACATGGCGTCTCGAATATTCTTCCCACTTCACGGCGACGGATTGCGATTACACAATTATTATCAGCGTATTGAAATTTTCTTTCCCACATAAATGAAGTTTATGCGTCAAAATTTATCAGAGAGTTTGTAAAACCTCGGTTTTTACATAATTTCTGCTGTGTAGCCACTCTCACTAATCAGCAAGTAGGGGACAATGACGAAGCACGTGCCGTCATTGTTGTCCACCAGGATTAATGGTATTAGCTATTGGACATTTGTTATTGTTGAAACTGGTAAATCAATTTTTTATTTTCTTTTATATTAACAAAATTTGGCTTAGTCATTCAAATTATATGTGGGCTGTTGCGGAAGTCATGGCTTTTAAAAAATGAGCTTAGAATATCTTTTTCAATCTTGTGTTTTTCAAAAATTTCAGGGTATTTCAAAAATGTAGCATTAGTTTTACTTCCGTTATTTTTGCCTCAATTTCGACGAGCCTATTCTTTTAAGGCAGCAGGTTGCCATTACGTTTTATAATGAGAAACCGCAGTGCTGGCTACTATGAAAGTGGTAAATCAATTTTTTTTTATTTTAACAATATTATAATATTATTTTAACAAATAAGCCGATATTCAAATTACATATGGGCTGTTGTGGAAGTCATGACTTCTAAAAAAATTAGCTTAGAACATATTTTTAAATCTTGTGTTTTTCAAAAATGTGGAATTTGTTTTACTTCCGTTAATATTTCACGGGTCGCAACTAGTATATTGTATTTTATGGGATGTAATGGTATGCCTTGGCTGAGATAGATCGATGTTGTGGCCATAGATTTGTTAATGTTCAGATTCAGGCTTTGGATGGAATGAGTTAGTGATAGGATAAGGAAGCTCAGACTCATCAAGGACCATTTATAGCACCATTAGGCAAGTTGCAACCTCAATTTATCACCCAAGTTCATTGAGTTTTGGCTTCCTGTTGACAATAAATGAACACTCTTGATATCTAGCTAAAGTTAATCCTTTTTTTCAGTGCTGAATGTGAAGTCAACCCAAATGTACTTATTTTGTGAAATTCATTTTACATTATTAACAGCTATCGAAGACATTGAAGCCAGCATGAATAAGAAAAGATGTTGTAACTGTTTGCGTCTTTGTTCTAGGGGTTTGTTGAGCTTTTTACTAACAACAACAACTGTTTATATTGTACCATTGAGATACTTTTTAACACAACTATATGTAGCTTTATTTTGCGAAGATTATGGATCAGCAAGTTACTGTTGAATCTTGGACTTTTCAATGCTGTCAGGATTTTATATACTAATAATAATACAATCTGGATCAGTGCTTGCATTCTAGTTTTTACAGCTATATGGACTTTTTACTGTGTGATAAATATAACTTTGCAACAATTTTGGGATGTGTTTTTTCTTCCTCTTTCTTTGGGCCACTATTTAATGAGGAGGAGCTCTTCATATCGAAGACCAATTGTTTAAATGCAGTTGCCTGCTGTGCATCCTGAGGAGGAATTCTTGAAGTTTCATCATCAGTATGTTTTGAGCCAGACCTGTAAAT
Organism: Thereuonema tuberculata; assembly: GCA_023159025.1. NCBI lineage: Eukaryota > Metazoa > Arthropoda > Chilopoda > Scutigeromorpha > Scutigeridae > Thereuonema > Thereuonema tuberculata. The sequence continues at coordinate 33,819,343 of JAFIDM010009631.1, forward strand.
GGAGCACAGCAGGGATTCTTCTAGAAAAGACATTTAAAAAATTGTTGAGACCTTTGCTAATCTGCTAAATGAAGAGTATTTGTTGAATGAATCTTTTAAGTAAGAGAAATTTGTTTCAATTCCAAAACATATGTTTTATTTTACCAGGAACATAAAGACTTAGAGCTTCTATCTTAAGTGACTATGATTCCCATAGTGAATGGTATTTTCCATTAGTAGATGGAAGTACAGGCATTGCTAACACTACAAATACAGTAATATTTAAAATGCTGTTTTGTGTTTTTGTTTATTTAATTATTTTGGTCAAACCTTTTAGCGGTTTCCTGTATTATAAAATATACCAGTCATTAATAATTTTCATTTCTATAATTGTTGTAAGTTTTAGTGATTTTGTTGTCATTTGATCTTTTCAGACACGAAAAGCCAACTGACCCTGATGACCCTCTGGCTGACCAAAATATCAAGGACCGTTACTATGGCCTCAATGACCCAGTGGCTGAAAAGCTACTAAGAAGAGCTGCTGCTATGCCTCGATTGGAACCACCTGATGACAAATCCATAACAACACTATATGTAGGCAATCTAGGTGATAAGATAGTAGAAAAAGATCTCAGGTAAGTTGATTCATTTTGGGAGAAATTCCGCAGTAATGTTGTTGAAGAAAGTTTGTTTTATAATAGTTACTGTTAACAATCTTCCTGATTCCTTACAACAATGGACTTGTTTATTTGATTTCATATTACTCTCATAAAGAGAAGCAATTTATCAAAAAAAAAAAAATACCTTTCTGTTTATATTTCATATTAACAGTCCTATTTTAGCTCTGTTGTTAGGCTTAGTTTAATAAGCATTTTCTGGCATAATTTAGCATTTACAAATGATTCATTTGCCTAATGGTTTCCTTGTTTTAGGATAAATTACCTTTCAGTAACCTTTCAAAATCATCCCACTGCCGAATCAAAACACTTGTCAAGTTAGCTGTTTGAATTACATGTTAAACCAGTTAAGATGATTAAGATAATCAAGCAGTTTATTATTATTTTTTTAAACTTTTGATCCATTTGAAATGTATTCTGTTGATACAGAACAAATTCAGTTGTTAGCACTTAAGGAATAAAAGCAGTATTGTAAGAATAGGAGGTGCAGCATATGGCCTCAGAGAATGAATTAAGGCAGATTAGATGAGAAGAAACTAAATTCCTGAAGTTTAGCCTGAGACATAAATTAGTTTTATCCATACAATCTCATCAGGATTTAAAAAATAAAAAAGATTAGTTGGTTGAATAGAAATCTACTGGAGTGTAGGAAAGAGTAAGGCCACAGAGAATGAATGTGAACACAATTATTATCCTCTGTATTTATTATTTTTGTAATTATGTCAAAAATGAAAATGCAGAAGTTTTATAAATGAGAAATTCTTACTGAATGTAAAGAGAAAGTGCGTATGAATGGCTTGCAGATGATATAGCATTAGGTTATTTTTGTGATTTCTGGTGAAAACAGCAAAAGGAAGAATTGATAATTCCAAAGAGATTAATTGGTTGTTGGTAGTTTTATGGCTCAAAGGCATTATTGGCTAATGGTATGTCATTCCAAGAGAAATAGCTTCACAAATGAACCCATAGGAAGATAGAGAATTTCTGAAGCTGTTCTCCTGGATGCCAGTGAGGATCAGAATGCTGCAGTGATAGAAAAATGAAATGAAGATCTGCTACTTAAAGAAAGCAGACAAGAAAGGTTTCATCATTTAAATGCATCATCATCTTCACCCTTTTTCCATTTTTTTCTGGGTGGGGGAGCATTTTTCAGCTCAATATTATGTAAAGGCTATAATTATGATGGCTGCTGCACTTCCCAAAAGCATTTTAGAGCTACTGCCTACTAAAAGAAAGCAGACAAACACACAAGAAAGGAAGTAAACATCCATGCCAATACTGGGATTCAAACCCAGGTTCAAGCACCATGTAGCTTTCAGGCCACCATTCAGACTACAAGGCTGTGCCTGAACAGCCATCTAAATGAAATCATTGTAGTTCATGGGAATGTAGTGTATCTGTGAAACCTTTCATCATGAAAAATTATCATAAAACTTTTTTCCTTCAGAGAGGGGAACGATGGAACAAATACAAATTGTTGATTGGTATTTCATATAATTTATTTCAGTATAAGAATAAACTTTTGCCAATTCTGTTTAAAGAGAAGTTTGCTGAACATCAACAATAAAATTTCATGCTTAAGTATAATGTTTATATTTTTCTACATAAAATATTGGAAGATAGAAGGATAAATCTAAAAAATCAATGTCTTAAAAGAAATCTTTTTATTTCATTTAGTAATTTTTAATATATTATGGTTCTTTTAAATTGTTAATTCTTTCATTCCAGGGACCATTTCTATCAGTTTGGTGAAATTCGTTCAATCACAGTGGTTGGTCGACAGCAGTGTGCTTTTGTTCAGTTTACTCAGAGAAGTGCAGCAGAGACAGCAGCTGAACGCTCATTTAATAAGCTTATAGTCAATGGGAGGAGACTTAACATCAAATGGGGCAGATCCCAGGCAAAGATTGTCACTGTTTCTGGCATTTACAAAGAAGGAGAACCAAAGAAGCTGGAGCCAGTCCCAGGACTCCCTGGTGGTAAGTAAAAAGAAAAAAATATGTATTTATTATTATTACGTAATTGTTTTATAATTTTGTACTTTTAATTGCTGGTATTACGTAGTTAATTCAATTTGAATTGTCTCATTAATAACTTAGTTTTTTAGCTCCTCAATTTTACAATCAAAAAGAATTGGAACCTTAAAACAAACACATACAGAAATTTCTTAAGAAAGGTTTTAATTTCCTGTTAATCAAAGTCTTACCACTTAAAAAGATATGAAGATTGACAAATCTTTGGGACATGATTTGACAACTGCCTGCAGGGCCATGTTTGTCTGGCTCACAAAAATGTGATATGATACTAACAACATGAAGCTTGGTGAACCATCTTTCAGGATGATGTCATTATGCTGGTATATGCTATTGCAGATATTGTGAACCATGATTGATTCGTACATTCACTCTTTGACAAAAATATTGATGCACCAAGAAGGAATTATCCAATTGAGACAAAATTTGGTACATTTAATGCACATGTACAGAAAACGAGATGCTTAGAATTTCAGAACAATTAGATGATTTATTGGACAGAAAGAGCTATTTAAAGTGAGCAGATCTGTATGGCATTGGTCCACCTCTGGTCTAGATTCAAGCTATTATCTGACGTGGCATTGATTGATACAGTTGACGGGATGGTGTTCTGTGGGATTTCTTGCCAAACAGCCTCCAATTGGTGGGCTAATTTGTTGACATTCTGGGAGAGTCAAAGTAGATTGCCGTAGCTTCGTTATCACCCAGAGTATATTTGTAATGTAAATTGTTTCCTGAAAAGTGGATAAAATAAAAGTATTGCTTAAAACACCATTCATTCCATTGAATGTTACTCAGTAACAACTAAGTAATTAGTGTCAGTCTGGACAAATGCTTAGACAAGGGATTGATTCTCTGTTATGAAAGACTTAACATGTTTGTTTTCCTTCTTTTGTGAAGTTTCTTTTTTAAAATTTAGTCATGCGAAGAAATTATTGATTAAAGGTCAATTGAGGGGCAGAGGAGGTATATTTTGAATGGTAACCTGGAAAAAAAGTTAAAAAAATGTTAGAGTATTTCTTTCTAAACATAGAGACTGAAAATTATCAAAATAACTTTATTACTGAATAAATTAATATTTTAATTATTGACATTAAAAATTACACGCCATTATATCATGTCTTAGCCTTTGAATAAAATTCTAAGGTAGCATTTTTAAAATGAAATTTGGATAATGTGGATTGTTTTCTTGTATTAGAAAAATTACTTCATGTTTTAGGAAGAAATATTTTGAAAGATTGTTGTAATTAGATTTTTATTTTATCTTTTTTCTTTCAATAGCATTACCACCTCCACCAGAAGAACTGACCAACAATTATTTCAACCTAAACCAATCCACTTTATTACCTCCTCCACCCATGGGAGTGCCACCACCAGGACCACCACCTACTCATGCACCACCTGTATTACGACCACCTCCCAGTAAGTAATAATTAATATTTTGTGATCTTTGTTGCATTTTTTTTAACTTAAAAATAATAAAAAAAAAGTATTTAAGAAATTAAAACTATGTTTCATAAGATTGTTTCATATCTATTTGAATTGAACTATGATAATACTACAGGTTTTCCTTATATTAGAATATCTAATAGGATTAGCAAATAATAAAAAATAAAAAAAAAATTTGGATGAGCAATTACTCAATTATTTCTGTAATAGCATAGTGTCAAATTTTCTCAAAGTTCCTCTGATCCCTATTAGATGTTAGCTCATAACTTGGATCTGAAGGAGGAGTGGGCCATGATAATATAAATAATATAATCCATTGAGGGATTTCTCCCAAGCCAGATGAAGGTGATTCAAATTGCTGCTCTTGTACCTTCATCAGGAGATGTTTGACAAATTAACAGTGCAGAAATTCATGTAACTCTCAATGTTTTGGAGAAGGTGATTTCATGAACAAGTGGTTTACAAATTTACACCAGGAAATTATGCTGCTGTCACTTGGCAGAAATTGTAGGTTAAATTTAGGATTTAAAGATGTTCAATACAGAGGCTTCCGAGTGTGTAAATTTAATTTCCAATTCATCTTTTTCCTGTTGATACTTCCAGTGCACTTTTTATCCTTTTATATTATCTGTTTTTTTCACTGCAGATAGCCCTCCTTCCATATTGACAGTCAGTTCCTCTGTATTTTAATATTACCATTAAACTCAGCATTGATATCTAATCTAGAAGTTCATCTTTGAATGTCTTTCCTTATTGGAATTTCCCTTGCAGTGTCTCTGTCCTCACTTCATTCCTTCTGTTTCATTACCATAGATGTTTCGTTAGACTATAATTACTTTTTTGTTTGCTAGTTACAAACTCATTGTAGAGTATTTGCAGACAGCCTGCCATCACTAGTGCAGCTATTCTGAAAGCCCCTCCAAATCCCTAATTGATGCATCATATTATTAGCTTTCTATTAATAAACTGCATTTTTTTTATCAAAAAAATATTTTAGCATATTGTTTCTTTCATACTAATGACTTTTCTTGTCACAAGTCTGCACAATTCTGCCATTATTGAGATTAATCATGTAATATAAAGATATTTAAGTTTTAAAAATTAAAAAGAAAAAGATATACACAAGATTTCTACTACAATTAAGTCATTCCTTCTAACCCTGCTCTATTCTTATGCACAAATGTAAGACCATTTTCAATGTTGATAAGCGATATCTGCTTAATATCCAATGCTTACAGCACAAGATATCCCTACAATGAACCATCGCTTGCAGCGCCATCCTAGCGAAAAAGTTCACCCTCTCAAATGCTAGGAAACAGTAAGCAAAATGGTTGACAGAGTTAGCAAATACCATGATACCAACAATGAAGTGAACAATGTATAAAGTATGGAGGGACTATATATTGGATCTCGTGCTTCATCTGTATTATTTTCTCAAATAAAGATGTTTATTTTTGCTTTTATTTTGTATGGTGGAAGATAAAGTATTTGGCTAATGGCAGCTTATTTTGTTGCCATTTTGCAATGAGCATTTTCAGGCATGCGTGTTGATAGGCGAGTGATGGATACAATCATAGCAATTTGCTTAGGACATTGAAAATGGCCTAAGTTACGGTTGTTTAAGTATCTCATATTACCCTAGGATTTTTCTCATGTTTGAAAGAGAAGGAAAGTACGATTGTTCTTTATTGCAATGAAGGGCTTTGAACTATATTTGAGTGTTTTAGTATTTTGGTAAAATAAATATAAATGGAATTTGTGTGGAATTTATCTATTTATTTTTACTAATTCATGTTACATAAAAGGATTGCTGTCTCAATCTTAATATTAGTAATATATTAATATCTTAATATTACCAATATGTCCAGAACTGTGAAATTAGTATGTGATAAAACCTTCAAATTTAAAGATCATTTTAAGATTGTGTGTTATATGACGTCTTATGTCAAAGAAGTTTGTCCTTTTTTTGAAGTTTTGAAAATCTGGCAACCTCATGGCAAGGTTATGTGAATGAAACTAGATACATGCATAAGTTTACTACTGAGTAAATTATGCACAGTACTATACAACTTTTGAGCTAATCTTTCACAAGAATAATAGGAGATCCTAGTCAAGAGTTTTAGAACTTTCTGTTATCAGTGCTCTTAAAACATTATTAGCGTAGACAAAGATCATACAGAAACACTATTTTTACTCATTAAAATTAAAATTGTTTAATAATCATGAAACTCAAGCAGGGTGTCTACCAACCGGGAATTGTATGGGAAATTTGGGTTGACATGAAATGTACGGGAAAATCAGACTATGTCGTTAAATTTTCAGCATTTTTTTTTTTGGTTGAACAGAATTTTTTGTGAAAATGTCCTTAAATGTACGGGAATTGTCCTTAATTTTTTTGTTTCAGATTCAGTAGACACCCTGTCAAGCAATGTTCCATTTATTTTATTTTTCTATGTTTTTGTTTTTATATTCATACTTGATATTCTTTTTTTTTTTTCTTTCATAACAGTAAACTGTAAGTAATACAAACTAAATGTAATAAGTAGATTTTTCCTGTGTTTTTTTTTCTTCTTTTTAATTGAAAGCTTACAATTTGAAATTTGAACATGGCTTAACAGAAGAATAATTTTTGATATTTTCAAGTTCTGAAGATAAGGAAATTTAAAGCGAAATAATTTATTACCAACATGAAGAGATGATACTAATTTGTAATCGCTCTCTTTCGTTTCAGTAACCTTACGTCCCCCTGCCTTGCCATCATTCATGGGTCCTCCAGGGGTTCTTCCACCAGGACCTCCACCCCTACGTCCTCCACCAGGCGTCAGACCTCCAGGTATACCACCCGGATACATTCCACAGCCACCGGTACCAGGTATCCAGGTGCCACGTCCTCCAATTGCTCCACAGCCACCGACACCTGTACCAACTGTCATCAAACCTGCCATTCACTATCCTTCACAAGATCCACAGAGAATGGGATCCATTGCACCAGCAGCACTCTCCTCTGTCAAGTGAATTGTGTACTATATATGTATTTATTCGAAATTCATTTTGTCTTTTGTATAATAAAAGAGACCACATTAATGACATTTCTTTGTTATATTGCATTTATTTTTAATTTTTTTCTTAGTTAAATAAAGTCATTCCAAGTGTAAAACATGAGGTCAGATTCTGTAAATTTTAGCTTCATATTAAGCATTTAATGACTTCGTTACAAAAAATCTTAAGGAGCAGAAAGGTCTAACTACGAATCCAGTTCTTTTAGCATTCACTAATTTACAAGTAGAATTTGAAGACTATTTTAAACATCTTAAATAGCTTATTGATCAAATAGTGTTTTGTTTACAGTACTATATACTGTGATTAATTTAAGAAATCTTTAAATTGCCAGCTTCTGCTTTTGTCATCCAGAGAATGTGTAGAACCTGTTATATGAAACTAAAGAATCATAATGAATCACTGAAAATACAATGATATTAGTTAATTTATTCCCATGTGTTCATGTCCTGTGTCTTTCATGTTAAGCCCACATTTGGAATTAAAAAAATAGAAATCAGTTTTGGAGTGGGCACTGCAGTGCCACTGTCGTTATATCAGTTATGAAACTGACAATTCACATACTTTGACGCATGAAGATACCAATATCATGATACTGGTTCATTTGTAATTGTAGTCATAGAGGAATATTCTGTAATTACATGGAATTCCTGCTGCAAAATCTACTGAAGTGTTGCTTCTTAGACATTCCTAGAAGATGAATGATGGAATCTTTCATTCGTATCTTTCAGAGAAGAAGAATATGAAATTTTATTTTCTACTTTTCTGTGTAGACTCATTCTTCCTTTGATTTTAAACTTTGAAACTATTCATAGTATTGTCAATATTAAGAGATGGAATCATTTTTCATTTTAATATTTCTGTTTTGCAACATCAGGAAGAAACGCCTGAGGTTTTGATATATAACCAAAAAATGCCTTAAGTTTTATCAAGCAAAGAATAAAATTTCAATTTACAGTAAAACTTCTCACATTAACAATATTGATATTGTCAAACAAGATTTCCATTTTCAAAATGTTTTAATTGCTTTTGTTTAAAAATAAAAACTTTCTAATTGGTGTACTTATCTAAAGACAGATTTTCTCTTTTCATACTTAGAAGGTGGCTAGTTATCACATAGTATGATAGATTTGGTCAAACATTTGTAATGCACCTTAATATGCATTTGAAAGAAAAAAAGGGTTAGAACAAAAAAAAAAAAAACTAAAATTTTAAGTTAAAATACAGTGATCATCTGTCCATCTTTAATCTCAATAGCTATATACAGTATGTATATATATATATATATAAATATATATAAAGCCGGACAGTGATTTGGGATTTGAAAATGCCAATATAAAAAAAACAAATCACTGATCCCATTGAGATATAATCTAATTATCTCCACTTCATGTGCTACGAAATTTGGAAACAATTTAGAAACTAAAACGTAACATTATCAAGACCTTGCTCTTTCAAAATTTAAAATTAAATTTAAAATATATATCAAATTTATTAAAAACGAAGTAATAAAGAGTGATTACTTATGTTAAATTTAAAAAAATCTGAGACTATGAAGGTAACTCCCCTGCTTTAATTGATATGGACTATGCTTAACTTTGTGATTTTGTTCACAGGTATCATTGATACCTTCCTGCAGTCTCAACACCTTTGATATTGAAACTGAATATGACCTGGAATTCAAAGATGAGCAATGTGATCATGCACTAACAATTGAAGATACTGCCAATATGGATGAGGCTACTGATTAAGATCACAAATCTCCCATGGCATAGTCTTCTTCAGCTGACTGTGAAACACAGCTGCCCTCATAAACTAACAAACTTACTGTGATATAAACAATGAAAAGATATTGATATGACCTTACCTTGAAGGTGATTTTTTAATTTCAACTTCATGAGCATTGATGGGTGTCTCTGTGTTAGTACTTGTAAGCATCGGTGATCATATTTAATACCTTCATTGAATTTACGTTTTCGCTATTACAGTCTTCAATTACAGGATTGTCATGTTCTTAATCAAGTGTAGATCACAATACCAAATTCTGTGACTGCACAAAGATATCAATGATACCTGTGAATAATAACATTAGGAAAACCAAACACCTAATTTAAGCACCTTAGCATTGACGATTGCCGATAAAATAGGTGTTCATTTTAAAAGTACACTACAACCTTATTTATTTGGACTAACTGGGACCAAAGGCAATCTAGAAAATCGATAATCCAGGTAATATGGGTAATAAGCAAAACAAATCCTTAAATAGACAGACTTACCATTTATTATGATAAAAAACTGTTTTGTAGCTTCAACGCCCTGTGACACTAGTAAAGCTTTCTTAAACTCGACAAAAAGCATTTTATTACCATAATTTATTGTACAATCTATGCAGGAACTGTATATTTAATCAAAATAAAAAGCGAATGTTTGGCGTACTTATAGTTCTGTTCTTATTATCATAGTTAAAATTATTATTTATGTGAACATTAAATAAAAAAATAAAAAAAAAGTCAACAAATCTGATCCGGATTATCTGGAGATCTGGATAAACGAGGTTATAGTGTACTTTGGTGGCGAGTTTTTCATCAAAATCGGAATGTACACTTTTTTTTTTTTTTTAAGTAGTCTTCCCTTGTGATTCTTGTTTTTCTTTAAGACTGGGATGATGATTGCAGTTCTCCATTGACTTGGTCCAGTATCCCAAACTTTATTGAATAATTTAAGAAAAACGTGGTGTACCACACTCTGAATTATAATTTCGGTGAGAATTTCACAGATCTTCTCTGGGGGATGGCTGAAGTCAATACTAATCTTCATTAATCTTTCTTCGAGTGATTTTGTGAAATTAATCCAGTTAGCCTTTCTAAAATTCCAGGATGGTTTAGAAAAACATAACTTGTGGTTTCAGTTAGAGTTAATAGAAATACTTGCAATAATGGGTTTGATTATACATCTACTATAGTTCTCTACTGTGTGGCCAGGAAGTTCCCACACCCCTTCATTGGTAGTCGTATTTTAAGAAAATATTTACACATTAAATGTCTAATGCGTCTGTTATTCGACATCGTGCTGTACACACAAGTTCATACGCTGCCACGTCCTGCTTGACATTTTTTGGAGCATATCTGGTTCAAAATGTGTCCTCAACTGCATTTGGGAATTCTTCATTTGTAAGATATCGACATTCAGACATGTAGGCCTTGATGGTTCCCCACAATGAATTGTCAGGCATCAAGAGGTTAGGACTTAAGGGTGGCCATTTCAATGGAGCTAGTGATGCTGGAGTACCGCGACCAATCCAGCGTCCTGGAAAATGTACATGAAGAAACCCTCACACAGGAAGAGCAAAGTGAGCAGGTGCCCATCCTGCTCTATCCATACGCTTTCTATAATAACCCGTGTCTTTAAGCTGTGGGATTAATCATGCTTGTAACATGAGTACATAAGTTTCGCCATTAACATGACCATCAAACAAATATGGTCCAAACAAATGACGAGATGTCATCGCAGCCCATATCATTACATGAGGTGGATTCCTCTCCAACTCCAGTGTGTAATGAGAGTTCTGTTTCACCCAAAAGACAACATTTCCAATAAGAACACCTGCAATCTAGTGTCAACAATTGAAATACCGTTCAATACTAAATATTTACATCAATTACTATATAATTGGGGATATGGGAACTTCCCGGCCACACTGTACATTAGACCTATATCACTGGATACAATAAGCAGATCCGGAGATGTATTAAAATGTAAGGTAGGTAGCTAGATCGCCATTTTTGTAGATGAGATCCATTGTTTTAGTAGTAAGAAATTCCTCGATTTCTTTTCCAGCTGCATTTGTGTCAGAATATCCCCATTTATGGAAATAGGCATTAACATCTTCACTGCCAACTACATGAATCCTTGTAGACAGTGTTAGTAGACATGCTGATTACATGGCACCGTGTTATGTGACTAGGCAACTTCTGTCAATTAGTATGCTACTGGCACTTGTAAGAGGAACTTGTATTGTGTGGGGGCATTGCAGTAGGCATCTCGAACTGTCATAAACAGTTGTTGGCACAGAACTTTGGTGGGTTTTTTTTTTTTCTCCCCATAATGAGTGCTGTACAAGGGCCTTGAAAAACACTAGATTCTCTAAATTTATTGATTTTATGTTGATATTTAGAATTCAGAATTTGAAAAAAAATAAAGTTCCTCGATCAAACATTTAATTTGATTTTGTATAATTTTTTTGAGGTTTTATGTTTATTTTTATTAATAAACTAGCTGTACCCGGCATGTGTTGCAATGCCACTCAAAGAAAGAAAGGGCTCGGTGAGAAGGGGCTGTAAATATAAGGTCCCGGTATCGGTCGGGGGTGGGACACTTAAGCCCTTGTGTCGCCATCCCCCCACCCAAGTGGAGTGTCCCTTCCCCCCATAGGAGAGCGAATTTTTCCTTATTTGCAATTGACTTGGGGGGCCCGAGAAGGGGCCCTAAATATAAGGTCCCGGTGTCGGTCGGGGGTGGGACACTTCAGCCTTTGTGTTGGCTTCCTATCACCCAAGTGTAGTGTCCCTGCCCCAAATAGGAGAGCGAATTTTTCCCTTTTTTGCAATTGACTTGGGGGGCCCGAGAAAGGGCCCTAAATATAAGGTCCCGGTGTCGATCGGGGGTGGGACACTTAGGCCCTTGTGTCGCCATCCCCCCACCCAAGTGGAGTGTCCCTGTCCCCCATAGAAGAGCGAATTTTTCCTTATTTGCAATTGACTTGGGGGGGGCCCGAGAAGGGGCCCTAAATATAAGGTCCTGGTGTCGGTCGGGGGTGGGACACTTCAGCCTTTGTGTTGGCTTCCTCCCACCCAAGTGTGGTGTCCCTGCCCCAAATAGGAGAGCGAATTTTTTCCTTTTTTGCAATTGACTTGGGGGGCCCATGAAGGGGCCTTAAATATAAGGTCCCGGTGTCGGTAGTGGGGTGGGACACTTCAGCCTTTGTGTTGGCTTCCTCCCACCCAAGTGTGGTGTCCCTGCCCCAAATACGAGAGCGAATTTTTCCCTTTTTTGCAATTGATTTGGGGGGGCCCGAGAAGGGGCCCTAAATATAAGGTCCCAGTGTCGATCAGGTGTGGGACACTTAGGCCCTTGTGTCGCCATCCCCCCACCCAAGTGGGGTGTCCCTGCCCCCCATAGGAGAGCGAATTTTTCCTTATTTGTAATTGACTTGGGGGGGGGGGGGCC
>JAFIDM010009631.1:33831863-33858786 GCA_023159025.1 Thereuonema tuberculata
CCTAAATATAAGGTCCCGGTGTCGGTCGGGGGTGGGACACTTCAGCCATTGTGTTGCCTTCCTCCCACCCAAGTGTTGTGGCCCTGCCCCTCATAGGAGAGTGAATTTTACACTTTACACAATATTTGTGTAGTTCTCATTTTCTCCACCAGGTGGATATTGGGTTTTTCAGGGGTTTACCCCTTTTCAACCCCTTGGGGGGGGAGTCCGGGTTCTAAGGTAGCCTATCTTTTCCGCAGGGTCCTAAAGAGTAATTCTGCAAAGTTTGGTCCAGATAGGTCAATGGGCCTCGGAGTGTATAAAGGACAAAGAAAGAAACAAAGATACATTCATTTTTATATATATATAGATAAAAAATATATCATTTATTCTATCCTATTTACATTTTATTTTAATTTCCTTGCCATATCAGTGGTGAAACCATAAAAAATACTCAAAATCTAATATTTAGGAGACACTTAGTGCAGGAATTAAACCAGAAGTGCCGCTTACACGGAGCCATGAGAGTCTATTTGAGTTGGTTGGAAGGGAGGAGGTTGAAATTTGTTATGTACTGACTTCTTATTTTACCATACATAATAAAAACATAAAATAACCTAGTGGCACCCGGGGATCACCAACCCTTATAATGGTGGCAGTGAATGTGTTAAAGTATACATTAGTGCAAGGAAATTGACTCAAACTGAAACGCAATGGTGAACCTTAAAAATTCGCAAGTTTTTGATCGTTTGAAAACTACAAGTAATAAAATAAAGAATACGAATTCATGTTCACATCATACCGAACATGTGATAATATGACAAGTTTTTGAGATATGCTGGTAATTGGTGGAAAGGGTATAAAGTTCACATGCGTGGCGTACGTAAACCATTCGGAAACACGTGAAATTGTTGTGTATGCGAGACTTGCATGTCTTTCATGAATGTGAATTTATTCTATTGGAATCCTATCATTATTACTCCACAAAGATGGATATAACAACCAAGGAAGTGGCGCAGGCAGTTGTCTTACTACAGCAGGATCACACTCAATGGTATGTCGCAGTCAGCTGTATCACGAGTCTATCAGAGCTTCCAGGAGACTGGTGCCTTTCATCGGAGACCAGGTTCTGATGGACATCGAGCTACAACTGCAAGAGATGACCGATTTAATATTAGCACTGCACTATGCAATGGTACTCAACGCTATGTCGCGCTACTGTTGCATATGTCGCAGTCAGCTGTATCATGAGTCTATCGGAGGTTCCAGGAGACTGGTGCCTTTCATCGGAGACCAGGTTCTGATGGACATCGAGCTATAACTGCAATAGATGACCGATTTATTATTAGCACTGCACTATGCAATCATAATTTGACTGGCATTCAGGTCCAACAAGAGCTGCACCATGTACATGGGGTAGCTGGACAGTCAGAAAAAGGCTACAGGAAGGAAATTTGACCCCACATAGGCCTGCAACAGGACCACTTCTGACCGCAGCTCATTGGCAAACCTGCCTTCGATTTGCTCGTGATCATGATGATTGGACTGAAGAGCAATGGGGTTCAATGTTGTTCTCTGACGAAACTCGAATGTGCTTACATGGCAATGACAGAGAAACCCTGTCTATCGAAGGCCTAATGAACGTTTTACGCAATGCTGCTTCCAGGAAACGGTCAGTTAAGAAGGAGGCTCCTGCATGCTATGGGCAGGCATTTCACTTGCAGCCAAAACTAATGTGGTGTTTATCGACCCCGGATCCACACCGGTGTACAACCAAAGTGCTACAATAATATGTATTGCCGTACGCTGGATTCATCGGAGAAAACTTCATTTTCATGCACGACTACGTGAGGCCATGCCGCTATTGCTGTTCGGGATTATCTGAATGCAGTTGGTATTGAGTGTATGCGGTGGCCTGCACAAAGTCCTGATCTGAACCCAATCGAACATCTTTGGGACCTCCTTAAGAGTAGAGTTCATGGTAGAAACAATCGAGGAGTTGAAGAGGAATGGAACAAAATTGTGCAACATGAGGTCATGAATGTGATCTGATCAATGAGAAGCCGAATGGAAGCTGTTATCAGAGCTCGAGGTGGCAACACTATGTATTGACTTGCAATAAGTGCTAAATTCAGCTCAATTTGTGGCCTTGTTTTTGTAATGAAATGAATGCTTTTGGTACTACACTTTTCCTATATTACTGTTTTCCTCACATTTTTTACAAAATGCTTTCATCCGGAACATTCTGCATGTCACGTAAACAGGACAAAATCCCTTCTTTGTTATTTTATTACTTGCAGTTTTCACACGATCAAAAATTTGCGTCATGTAAACAGAAATGGCATATTCTTTGTTATTTTATTACTTGCAGTTTTCACACGATCAAAAATTTGCGACAATTTAAGGTTTTGTGTTTCAGTTTGAGTCGATTTCCTTGCACTCAAGTGTATTAGAATTACAATGTAAGTTTTTAAAAGTGTGCATTCTAGTGCTGTTTGATTACTGTCAGATGATTTCAAGAAATTATATTTCTTTAATATTCTGTCGAGGTAACTTTTTGGCATTACTAAATGGCTGAAAAATTGAGATTAAGTCAGTGGAAGATCCTAGACCAGGATGACAAACCTATGGCATGTGAACAGGATTTGGTTGGCACTCCAGCATGAAAATGTTACATTAAAAATTTTCAATAAAAAAATCCAATGTACTTGAATGATGATACTAACTAATTAATTAAAAAAGTGCAAATAAGAGGTGGCACACTAGACAACTGAAAACAATAAGCCAAACTTAAGAGGCACAGTAAATAAAAAAAAAAATTATGTGCTGTGAATATATCAATGAAAAAACAAAACAAGAAAAGGACAGCACATAATTGATTCAGAAAGGCAATTTATTTATTCAATTGCTGCTCTTTTCTTGTTTTGTTTTTTCATTAAGTGGCACAGTAGTCTGAAATGGTTGTGAATTGGAATAGTTCAATACCTCAATATCAGCTGATGTAAAGATAGTCTATATTTTGTGTCTTAGAATCCAGATTTACAATCCAAGGCAACAGCAAATGTTCAATATATGGAATCGGCAAACTACCATCTGTTCAGCAGCTTGAAAATGTATGGTGGAGAGTAAACTTGGATGTCTCATTTGTTGCTGTGCTGGATATCTATGACTGTTTATACAGGTTTTGGCAGGAAATTTCCTCTTACAGGATAATACATTGGGTCATTCCATGCCACATCACACAGATCATGTAATCCAGTCTCAGATTTTAATACAATTTGGTACATTTGTTCTTGGAAAGGATCTTAGTTCAAATTCCAAGTTATAGGTTTCTAGGCCACCTGGATCTAGAGTAGCAGTGCTTCAAAGTTAGCATGTTTTTTCTATAAATGTTGTCGCAACCAATACTTTACAGAGACAGGTCCATGTGAGTTTTTATGTCTTTACTTAATGCTTTATGATTTCTGAAAGAAAATTTTGCTTATGTAAAATTTCCTGGCAATTTCAAATATGTCAACAAAATTGTGATAAACCTCATACTTTTTGAGCTATGGCTTTATGATTGCTAACAAAACATTTCCCAAAATGACGTTGACCTTGAAGCATAATATCATGAATATCTCAAATGGCAGACCAGATACAAAGATGGGACTTATACCATTGGAAAGAGCAGATAATTTCCTATAAAGTGATGTAAAAGAAACAACAACAGTGGGTTATTGCTGGGAACACCATCTACAAAGCAATAACATGCTTTTTGTTCGTTAGCTTTTCGTTTGTTAGATTTCATATCAACCTTGCAATACATGTTTTTTCTCTCCTCTTCCACCTGAAGGAACCCTGGTTGCAAAATACTTAGAAACTATTTTGGATCCATTGCTATTCATTATTATTCTTAGTAATGTTCTCATCATCATCATTTCTGAATTCTCAAAAAGTTGTTTTTTATGGCATTAGAAATGGCTGAGAAGGTGCTCGACTGCTTCCTGGAGAAGCTGGATTCTATCCCCTACCCTAGCAGAGGTTGGGGATTTCTCCACAATGAAATCTCCTTAGGATTTACAAAGATGAATACTGGGGGTTAAAGGTGATTGGGTGTCAGGTTGACCACCAACTCAGTCACATTGGTTAGAAGTTTATTAATGGAATAGATTCAGGAAAACTTTCCAGTAGTTAAAACTACATTATTTTATAGATGGCTGTGCAGCACAGTATAAAAATCAAAAATACTTTGTAAAACTTTGCCAACATAAGGATGATTCTGATGTTTTTGTCTCTCTGTCTTTCTCTGCAACGAGCCATGGGAAATCTTGTGATAGCACAGATGGAACAGTCAAGCACATTCAGCAAGGGTCAGTCTTCAATGTCCTTTTGATAGACAGATTGTAACTAGAAATGACATGGTAGACTTCTGCAGATCTATAATTCAAAATATAGTTTTACATTTAATAGCCAAAACTGAAGTTGAATGGGTGCGAGTTTCATTAGAAATACATTTGCTTCTGCAAAAACAATTCCGGCCACAAGAAGTTTTCATTATTTCACTCCTTTATCAAATAATAAAAATTGCTGTAAAAAAAAAAACAAAAAAAAAAAAAAAAACCAGTAATAATACAGTTTACAGTGGTATTTGACTATTCTGATGAGAGCAGTATAATGCAAGTAGATCCGCTGTACTTGCACACCAATTGCTGTGCTGCATGTATTTACAAGTCTGATTGGTACATTAGTGTCATAGAGAACATAAATGAAGATGAAGGTGATGTTCAGGTTAGTTTATGCATCCAAAGGGACAGGCACCATCATTTTTTTGGCCGCTATCTTGTGACGAATATATACCGGATACCACTCAATAACACTTTTTGTAATCTTTCAACACCTTTTACCAGTGATTTTGGAAGAACATACAGATTTGATAGAAATATCATGAAAACTATGTAATGAAGTGGCATGTAATAAATACTATAAGCATGTGTACAAAATTTAACTATGTATTAATATTATAAAAGTCTATCTCATAAAATTTGACATAATGCTGTTGGCTTATTAAATAAAATTGAGTCTAATAGTAGATATGATGATTGAATATTAAATGATGGAATTTTTGATAGCTCATCTTCTACAACAGTTATTTCAATAGTGTAAAACCAATTAGTTGAAATTCTTTATGTAAAGGACTTACGTCTGACGTCATTCCTTAATGGCGTCCTGGGGGAAGGCAACGGGAAACCACCCCCAGTATCTGTTCCCTAGTTTATCTACGGCTTCTCCTAGGGGTTCGCCCTTCGGGGGTCACTAGGTTCCGTAGACCGCGTAACTTCGTATATACGAAGACCACACATCATGATGATGATGAAAGGACTTACGAGGAACTAAACTTCTGAGTTGGTTCAAAGGAATGAGAGCAGTTCATTATATAGAATGTAAGTTCACAATCCATTTTGTGAAAGTGAAACAAAGTGCTTCATGTGAACTGACTCAAGGTGTCTGTCTACTTTATTCAAAATATTTCACTTGGGGCTGTCCATAAACTACGCACACATGTTGAGGAGGTTAGCTTGACAAAGTGTGACAGGGGATAGAGTCAGATAATATGTGACGTCACATTACATTTTAATTCAGTGCATTTTTTGAAATCAAAAGTATCTACTAAGAAATACATTAAAACACCTGCAATTATCTAAAAGTTTAAGTGAAAATATGCTTGAATATGAGGAATAAGCATAAAAAAATCAAAATTTCTCCATAATTTGATTTGTGTATTCATATTGAAATGTTCAAATATAACGTGAATCGTATTTTGTCCAAGTTAGGGTCAGTTTTTGTTGGGGCTTTTTTTTTTCTAGAAATTTTTAAAAAAGATACAGGAACTCTGGTCATTTTAGCACACTCAAGTCACTTTTTAGAGAGCAGTAACAAACGCAAAAAGCTATTAAATTATATAAACAGTTGCTTTAGAAATACTAAAATAATTTGTTGACTAATCTTTTTATAAAATTGTATCGTATTATTTAACTGTCAAAAAAGATACCGGAACACTGTTCTGGCTGAAAAAAAGCCCTGGTTATTGTAAATTGCAAAGTTCTCAGTTCAATGTTATTCCACATGCTAATGAGTTCAATAGCACTCAAATCAACCTTAGTCTTATCTGTATTTATGTAACTATGTTAAAACATTTAAAGCACATGCAACCCAAAGAAAAATGTGAAACATCTCATGGTGTGCAACATCATGAATGACCAGTCCATGGTGCAGCAGGCCAAGCTCTGCGAACTGCTTATGATCACACTGGTGCAGAAAATGTAGACTAGACACACGAAAGTGAAAAAGACGATGTAATTTCTCTGGATGAATTAGTACCAGTAACTGAAATCAATGAATGTAGGATTGCTTAATTAATGCATGTCCCTGGATTTGTCAAGACTTGATTAAAAATTATTTTTGGTATCAAATAATAAGTTATGTTAATTTTACTTTTTAACACTGAACTTTGATTAGGTACCTGTAATACAAAAAAAGATATTTTTAATTTCAGATTTTGGTTTTCTCTTAAGATCTAACTTTCAATTATTTGCACCTACCTATAATATTAAAAAAGAGATCATTTTAATTTTAAATTTTAATTTGATTTTTTAATGTTGTATTTAGATTATTTGATTTTTTTAATACCTACCCAAACATATATATATATAGTTTTTTTTTTATGTATAAATATGCATTAAGATGTAAACCTTGTAGAAACAATTACAAAATATTTAGTATATTTACTAATAGTGTATTAAACTATATTGAGAATTAAAATACATTCAGGCTGCATGATATTGCAATGTAATATTAGGGAGGGAGTTCACAAGATCATGACAAGTGTAGAGGGGGGGGGGGGGGGGGGGAGAGAGAGAGAGAGAGAGAGAGAGAGAGAGACAAAAATAACAAAATTTAGCTTCACATAGTTTATGGACAGCCCCTTTCATTGCAATGTTTAAACTAAAAGTTTTGTCTTCGCCTCATTTCTAATGTTCTTTTTTTAATCTTCTTGTTCTAAAGCACATGGTTACAAGTAGTTTTTAAGTATTTTTGCAGCCAGGGTTCCTGTTGAGCCTTATCGTTCAAGCAATATTTGATATTATCAGCGATGTGTAAGGGCTTAGCTCATTGTTAGGACAAGTGACTTCTCTCTCTATAACAAAAGCTTCTAAGTATATTGTGGACTTTATTATCTAAAAATTTCTAGCATAATGTTACCAACTGTATGAGGTTTTGCTATAAGTAATGTTAGGTTAAAGTATCTTAATATAAGTCTCTGCAGACCCTTGGGGTCATAGGAGGTAAGGCTCCCAGTGTTTCACAATCAACAGCAGCAGTCAGCCTGACTCCAGACCACCTTTAAGCCCAGATACCCATGTTAAGGGCACTGGGTGAACCCAAGAACCTGTCTGGAGTTTCACTGCAAACCCAGCTCCTCCAGGCTGCAGTCAAGTGCCTTCCTATTTAGCTACTGGGCCCAAGCTGTAAGTAATGTGGAGCTATATTACTACCTTAGCTACAGCAAGATTAGCATATCTGTTCAATTTGCCATTTGTTTTGAAAAATTCCCAATAGTTATTATAAAATTAAATATTTTCATCAAATTGTATTCGGAGCAATACCAAATTTCTTGTTTATTAGTTAGGATAATCCTCAAAATAAAGCTTCACAGTTGACTAATGTAAGCTTTTAAGTAGAATATATTCCCAATAGTTAAGTTTACTTTTGGTTTAATTACAAAAGAACAGTTATTAGATATTTAAAAGCAAACTGATTATAGTAGATGAAATTAAGTATTAAAATTGGTAATTTAAGAGTTCTTAATTTTAGAATAAAAGGTATTTTATGTTATTTAGTTGAAATATATATATAATTTTCTTGATTTTTGCAAGGAGCATAGAATTTGTTTTTTCCTCTACAAATCAGTGTTTTTATTGTTTGCAATGTTTTTATCTCCATATGTACAGCATTCACTAAAACTCAAGAACAAAATTGGAGACTGTTCAGCAAAATCAGAGTATTCAGATGTATTTAATTTGAATGAACTTAAAATTTTATAATTCAAGTCTGTCAAAGTTCAAAAATGCACTCCACATTCAGATTGCAAATATTTCAAAGCAAACAAGGAGAGAAAATTTTATTAAGAAACTGAAAGAAAAAATGCTACCTGTAAACTCGGTATCCAATCTAATATCTTCTTTTTTTCCAAAAAATTAAAATAAGCATTATTCATGAACATTCAAACTTTGCAATCAAATGTGAACTTTAATTGCAGTAAAGCTACCATGATGAGACAAACAAGACGCCCATCTGGGAAAAACAAATTGATATGTATTGCGATGCTACTGCCAAAAGGAAGGTGACAGTTAAAAAAAACATGTAGAGGAGTTACCAACCTTTATATTACTAATATTTCTGACTTTCTGAAATTCTTAGTGTACATGGAGGATGTTCGAACCTCCATATATCGAACTTCCACATATCGAAATTTTCTATATATCGAACTCTTAATAAATCTCCATGTTCATTACATAGAAAAACTGTTTCTATATATCGAAATTTTTTTTCAAGACTTATTGGGATAAAAGTGTGGATAAAGTTGAATTGCTGAAGAATATAGATAGCGGAATGCGCAAAAAAGACATTTCAGCTAAATTTAGTATTCCCACAAGCACAGTGTCGACTATTATAAAAAATCGGAATGCCGTTGCTGATTATCCTACAGACGAAGACATACTGAATTCATTTCATGAAACTGAAAAAGAAATCGAAGAACCAGAGGAAGTAAATGAATCTGAAAACATTTCCAAGCTACCGAAGAAAGAAATACGAGAAGCGTTTGAAACAATACGTCGTGGACTTCAATTCGCGGAGAATGTTCCTATGAAGTTTTTAGTGGACTGAATAAAAGCTAACATTTCTTTGATGAACTTTCTGCAAAACTGGCTGTTCAGCAAGATATTTTTTTAAAGTTTTTTTTAAAAAAATGTATTTGTGATCATTGTAACCACTGTCTGGATTATTGTTTTTTTTTTTTTTTTAAAGGTATGTAGTACTCAATAAATCTTTAATATTTATTAATTTTTTAATTACCTGTACTAATTTTCATTTAATGTGATTCGCATATAAATTAGAAATTGAGTTTCGTATATGAAAATTAGATTTAATTTTAATGTTTCAGGAGTAATTGTGATAAAATTCTATATATCGAAATTTCTATATATCGAATTATTTTCTGGCAATTTGCTACTTCGATATATGAAGGTTCGACTGTATTTTAACATTTTAAGAGCATTGAAAAATATATATACAGGGTGATTCAAAATACCATGTACAAATCTTAAAAGTAGGTTCTACTCAGCATGACAAACAAAAAGTTCAAATAAACACGGGTCTAGAAATGAATAGTTTTCTCAAAAAAAAGTTTTCGTTATTCAATGTATTTTATTATTATTATTGTTGTTGGTACGGTATGAAGCGATAAAATGTATTTCAAAATATTCAAAAATTTAAAATACAGATATACAAAATAGGGAAAGAGCGATTTAATAAACATTGTTGATAAAAAAAAGAAAAATGAATGGGTCTGGAAATGAATAGTTTTCACAAAAAAACGTAGTTTTCATTATTCAACGTATGGTAGGTCATTTCCTACCCAATTAATTGGGTTTTTTTGAACACTGTTTATTAAATCACTCTTTCCCTATTTATATCTGTTTTAATTTATGAATATTTTGAAATATGTTTTATTGCATCATACGGTGCCAACAAACAATGCATTTAATAATGAAAACTATTCATTTCTGGACCTATGTTTATTTTAATTTTTTTTTTATTTGTCTTACTGGGTAGAACCTACCTTTAAAGTTTGTACAGGGAATTTTGAATCACCCTATATATTTATTCCATTTGAAAATAATTCTTAACAATATTTCTAGACGATGTAGGATTGGATTTAAAGAATCTATAGTCCTGATTATTTTTTTTACTTTAATTATCAGCAAAGGACCTTGAGTAACAGCTAATGTTCCAAATTTGTTCAAAATTCTAGGAAATTTATGTCTATCCTTCCAAGAACAGGAATTAATAAAATGTCTTGAAAACTTTTCATTGTTACTAAAACTAACATTTATCAGCTATTGGAAAGAAAAATAATAACAAAATAATTTGTTTGGCTTTTCAATTTTCTTCTGAAACAAGAAGCCTAGTTGATAGTAGCTATAAACTATCAATTATAAGCAAATCCTTTTTATTATGTTTAGAAAGGGATCTTTCAGCAACGATACTTATTCTGGAATACTCTGAGACACCACTGGCAAAATTCTGATGAATGGAAGAAATTTTAATTTTAAAAAATATTTATAAAAATGCAATGAGATTAGAAATTATTTCATCTTATTTATATGTAGCAATGAGATTAGAAATTATTTCATCTTATTTATATGTAGCAATGAAAAGCATGTAAAAATGTTTTTTATAAAATAAAAATTTCCTTCTTAAATAAAAGTAATTTGCATTTGAATTTTTATAATTTTTCACTTTGAACACCAGAAAAATATTTCCTCCCCCTAGATTTACTATCCCTCAGTTAGGTTCCAAGTTTAACAGAAGACAAAAGGTTTTTATTAACCATCTTACTTCGGTTGAACTTCATATTTACTTTTTAATTTCTAGAATTTTTTTTAATTTGTACTGAAAGTTAAATGTGAGGAAAAATGCCAATAATGTAGCACAGAAACTTGAAATCTGTGTGGCTCAACTTCAGTTATGTAGACTTCATCTTCAATCACTAGTATCTCAAAACTTTTGGTCATTGAAGAATATGTGCATAAGTCTTAACCATTTCCTTTATGAAATATATTTAAATCTTAGCAAACTTGATACCAGGACCTTATTAGTTAAAGACATAGAACATATATTTCAGCAAATTCAAATACTCTTGGATATATTGCTTTGAAAGTTTTATAGTATGTCTAATTTTTTTTCTTAAAAAAAAAAACCCGAATAAATTCTAGTAAAATGAACTATTATATTTTCATATATTTTTCTTCTTTTGTAATATACATCACCAATGCTTGCAACTACAATTAGGAATAAATGAATTCACACAGCCATATGAAAATGGATACATCAAATAAAATACAACACTTTTAAAGAAAACAGTATCAAGGAGGGAATAGATATGGACAGCATTTGTGAACACACATTACAATCATAGGTAACATTTCCCAGTAGAGGAATATTTATCACTCACAAAAGTTTTTTTTTTATTTACAACTATACACAAATACCAAAACATAGTTCAAAGGAAATATCTGACATGAAACGGAAGCAGCAGGGAATAAAAAGTTTTTACTAGGGCTGTGCAGATCAAGTCTAACTTTTTCATATAACTCTTTCATTTGGCCGAGTCAATAGCTTATTGAAAAATTCAATCATTGAAAATAAAGTTAAGCTCAGAAATAATGATAAAAGAAATAAAACTATAAAAGATAAATCAAGATAAGTAAAAGCAAGAAAATTAGATCAGATATTTTTATAGGGCTACTATCTCATCTTAATAATGGTAAGACTCTGGTAAGTTTTATTTATTGATTTTTTTTTTATTATTATTATTATCTATTTCTTGAATGCAGCTTTATTGTAATATTTGAATTCTATGACTGCAAGTTCAATTTTATTGAATCACTTAAACTTACATCTAAAATTACAACACTAAATGTTAATTCAACAGATATCTGCACAAAAATATGTTCCAACGTTAAATAAACATTATTGATTTTCATTGTTAAAAATTACTGCTACAATGAACTTCTGATCACTAGAATTCAGTGAACAAATTTCAAGAGTCGTTCTCAGGCATGATTAGAATCTTTAGAAAGAGTTCATTTGTTTCAGCTTATACAAAATTTAATATTTTCAAGACGTGAAACATTTAACATTAAAAACTCCTAGTTTATCAGCAGAAATAATGTCATCAAAATACATTTTTTTTTTAACCTTTTACTGTTTTAAAGCATATTCACAAACAAGCAATTTTCATAGACTGCAAGATAGTTTACTTTGCATGACAAAGGTTAATATTTTAAGATCAATTTAAATGGGCAGTACATAAATAAATCCATCTTCACAAAAAAAGTCAATCAAAATATAGTTTACATTTCTCAAATACAAATTTTCCAAACTCTTGCTAATAGGACAGTTACAATAACTCAATCACAGAATGTTTTTGTGATAATTTTTATCCCAGCTTTACTTGTAATGTATTCAGAATAATTGTTAATCTCAACTTTACAAAACTTCAACATACTCCATCATAAACATATCTCATCAAACAGATCTACATCATGTAAAACTCCAATCTTCTTTTTTTAAACCTAGATTTTACAAATTCAACTTATGCTCTTCACTCTCTTTTGTTTCTTCAGGTATTTTCTTCAAGCAAAAAAGGAAATCTTTGTTTGAAGATTATGAACTATCTCAAAAGAGAAGGCAGTTATATAAAGCAAGACAGGAGCTACAATTTGGAACAGCATTTGTGTAGAAAATAATCAACGCCAGTAGAAAACTAACAAGATTATCTGCAGACACTGAAGATCCACAAACAATAAATAGCATTGCTTTAATGGAACAAATTAATAACCACATTTGAATATACTTTCTCCAATTCTATTTTGACAAGTTGAATATCACTTAACATTGTTGGGGATTACAGATTAGTAATAAAAAAAAAAAAGAAAAAAGGATTAATTGCAATATTCAAGCAGAATAAAACTGAATCTACAAAATTCATCAAGTCAATATGATTTCTATAAAAATCCATTTTTCTATTAGGTAGACATAAATGTAACTACATTTAATGAACGTTCATTAAATTTACTATTAATAATGGACGTCAAATTATACTGCACTGGACTTGATAACAGACTTAGTTAATGGTAGATATATTAAATGGTTGACAAAAATCATTGCAGCAGATTTGAGAACTTTGATACTGATACATCAACATATTACATACATTCACTACAAGTAATAAAGTGCATAAAATGATGTAGTTAATAAATATAGTTTGACAATCTACTAAAACCTATTAAATATTAAACTAAAAGTTTTAAAGTAATTAATAGTTTTTTAAAAAAATATATTTGATAAAGAGGACAGTGTTGGGAAAAGCTAAAAGGAGATCAATGAATAGGGAACTTATTCTTTTCATTCATTAAAATAAGTAAAACATTTTAAGTAACAAATAAATGGACTGATTATTAATGAAGTTAGATTCAGTGTTTCTAGGAGATATTCATTTGTGAGATGTTAGGAGTATATTATTAACAGAAATTAACTGCTTTTTAGTTAGCTATGATTGAACAAACTAATTTCTTTTGTCTAACAGTGATCAAGTAAGGTATTTTTTTTTTTTTTTTTTTATGAAGATATTTTAACAAGATGAGAATGTTTGATAAAGTATGTTTATATTTTTTATATAGTAACAAATTTGGTTTTTATGTAATTGCTACAAAACAATAACCATATATTACAGATTACATTAAATAGCCCCACATCTCAACACTTATTTTTTAATCTTTAATTTATCTGTACTAAGTTTCTGTTTTCGAGTAGCATTTGTCGAGTTCCTAGTTTGGAATTTACTTTTTTTTTTTTAATATTTGATTTTCCAAACAAACACTAAGTGTATTTCAAAGACAGCATTTTTCCAGCAGCAAATACTTTTTAAATTCCACACCTGTCATCTTATTAATATATTCAGAGTTGAATCACCAACTGATAAAATTAATTCTACAGTTATTTTAAAAGGAGCACAGCCCTAGTATACCACTTTGTTTTCATTGATTTGCAATGTTATGGGGATCGACAAACTGAAGTTTATCATTGAAGACAACATTGGCTGGATTCCACCAGCTACTTAAAAGTGCTGCATAGGATAGTCTCTGAAATACTCGATTTACTTTTTTTTTTCTCTTACAGATTAAATAATATTTCTTTTAATGCAACCAAAAAAATGCATACATTTATCAGCAGGCAGCAATGTCCAGGTTAATGTTCAAAAATCAAAGAACTGGTTTGAACGCAGTTTGGTTATTCTTACACAGCTAGATATTCAATAGACTCTTCTGCCAGTCATAATTATAAGATCTAAAATAATAATAATAAAAAAAAAACTTCAGACTTTAAGGAAAACACTAAGTGAATACACAAACCTTTGCAATAAATATAAATTCCCACCATAACAGAAAGCTGGTTGCTGCCAAATTATTAGCCAAGGATTTAATAGTAAACTCTGAAACCCAATTTCTAAAATACACTATAAAAGACCATCCATATCCAGTTGAGATCTCCAATTACTTTTCTGGAATGGATTTTTTTTTGCCTCTAAATGACTTCCATTACATGAAATTGCTGGAAGTTACATTAGAACTCCCTGAATATTTAACTAATCTTTATTTCTTTGAGATCACAACACTAGCTTCTTTAATATTTATTTCAAGATCCCCTGTAACTCAAGTGGTCCACAAGTCCCAAGCAATTAGGGTAGACAATACAAATTAAGAATTGCATAGAACTTACGTGCCGCCCAGTTTAGTATTTGGCCTTGCCAAATTATTAACCAGAAATATTTATCTACATATTTGGTCCATTGCTCATTCTTCTAAAAACCCAATTAATATAGCAAATTAAGGAAAATGTCAAACTACTTTCAGAAATAATAAATTTAGAAAATAATTCTAATGGCAGTGAGTAGCTTCACACAACCAACTCTGATAGGGTTTCTATCAACTTTATAAATTTTCTTAATGCTATCCCGAAACACCAACGTTTTTGCTTAAGTGCTACCTGTTGCATAACTTTAAACCCCATTTTCAGTTTAATACTGTTTTGAGTTTTTCATGAAAAAGCAGACACTAGCTTACAAAAAGATCTTTAATTCTCTTCCATAATTCCTATTCTTCTGTTAACTGATCAGGAGTAAAAACAGCCTCTGTCATTTCTAGGAATTTATTAGTCTCCCATTTTCATTTTTATTCCTGCAGTGATAAATTAGCATGTTTGAAACAAAATTCAAACTTTTATCATACAAGCCACGAAAATTAAGGATTTGTAACTGTCCAGGCTTGTGCTAACACTAGGTACTGCTAAATATCTAATGGAAAATGTTGACTGGAATCAAAAAGAAAGGTAAATCTTCATACTGGGCTTCTAAATATTATCAAGAGTTACCCCAGTCAAAAAGTATTTAATTGCCTTTCACTATTACAAATCGCTGTTTGAAATCACAGAAGAAAAAAAAAAATCAACTTTCAATGTAAGTTATTTGAAAAATTGGCTTTCAGTGTCCATAGAATAATCCTAATTTTCAAAAATAGCTAACCACTATATTGAATATGCTGTACTGAATATCTTATTTAACAGTTCAACAAAAACATCCTCATTTTGAAATTCAAAAGTAGCTTAACGTGCTGACCTTTTTACTTCGTTTTTTCTTGTTTTTGGAAGTCAAATTAAAAGAGATGCAGTTAACATAGAAATTTTCTTTTGCCATACGACATCAGTTGTCACAAATCTAAAAGTTCAAATATTAAAATCCTTAAAGAATAAAAGTATATATGAACATTAAAACATTCAAGAAAGAAAAAAAAAGCCACAAACATTTAAATCCACAATGGATATAAAGAAAAAGGAAGGAGCAAGCAAGGCCATTTAATATATAACAAAGCATTCTTTGTCGTCTTGTCAATTTCAACTACTGGTGTCAAACTAAAGCACAATTGCCTATGGAAAAATATATTTCTTTTCTCGTTAATTAACTTAAAACAACTAATTGTTATTCCTTTCACAATGCTGTTTCTCATTGATAAATTTTAACCAATTTTCTTTTTTAATATTTCTTATCACTTTTGTTTTGTTTTTTTTTGTTACCCCCATTACATCTTTATTTTTCTTAGCCTTTGGGTAATAAGGATTTTTTTTTTTTTTTAATCCTTAATAATAAAATGAAATTTAAGACAATTCCCTGAAATTTTCATTTTTTCATATTATTCTACAAACAGCAGTGTGTGTGTTGTGTGAGTGTGTGTTAAGAAACATGTCAGTTCGTGTTAAGTTTAAATTAAGAAATCTCAGTTTTAAGGAATAGTATAAAGTTTTAGTGAAATGTTAAAATTAGGTTTCAATTGCTTTACATCTCCTATACATCTTAACTGACATGTGAAGCAAATCTGAAGAAAAATTAGTGGCATTTCTTTTATGTGTGAGATCATTTAAATAATTCATCTTAAATTCTGAATTTAAGGTATTTCAAATAGTTTCCAGTTACAAATATTTTACACTTAAAGATCTAAGACCTCGTAAATTATATTATTGAATTCAATATATATTTTCAAGAGTTTCCAGGGTTTGTTAAGAGAAGGATTCTTGCTTCTTATTGACTCCTTTTCATAAAAAATATCATCCTACTCAAAGTTTCATTACTACAATTTGTTTGAGCATAATAAAAGTAATAACTCTGGAATTTCCCTGTGTTTAATTTTTTTTGTTATTTAGGAAACAATATTAAAGCTTGTCACAAAATAAATATAGCAAGATTTATTCTATATCAACTCAAAATTAAGAGGGGGACCAAATAGAAGAAATTTTTCAAAAACTAGATTAATGCAGTGTATATGAACTTGCTTACTGGAAAAATATCAAGTCACTCAAGAGTTTTTAAGTGTCAACTTAAAATTCCTTTTATCTAGACTTTGTTCCACCCCCTTCAAGACTTCGGGAAATCCTAAATTCCCAATATTAACTTTTAATGTAAGCCTTCAAAGACCAATAAATTACAACTTCAATCTTAAATGAAACACTGCTACCTGATGCATTAATGTATACATTTTTCTCACATATCCGCTAAACACGAACTAAAAATAGCTTTCAAATCTTGTAAATGGCATTCACTGATAATAAAAATATATATATAAAAACATTTCTAACAATGTACAATGCTATATATGCACAAGTATATTTTTTCCTTAGTAAGTAACAGTCCGTGGCAAATATATCATAAAAATCTTTTTTTTTTTTTTTTTTTATCAACTAACGATAAAAACAGTCTTGTTTTTCTCATATAACTCCTATTTAAAAATAAATTCATTATTTTCACAAACACATTCATTTCATAATTGCTTTAAACAACAGTTTATGATCACACAGTTGTTAAGAAGAGTGATGTCCTCCTATTTGTTTTCCACTTACAAACACTGACAGTTGCAGACACAATAGACAAAGATCAAATATGCTTGTGAAATGACAGCTCAGAGGTTGTGAACTGAAGAGCAAAATGAAAAAAGTATCTGTAACATTGTATTGAATACTATCTAAAAACCATGAACAGTCGTACAACATTAATGGGATATCTCAGGAATCTTTTACACTTGCTCCTGAAAAAGCTATTCAATTATATCTCTTAAGGAACATCAAATGGGAACAAAATTTCTCTGATCACAAAATTTCAATTTTTTTTTTTTTTTTTCAATCAAAGTTGATGCATCGATTTCTCACTTTGGTTATAAATAAATACGAAATATGGATCACTTCTGAACCTATTTAAGAAAATGTTTAAAAACAAATCATTGGTTTGAAATGGATGAAATGTCATGGCAAGCTACCGAAACCAAATTTTTATGATTACTATATTTCAGATGCCACTAAATAGTGCCCTTCAACATTGTATCTCAAATATTAACATTTCAAGCTTCAGAGTACAGTTCACCACTTAACAAATATTTCTAGATCAATCTTTGCCCATTAAAACTTAGGCCACTAAACTGACTGCAGTTGAATTCTTTCAAATAAATATAAAAGTTTTTAATCTTAAATGTTTGAAATATTTTAGTCAAAGTAATTCTAAATCATTTTTTATGGAAATAGTAACATCACTTTCAGTTCAAATCCAAGTTAAATACATTATAAACTTCAATATCATTTAACCTATCAGAAATAAAACTGAAATTTGATAAATTTATTTGAAAATAAATATGTGACTGAGTAAATTATGCACTATTTGTCATACTGATGAACTTTCAAATCTTGAAATTGTTAATAGTTAAGAAACAACTTTAAAATTCATTGTAAAAGCATTTATTACCATTTAAAAATAATTCTCAACATATTTCATGGCCTATACTATGCAATATGGCCAGAGATCTTTTTTTATTCATTTTTGCTGCCTGTGTTTCTTGATTTTCATGCATAATAAATTTAAATTGGTTAAGATTTGTTAGTTGCCAGATGTGACCCTTCATTCTGTCTGCAACATGCCACCAAAATAGTTATTTCACGAAGCAGGTACCCACAACATAATGCTACATATTTCTGAAGCTTAAGTACAATGTAATGCCAGCTGTTAAGAAAAACATAAGCCATGTAGCTAAAACATCATTTACAAAATTCCATTCTTTAAGCCCAAGTTCATCTTCAGGGTTCCACCAATTCGTGCTTCCTTCATTTGTTTTGGGTTTTTTTTTTTTTGGTAATATGGGCTTCAACATTTTGTAGTCATTCTCACCATATTTTTTTAAAATTATTATTTAAATATTAAATTCTGTTGTTTCATCATATTTTAATTCACCTGGAATTAAGCTGCTTCAAGAAACAGAACCATTATCATGAAAGCGAAGAATTCTGCCTGACAGGATAATAAACAAAGTTTCCACCAACTTGTAAAATATACCTTACTGATTACTATGTCCATCATGAATGATTTATATATTTTAAGACAATGTCAATTGTTGCACATCCTGAAAAAGATGCAATAATAAATTTCCAAATTTAATCCCCCCCCCCCCCTTCAAATTTGGGTTGTTTCTAAGACCCTCCATGGTTGGTGGAAACCTTGTCCACACTTACATCAACTAACATCACTTAGTTTGCTTCAATACTGTTGATTCATCACATTTTAAACAAAATAATTCTAGTCTTTGAATCCACTTGCTTATAAGAAAATGGAACTGCCATGATGAAATTTACAAATTCTACAACTAAATATAAATTTAATTTCCCTGGTTTTCCTGGTTGGTGGGAACCCTGAATAAGTATTTGTAGACAAAACAGCACTCATGAAATGAAGTCCATTTCTGTGTCAAGTTTGCCAATAAGGTCCTTCATAAGAATGTGAAAGCTCTTTCAGTAACCACCGATGGAGAACTGTCGTCCACATGTTCTCCCATTATCATAGAGGTCTCTTTCCATTGGGGAAACAGGGTTTTCTTGCACTTCTATTACTGTCACTATGAATTCCTGTCGTGCTTTGAGAAACGTCTTGGCCATGGCAATGGCCATTCATACTGGCGGGGGACAACACCATTAATGTTGCACTCAAAATACCGAAACAGACTGAACCACCACAGGCGAGACAGGAAGTTATTGGGACTGGCAGCCTATAAGGAAAAAAAATAGCTAATGAATACAAAATTAATTATCATAAAGAAATAGTAAGGAAAATAAATAAATTAACGAATTTTGTAATACAAATTTAATGACATGCTACAGCTTCAATTGCTTATTAATATTTGTAACAATGTAACCACTATTCTTTGAAGTTAAAATTCCCCCAGTTTTCCTGAAACTATCTTTCTAGGTTTACAAAAAAATTAGTATTGTACAAGTAACAATACAAAATTTTAAGTATCAATTTATTCGCTTCATCCACTGTATAAAACTTTTTATTTTTAAATGAAATTATTCAATCCTTTTTATTCAACAATGAGATCTCTTCCTTTATAACTTCAATACCTTCATTACTAAAAATCAAATTCTTCGTATTAATATTTAAAAACAACTACTTTAATAAATACAACCTCAATCCCTCTTATAGATCTAATGCCAGGTTGTTGACATTCATTAATAGATTTCCTTGTGTTACACTCTCAGGAACTTAATTCTTTTCTTTTATAAAACCAAGCACAACAAAAATTGAAGAAATAAAGCAATAAAAAAGTGAATAAAAGCAATTCCTTAAAAGTCTTGAATTTTTACCCTATTAAACTAAGTTCTCTGAAGTTTTCCTGTTTCTAGGAAGTGGTCAGCATCTATAATGAATCTCAAATATTTAATTGAATTTAAAAGTGTTCATTATTTTCTTTCAAGTTATTGTGCCGTTCCTAGTTACTGCTACATTTACTGGCTTTGTGTAATGCTATCAAACTTATTTATCATCATGTTTCCTAATATCGTACAGAGCTATTTCAGTGATTTTTTTTTTTAAATAAAAAGATTGAGAACATATTTTGAGAATAAAAAAGGAT
This sequence comes from Thereuonema tuberculata, assembly GCA_023159025.1. Classification (NCBI taxonomy): domain Eukaryota; kingdom Metazoa; phylum Arthropoda; class Chilopoda; order Scutigeromorpha; family Scutigeridae; genus Thereuonema; species Thereuonema tuberculata. The sequence continues at coordinate 33,852,167 of JAFIDM010009631.1, forward strand.
ATGGGACGCAGTAAAAGTTCAGAACTACTGTCATAAAGTAATTTTCAATTACATTAAAAAGATGTTTGCTGATTTTCATTTCAAAAATTAAATTATTTCATGTCATCACATACAGAAGTCAATATAAATATATCTGAAGAATTGTAAATATGAAAATATACTAAAACACAATTAAAGACAAATTAGTATAATATTGTTGAACATAAGATTTCACAATCAAAAGAAACATGGTACCTCCACAAATTAAACTAAAAACAAAAAATACACATTAAAAATAAAATAAAGAAACTTTATGTGCTGACCTCTGCCAGCCTCAATGAATTTTTTTCTATGCACAATTAAATAGAAGTGCCTAAAAATATAAATCAACACATTAAAAGGTTGAGATCCAGTGTTTTACTAAGTGACATCCCCAGCATAGCTATTTCACGTTCATTAGCATTCATCAGCTGTGAATAGCCACCAGTAACATTTCACAGCTTAAAGAGTCAACAGACACCTGATAAACTAACAAGAGCCACTGAGGTCCCCTCACTTGTAATCAATAAGTAGATTCTTACCTTCAAATTAATATTGTTGGCAATTGTGTGGTACATCCAAAATACCCTTGTGGTGACGTAGTACGCTATGAGGACATCCACTGTATAGTGTCCCCTGGATATTAGCACCATAATAACACCAGTGACACTCATCAGCCAAGTCAGCCAATGAAGTAAATAACATCTACGTGGAGTGTCTATGGGAAGAAAAGAAAGTAAATAAATTCAAGCAAGTACAGAAGGCATACTTACGCCGATTATCTTTTTATATACCTCTATGCAAATTTCAAATTTACATTAGAATATGAAATTATTTAGGGCTTTCAAATATGAATCTAACAAACATTAAGTCGAATTTATCCTGAATAAAAACATTGAAAACTACAACAAATGTAGAACTTTAATAATTATAAAAACTTTAGTTTATAATATAAATTTCATATGTGTGTGTGTGCTTCCTGTGCTCTACAATTATCAAACTTGTCTTAGCATAAATAAAATATTACAACAGAGAAAACAAAATCCAAAATATAATAAAGAGATGGAGGTGGCAGATCAAACTGCAGGTCTGATTTCTTCAGCTGAAAGTCACTAGCCACAACTAATGTTTACCCATTTCACTTTCAATACTTTATTACTGCAATTAATAAATAGTAAAATATGTGGAAAAAAAAAAAAAAGTCAAGATGTAAAACAAAAAAAATACTAAGAATAAATATGTCAAATATTTCTAATAAGAAATGATCTTTCATTTTAAATCTCAATTTATTCATTTTGTCAATTTACATGTAACCTACAGTTCAGTTCATGAAAGAAGAGCTTTTGATGATGTAATTTCCTTATAGATTGATCTTTCCAGGACGTAACAGCGTCATCTATTGATAAAATCCGTAACTGAATCTTATAAACATTACAAAAACATTCTGGTTTTTGTATTTTCTACAGGTACGAATAAATAATACTTCAAAGTGAAAGAATTACAAACGTTCCACACTATTCCCCTTGCTTGGCTATGCAAAGTTTGTCCTTTCTTGGTCAAGCTTATGCAATCACAAAACGATGCCATCTTGGACTGACTGCTCAGAGTTCAAGTTGATGAAGTCATGACTGGTGCCGTTTGTTCCAGACAAAATTGATCGCTAAGTAATGACCATAAATGACAAACCCTTCTTTTTTGAAAACTACTATAACTACCATAGTAAAAAGAAATCAAAAGAAATCAATAGTTCCAATATAACTATTACAGCAAGGTAAGTTGGATAACATTAGCTATAGCACTTATTGGAGAAAATGCTGCATAAAGAAGCCTAAGTCACTCTTCATATTTGAGCATTAAAATATTTAAACACCAAAATCTAGTCAAACACATATGGATACTGAAGTTACAGCAAGCAACTTGAAATGACATTGCTAATTTGTCAAGTTTTCAAAAAAAAGCAAATTTCAGCATGGATTTGCAGTATTTTTTAGCAATAATGTACGAACTTATTTTAATATTTCTCCCCCCCCCCCCCCACACACACCTGTTGATGTTACACATTGATTTCTTTCAGTAATAAATTGTAATTGTTTACTTAAATGACTAATTTTTTTAAATGCATACTTTAACTACAAGTAAATTTCAATATATTAAATCTAAAGATGACTACATCAAAATCAATACTTACATTCTTTGATGATTAAGTATGAGATAGTAAGAATCACGGTGTGTCCACTGTAAATATAATCGCCACAGTATGTATGCTGGCCATTAATTGATAAACCAAACCCACTCATAAGCTGAAGGACACGTTTTAAAACTAGTAAAGGGCTTGTTGAATTGGCCTAAAAATGAATAATAAAACACATTCAAATAAATACAGTTTGCAACCAATATATTAAATACAGAGTTAAGTTGTAAGCATTTATATAGAAATTTCAAGAAAGTTGTAGACGGTTTCAATATTTTGATAAGTCCTGTAATACAAGTTACTTCTTAATCTCAAATTAGTTGCTAAAGTAAAAATAATTAAAAAAAAAAAAAATGAATAATAGAGAATGGAATAGTGAGAGTAATGACTTTATATTTTTCTTATTCTTAAAATTATTGTGCTTATCACATATTTAAATAAATAAATGTCCTCATTTACATTTTTTTACTCAAGTCAATGATGTTTCAACATGAATTTTATATATGAATTTTTTTTAAACTGATAATATAAAACAGTGTCGTTTCCTACTGATGAATTACAAGTTCTGAAAGAAATAACCAATATGCAAGTTTTCTCACTGGCATTTTCCTTTTAATTCTGACCAAACAACTGATAGTAATTTCAGAAAAGCCATTTCTAGAGTCATGAAGAATTCATTTTGTTTTTATGCTTTACATTCATTAACAATAATCTAGAACTTCAAACATTGCAATACTATTTAACAAAAATAAATTTTAAATTACAGAATTCACTTAATCTGAAATTATTAATTAGAAATTAATTTATCATTTTATCCATTATATTTATGAATACCAAGAATGGTTGAAGAGGGAGAGGAAAGAAAATTTCCTGAAAATAAATGAAGTGATTCTGACCTTACGGTAAGTTCAAAACTCAGAACATCAATGGATGTAAACTTTTTTAATAATTTTGTGGAATAACAAGGCACTTTCAAATTCACAGAATATTTCATTTTCAATAACATGTATAAAAAGATCCTAAGTAATTAATAAAACTATACAGCTTCACATTTTTTGAAAAATGTGTGATAAATATTTTGTTTTGCAAAATCTTTAAGAGGCCAATTTTATTAATTTAATTCGGCTGCATCATTTTTTTTTTTTTTAAGCAAACGAAATCAAGGTAATTTAACAGAAAGATCTTTAAAATATAAAATACTAATGTTATCTAAGTAAATTGGCACATTTATTTCATATTTTAACCTAATTCACAAAATGTAATTTTTTAAACTATACTTCATTTAAAAATCATTTGGACTTATGAAACTGCTTTTTCTTAATCCTTGACAAGGCTCAAGAAGGTGTGTGTATGAGAAACAAATATTAAATAAACTTACCTTTGGAGAGCAATAGTAGGTCATGCTTGCTACCGGAACCTGTGTTACAAACATGGTTATACTTCGCATTAAATATAAAAGACCGAGGATCAGGAAGACACGTCGCATGACAATGAATCTAAAAAATAAACAAAACCATCTATGATTGCATTTGTTGAAGGCTTCAGTCAAAATTAGTTAGTTGAAAATATAAAACAGTTTGATGAAAAATAGTGATTTAAAGATTGCAAATAAACTGGAACTGCCTCTTCTAACTAAACAACAAAAAAGGAAATGTATTTTACATTAGATCAGATGGAATAGTCCAAAAATAAATTAATTAGTTGCTGCACCATTTCTTAAAATTTAGCTACCCTTATCACTCATTCACTAATTGCAATTTGTTATAGGCATATTTGTTTCATGGCAAAATGCATTGGCAACCATTTTTGAGCATTATGGAAGTTAACCTACCTCAATTCCTATTTATGGCAGGAATGTAGGATGAAACACAAAACTTATCATTTGCATTATTTGCACAAGATGTTTTATAAGAAATTTAAGTTCAAAATTGAGTTAATTTAAAAATGATGTTTCAAGGTGTAAATTTTAAGAAAAGATAAGCTTTAGGGCTGAATTTTATTTATTTAGCTTTTTATTATGCTATTATACTGCATGTGTACAGCCACAATTATTAAGAAAGAATTTCAGCCTTGAGACTTTTCTATTCCCTAAAATTTAAAACGTCATTTAAAAACAAATAAAAATTTGTTTCATAATGATTGAAATTAAGAAAATTATGCAACGAGAAATAGTTAAAAATAGCGTTATATTCAGTGTTTGGTTTTATTCCAGACTCTGACAATAAATGCGAATTGCGATATATTAATTTCTGAAAAGCTAGAAAGTGACAGAAATTGCAATGTGTTCCAACACAAATATAATTTCTTCAAAATGATAAAGCAACTTGTTTTGTATCAGTCAACATTGCAGACTCATCCATTGTAAGCAGAGATAGAACACCATCTAGCCCTTTAGCTTTAAAAATAGTGGCGTAGTCATGCATTAGATAAAAAAGCCTAGATCTATAAATAAAAATATTTCCCACTTTAATAATAAAAGCAATGAAACAACTATTGTAGTATACATCAATAATAAGGCAATCCAATAAAAAAAAATCAAATATCTCAAAATCTACCCTTCCCTCTTTTTTTAAAGCTTCTTCCTGCATTTACATCTCACAAAAGGATAATTCAATTCACAGTGGACAAGGTAAAACATCTCATTACTATTTCTTAAAAGTAAATGGATTGCATTTCTGTTCACTTTAAATAACATATGGCTTATAATTAGTGAAGAGAGATTTGAATAGGTTCCATAGAATTGATATATAAAACGGTATAATATCCAGTGGCCTTTGGTTGGTTGGTTGGTTGGTTGGTGTTTAATGGCGCAAAAGCAGCTGCGGCTAAGCTGCGCCAAGAAAGGTAAAAAAGAAAAGAAAATGGAATGAAGACTAACTACATGTATCTAGCTAAAAAGGACAAAAACAAGAAAAGAACAGGTAGTGCGCAAAGTAAGATAACAGGATATAGGTAAAATGATAGGTATTTAGAAGTAAAAAATCTGAGAATTACAATAGAGTGGCAAGGCCACATTGATGAATGAAGTGTAAAACTGATGAAATGGGTAAAAGATCATTATCATTTAAAAGCAATGAAATATGAAACGGAACATGAAATTTAAAAAAGAGGATAAAAGCACTGACGACGATGTTGAGTAAAAGCAGGACAGTCAATTAAAATATGATGGACGGTTAAAACAACGTTGCACGTAGAACACTGGGGAGGTGGACGATTGAGCAATAAGTAGCTATATGTCAGTCTTGTATGGCCGATCCTCAGACGCACCAGAAGAACATCCTTCCGGCGAGTTGGAAACAGTCGAGTGGCAGGAGAGGATAACGAAGGACTGACAAGACGAAGTTTATTGCCGTGAAGAGCATCCCATTCGTGTTGCCAGGCAGATCGGAGACGAGAACGTATAAGTGCGTAGATGTCAGAGGCCGGAGTGGAGATCCGTCGCAAGGGTAAACTAGCAGCAGACTTTGCGAGAGAATCAGCGTGGTCATTGCCGACAATGCCGACGTGGCCTGGGATCCAGCAGAAAATGATAGTGCAACGGTGAAAACGCTGTAAAAAATCTAAAATGGATAAAACAAAAGGGTGACCCTTCAGGGTGTGACTGCACAGTGCCCGCAAAGCGCTCTCAGAATCACTGTAGATAAGTGTGTGCGTAAACTTCTCCTGCAAAGCATACTGTAAAGCTAGGAAGATGGCATAAAGCTCAGCAGAAAACACAGATGCCTCAGAAGGAAGATGAACAGCACGACTGAAAGTAGCAGTGTAAAAAGCAGCTCCAACATAATCTGCACCTTTAGATCCGTCGGTATAGAAGATGTTGAAATCAGAGTGACGGGACAAATGATCTTGATGCAGAGACTGAAACACTGTCGAGGGAGTGTTGGTTTTCGCAAAAGTACGAAGAGAGAAATCACAGGTGGGGAGAGGATATTTCCAATGCGCGAATGGTGAAGTAGGTAGAGTGGCAATGTGAAGGTCAGCGAGCTGTAGTGTATTGAGCCAAGTCGTCACCCGATGTCCAAACGGTGGTATAATGGAAGGACGATTGGTGAAAAGGCGTCGTTGACGAGGACGACACACACATTGATAAGCAGGATTATTGGGAAGTGAAGAAATACGGGCGAAATATTGGAGAGACAAAACTTGTCGACGAAAGTGCAGGGACGGTTCCAGAGCCTCTGCATACAGGCTGGGAATCGGTGAAGTACGGAAAGCACCAAGGCAGAAGCGGAGGGCCTGATGGTGTACAGGATCAAGTGTCCGAAGGACAGACGGTCGCGCAGAGCCATAGACAATGCAGCCATAATCCAATTTGGATCGAATAAGGGCTCGGTAAATGCGCAACAAGGCCAAGCGATCACCACCCCATTTGGAATGCGAAAGCACTTTGATACAATTTAGTTTTAAAAGA
>JAFIDM010009631.1:33858796-33874026 GCA_023159025.1 Thereuonema tuberculata
CTCCATGGGTGGTCCCCTCACCACGTACAGGAACCCGCACCGAGGGGATCCAGTGGCCTGACAATTGCAATATGCCGTATCCCAAGGTTAAAGACAAGTTAAATTTTCCATTTGTTGCTTTTCTTCAAATGATCAGCGACATTTTTATTTTAGATTATGTATTTCCCTTTCCAAATTTTATTGCTGCATGGAGAGTTACATGCTATTATTAAATAATAATAAAAACTTCAGAGATATTATAATATGTTCATGCTCTTTAATAAATACATTATGACTAACTCCCAGTTGTTGGGTCATCCTACAAACAGTCAACCCTTGCCTTTTGTGGTTCAAAGATTCCTAAATAGAATCATTAATGAAATAAACACTTAGGGAGGAGAGAAAAAAGAAAAAAAAGAAGAAGAGGGAATGGTCGTCTCTGGCCATGAATCTCAAACCCCAATATAAAACAGCTTTGAAGAAGAAACTTACTGTATTACAGGAATATTATCACTTCAGATAGACATATTTTAGCAAAAGAGCACACAACACTTAGAGGATAAGAGGAATAAAAAGGAAGCCCATAGCCTTCCAGTAGCTGATGTTGAGCAGCTAATATTTTATTACTAAGAGGCAATGAACTTCCACATATTTGTAAGACTGCATTCATTTCGATCTGACTCCTGCAAAGAGTCAAATTTTCAAGTATATAACGGAATACAGGTGACTGAACAACACATTACAGCAGTTGATAAACACACAATCCACTATAATTTCTGCAGTTCTTCTGTTTGACTTATTTGTTGAATCTAAAATGAATCATTTACGCTTCATTTTTTTTTTTATTTTACTGCATTCTTCCTGTTTTCATTTTATGAAGAAACACAAAAATCTCTGGTAAACTGCTTCAGCCCTATGTTGTAAGCTTCAAAAAAGGGAAAAAAAAAAAAATACTTTTTTTTTTAATGAATATTTTCTGCAACAAGAATTGGTATAATTTATGTTTAAACATCGTAATTTGCAGTAAGTAAAAAGACCACTTGAAGAAACAAAGGACAGTATATCAATAACATTTGTTCAATTTTTAATCTACTTAAATAAGAAAATAGAACCATTATTTCAGTGAATTACCAAAATTTTGTAGACTTACCTGTATTTCTTTAACCAAACTTCAATTTTTCAAACTTACAAAAATCTTCAAATTCGTAACTTTCCAGGTGCTGTATATGAACTGTGTACATAGATCATATAGCAAATTTCAAGTAATACATAAAAAAAAAAGAAAAATACAAGGAACAACCCTTAAGACTTAAATAATGATCAACAGATTAATATAATAAGATAGTATAATAGCTTAAAAGTTATGATCAAAAGATATACCAACTACTTGTGCATCATGAAATTTTAGAAGTGGTTTTATGAGTAATTAAATAATTTCTAAATGGAGAGAAATCGCCAACCGGACAATAAATATGCCTTCGCCCATAGAGCCAACATCAACGAGAATTCTGTACAACTGTTTCATCCTTATTGGGGAATCATCAGCAGAATCTACTCGTTGATGTTTGGCTCGCCGTGCGAAAGCTCTACCCAAAAGCAAATGCGATCCCGCGAACGGCCCACCGGGATAAACAATAAAATAAAAAATGATCCTGAAAGATCCACAATATTAACCCCTTGTCCTCTCACTGAAAGGCACTAAGGAAATTAATTTCTGTTATAAAAATATTTTCAACTTCAATAAATTCATTCCAGTAAATTTGATATCTTTGTTTTTATTCAAAACCCATTTTTGTCTATAGACGTACTCATTAAGTAAACTTTGCTTCTTCCAATGGAGTTGTTACCTTCCAACAGGTTTCAAAATCCTGTTTGAGGATAATACAGAAAAACTGTAACACATTTAAAATTTAACACTAATGCTAACTAAATTGAGTCTAGTTGCAATTAATGTCAGACTAGAATTGTTCATAATACGGATTGATTAATATTCGGTCTGAAAATGGGTTATAATCCCTTACTAACCCAAATTTAAGCCAACCGTTTTTTTTTTTCTTCACCTCCAAAACACTTCCTTAGTTTAGAAACTGGTAAAAATCTCACGATTTAAAAAACATTAAGATAACTAATGTTAATTTACATTGTAATACAAAATGTAAACGCTTAAAATGATATTTTTTTAATTAAAACATTAAAGTTGTATGAAAAAGTATCAGAAAGACTAAGGTGAAAGAAATTATACAAAATAAATGTCTGCTCAATGTCATTTTTAAACTAATTCTCATGTAATTCTTGATATTTGTAATTGTATACTGTTATTAGTATACTATTCTATTTCCTATAACTTTAACTTCACCATTTAAAAACAACAATAGAAAACTGTTGGTAGTAACAGCACATCTCTCCTAACTTGAAGAGGAAAAGGATAGCTTGTGCAAAGTAACTTTGATTTCGGTTGCATAGTTTAAAGCATTAACTAGTGATTCAGTTGTACATTCACAAGATAAATTAAATCATTTACACTAGTAATCAATCAAGCAAAAAAATATTCAATAGTAAGTAGTATAGTGATTGAAATTAGCCACTTGTTGTTGAAGCTTGTGGAGGAGGGTTTAAGGTTCCAACCTGAAACCATAGTCAGACTTTCTGCATAACACACTCCTCAGTAGTGAGGAGTGCTGGTAGAGGCAATGGTCAAAGTGGTCCTCTACTGTAGGCATTACTCTTGACTTAAATTACAGGATTGTGTAATGCCTTCTTCAACTGTTGGCATTACACAGGATTGCAGATATCATTCCCCAGGGCATTTGCCACACCCAAACCTTCCCACATGGTACAGTGTGATTTATTACTCTACATCACACATTTCCACTGTCATCGCTCTTTACACCACTTCAGGCGGCACTTAGCATTCACAGGGAAATGTTTGGCTTGTGAGCAGCTGCTCAAACACGAAACCCCATTCCCCCAACCTTTGACAAACAGCCATGCTGCTAGTTAGAGTTAGTACTACTGTGAAAGTCAAAGAGCAATTATTTTATTCGATGTATGGCTATTTGCATGAACCACCTCCTTCATCGCTAGACGATCCTGGTCTGTCAGTGTAAGCGGTTTTGTTATGGTTGCACCTTCCCATTTCCACTTCACAATCACTTCAACAATTGATTTTGACAACTTTTAGAAGGGTTCAAATGTCTCTGACAGACTTATTATGCAAATGGCAATCAATGACCAGTCCACATTCAAAGTCATTGAGCTCTGTTGATCAACCCATCCTACTGTTACTTCGTATCAATTAACAACACACGACTGCCCGCCTTCTTTTATATCTGTGCATGATGTTGTTGTGCCATCTAGGCTTCAGTTCACTATTCCCAAGAGGTGTCCAGATATTTTTGATCAGTTACATTAACATTAATTACATTAGTAAGAACAATGCCTATTATCTGCATCATTGTATGAAATTTGTCAAACTATCTGTAAAACAGCATCTCATTTAAGGTCTTCTGGATAATAATTATCAGTTGTTAAATGTTAATTTATGACTTCATATGAAGATTTACATTATAGACAATTCTACAAAATGACGAATTGATACTTTACAAAAATAGTGTTTTCAAGTCGCTGGTTGAATTCCAATCCCAGGATGCCAGACATGTTACATTCATCATCTACATCATTTAGAATAAATGAGATGGGGGAGGGGAAAAAAAACAAACCCTTTAATATACAATAACTGACAATGATATTAATAATTTTAAGCATAACTTAGTAATCTCTCTCATCTAGTACAGTTTCCAACCTCAGGCTGGGTCTGTTTAGAACATAAGCCTCTCCATCTAGTCCTTACCTCCCACCATCTCTCCACTGTCACCCTGTTCCAGTCCTCCCCCCCTCATTCAGACACATTCCTCCACTCCCTTAATCCATTTATCCCTTGGTCTTTTCTTCTGCATCCTCATCTCGTGCATCCTCCTGGGAATCCTCTTCTCATCCATTCTCTTTAAGTGTCCATACCACCTCAATCTAGAAGTCTTGATCCTTCCCTGCAGGGGCTCCTCTTTCACTATCTCCCTATCTCTTCTAGTAACTCCTAACCTACCCCTCAGGAATTTCATTTCACTAGCCATCAACCTGCTTACATCAACTTAGTAATACTGTTAGTAAAACTTTCAATAATTTAATTGATACTCTACGACTTCACAAGATGTATCTATTATTCATTCAAATATGAAAATATATACATCTTGTAAATCTGATCTGGCTACTTATTATTTTTTTATTCTCCTGATTTAACTGTTACTTCTCACAAAGGTAGAAAAATCCAGCACTTCCACATTCACACAACAGTAATTAACTAGTTTTAACTACTACTGTGTGAATGAAGTAAATCACATTAATAGAATTATCATCCAAAATGAAAACTGTACACAGCTTTCAATGACAATTTACCCACAGGGCATTCAAATACCCAACTGCAACACTGAAGGTGGCAAAAATTTGTATTTTGATAGTATGTGCATTTTGTATTATTTTTCATTTTCTTTATTTTGATTACTACAGAAAATTTTTTCTTACTTCATTAGCAATACTGTCTTAACAATGTACAATTCCATGACACAAAAAAGTAGTTCACACGAAAAACATGATACATTACCCAGCATATTTTCCTATCCATTCAGCATACTATTTTCACTGTTGGAACATTGTAACAATTCTAAACCTCTTTCATATAAATAACGATGAAGTCATAACTTTGTAAGGTAATTTTTAAGAAGGCCGTGTCTTTATTGCATTCAATTACTACTTTTGCATAGATTAACGAAGCAATTGGTCAGAAGGATTGCAAATCTCAACCACCATTGATTTCACATATGGAGGTTGGAGAGGAAAGATGATTAGTATGTTCAGAGATCATTCATTAAAATGTTCTAATCCCTTTTAAATCAAATTTAAACTATGTAAAATCATTCTGCCTTGAGAAATTGTAAAACCTTACATTCAGCATGTATGTTTATACATCAGGTTGTTCGTGCATTCTAAATCCTTACAGGATGAGCCATCAAGAAAACAGCAAATGTCTTCTATGATTCACCAATGTAAGAGTTTGTAGTAGGTTATTTAGAGCTCTCATCTCAGATCAGGTAAAAATAAATAAAAAAAACTAGAATCTTAATTTTCACAATAAAATAAATCTGGACTCTCAGTAAGCAACTCTCGTGCTTTTCAATTAAATGAAAAGCTATAAATTATCTCAAAGCAGATAAAAAAATTTTCCAAAATGCATAAAAACTGTAAAATCAAGAATCTACCTGGTTTACAGGGGAATAAGACTCTTATAAAGTTCCAAAATTAAGGGTGCTTTTGGGGGAAAGGGAAAATCAAGAAGGAAGCAGGAATTACAAAGACCACAGAATTCTGTAAAATGTCTTTCATGACAAAAACATTACTGCCATGCAACATTTTACTATTGTTATTGACTTCCTCAATGCCTTAAACTACTGGTTAATTAAGGCAATGAATGTCAAGAAACAGTGTTTCATTAAATAAATAACAGATCTTAATTAAATATTTTTTTTTTTAATTTCTTATAATTCAAATATTTTAAGTCAAAAACAACTTTATAAAATTAGGATTACACTTCTACCAGGATTTATCTAATTAATGGGGCTTTACACAGCTGAGTAACAGCCTCAGCAAAGTCACAAGCATCGTAGATAAGCACTTACATTTCTATACTCCTTCATAGTAAAAGCAAACCAAACTACTGTTATTTACAAATAAGAATGATAATTGTACAGAACTAATCAGCTTGATAGAAACAAAAATTTCCAACTATTAATGATTTAAAAAATAACAATGGACGAGACCAAATTATTCACAAGTGACATCCTGGAACAGCTGTTCACGCTCGTTGGTGATCATCAGCCAGGAGAACTCACTGTAAATATTTCATCTTGTGAATAATTTGGTCTCATCCATTGTTATTTTTTAATATTTCAAATGCACAGTTTGAAGTCTTATACAATTAAAAAAATTCATTGAGGCCGCTGTTTGTGGCACAAGGATTTTCTCACTAGTTTTTTCATTGTGTAATTTATTCCTTGAGGCACCACTGCGCTTCCAATGTATTATTAATGATTTACTTGGAGATGTTCATACTTAAAAATAAGTAAGAGTGCACTTAAATAGCTTAGCATGATCTTCTACATTGCAGACAAACTTTTGATTTAAATTCCTAGTTGCATGTGACTGTATCATCAGATGAAACTCTACTATTCCTCAACTAGAACAAGTAGCAGCTTGATTATCCGAGAGTAATTTGCTTAGACAAAATACTAAGACATGACTGCATCACAAATGTTTATATATAACAATTTATGTAGCATAGAATCACTGGTAACTATTTAGGATGATATGTCTCATCACAACAAATAGTTATCCAAGGACTCTACTTCCTATTGATGCTTATACATTAAGTTTTATAACTAACCCAGTAGACAGTGTAACAACACTATTCACGGGGTTCTCGTTTTTTTTGTTTAAGGTCTTATTAGTGAAGACAATACTGATATCAAGCATTTCCCGTTACTTAAACCAATACATGGAAACTGAATAAGCAAAATTAGTAATTTTCTTCTCTGCATTAATGGACCAAAAAAAAAAAAAAAATAGTCTGCTTAAAAATAACCTATCAAATTAATTTCAAATATCAGCCAACTTAAAAAAGAAACTATTACCTCCAAATTTTATCATCTTCCTTTCAACTCTTCCCAAAAATTCATTGTATATTAATACTACATTTATCAAATTTTCAAAATTTTCTCTGAAGCTAATATATGCTTCAAACAGCAAGCATCACATTCCTCATTTTTATGTTAAAACATTTTGATAAAATTTCATTACCTGAATCAAGTTTAATAGAATTGGCAATCATAGTAACTAGACTGAACATTCAATGGACTTGCTTCAAAATATTACTGTAGTACGTTATATGATAACATTTATAGGGCTAAAAAATCCATGGGCGTTTTTAAGAAGGGGACTGAGGGGCTACAGTATTTTTGATTATCCAATTAAAAAATATATAATTAATTTCTTTCCATTTTTTTTTTCAAAATTTAAATAATCAAGTTACTATTATTTTTAAACTTTGTATGTACACATATATACAAATATGTAAAATACAAATAACAGGCACTTTCAATAATCGTGCACAATAAGCCCTCTCCTTTCAGGAAGAAACTTTGCACAATGTACAGAACTGTACATTCCTGTATGCTATCCATTATCACTACTTCGATATCTTACTGCTTTCAGAAGATATTCAAAGGTGATAAATGGAAACTGCTTATTTTTCAATCCTTAAAATTAAATTTTCAAGTTAGCTCAAAAACTTAAAAAGGTAATTTTATATATAATTTTTGAGCTAACTAAATCTTCACAGAAAAAGTGATATGGTTTTTGTAGCCTAATGTGTTTTTTTTTTTCTTTCAAAATTCCACATCACTGCCTGGCTTTATATATACATATTAGTTCACTAATAAATAATTAGAAAGCTATCTATTGTTAAGGTAGTTTTAATATTACAGGCAATTTTAATTCTATAGCTTCAATAGAACATATCTTAAAGTTCTATATTTTTAACAACCAACCTTATCAATGTAAAAATTACAGCAATACTTTGATGGTGGTGAATAAAGACACCAAGCTAAAATGAAATATTGGAAAATCCCAACACTTTGAATTAGCAATTCTTTTTGAATTAATTGACTCATTCATTTAAGAATACAGCACTTCAATAAAGCAATATTTATTTTTTTATTTATATATGTAAAACATATAATACCAGTTTATAATTTTTCTCTAATCCCTAATCATTTCAATAATAAGGCCATTATTATTTGGAATAGATTAAAATTGAAGTTTGGAAAAGACTAGAAAATGGCATCACATATCATAAACAGACTTTACATGCAAATAGATTATGAAAATAGTTGAAAGTTTGTTTATTTCTTGCTAAGGGAAGTCAATCAATCAATCAATTTATTCCAACAACCAGAAGCTACATAAGTTTTGCTTTTAGTTTATATATCGTAAGTATGAAAATTAAATAAAAATTTAAAATTCTTCATATTCTTTAATATTTAAATTTTAATTAATTCTCTTTAATTCCAAATTTTAACAAAAGTTTTTACAGCAATGTAACTCAAAAAGTTGAGAATAAGAAGAATTTTATATATTTATTTACCCTATTCATGCTGATAATTCTTTAACTTGCATAGCAGAATGGTTAAGTCAACAGATTTTGGAACTATGGCATTCAATTTGAAGACTATACCAATAATTTGCTTTAATAAATCTATATAAAAATGCTATGTGCATTCTTCTTAAAATGCCGTTAACTACATAATAAACACTTAATTACTACTTCACTTTGCCGAAATATTGCCGATGTGAAGCCAAAGTGAAGTAGTAATGCTATGTGCATGTTTAATTATGTTCTGTCAAAAATGTATCCTTAAATCATGAACAGGTTTTTTCATGATTTAAGAGGTTGTGCACACCCAACTTCTGATCACAAATAAAAAAATGTTCATATCAACAAAATACTGTGAAAAAGTCCTTCCTCTAACCAGAATGTAATGAGTGACAGGAGATCATAATATAATTGTGATATTATTCCTGTCAAAAGCTCTTTGAAATGACTGGCATAGAAAACATTAGGAAATCTTATGGGCTTTTTCCATCAAAATAATTGGAATTTCCCATCCTCCGAAAACTATCTATGACTGTGATAGGTTTTAAAACAATGGTGACCATATGATTTACTAAGGTTTTCTATGCCAGTCCCTGTAAAGATCTTTTGAAAAATTGATGTCTGCAGTAATTTATTTATAAAAAGATTGTACACACAGGCCCTATCCATTTTAAAATGCTCTCTGGGTTGTTTCCTTTTTGTGAAATAATAATAATATAGTAATCCACTATATCTCTCCCATCCATCCTAGTTTCAAACTTATGAAATTGGTAGTGTTGCCATGTAATTCCTCCCTACTGTCATTACCTTGCTTGTAACTGTCAATAAGAAGAGAGCAAATATTCTGTTGTAGGACAGATATCATGTGTCTGTAACA
Source organism: Thereuonema tuberculata (assembly GCA_023159025.1). Classification (NCBI taxonomy): domain Eukaryota; kingdom Metazoa; phylum Arthropoda; class Chilopoda; order Scutigeromorpha; family Scutigeridae; genus Thereuonema; species Thereuonema tuberculata. Next base: position 33,867,913 of record JAFIDM010009631.1, read on the forward strand.
ATGAATGCATTACGATTAAAAAAGAAATTGTTAGTTACAACTTTGTTTATAAATTATTTTCAGTTGAAAATGTATGAAGTTTCCCAAATGATTTAAAATAAAAAAAATTATCTTACAAGGGATGTGAGTGACCTCGAATGCTGAGAACCGCATTAAAATGTGTTTAGATTATAAATAGCTCATCCCAAAAACAGTGGTATGAGTCATTCCCATGCAAAACTCAGCTGTTGTCTGCTAGTGCCATCAGACGGTAGCATGTTGTACCTGCACTAACAAGTACTTAATCTAGTTGTATGAATAGTATACTGGCAGTAGGAGGCAATCTTTTGGAGTGTTTGGAGGGAAATATAGCAATATAGTCACAACATTGAAATGTGTGTGTTCTTGGTCCTATTATATCATTATTTTGTTTCTTCGCGTTACCAAAGTTCCTCTCTTCAATAGGTGATCATTCAAATGTCTCTCGTGGTAAGACATGCAGTTTTGCATGAGAATGACTCATACTACTGTTTTTGATCTGAGCAATTTCTATTCTAAGAACATTTTCATGCAGTTCTAAGCGTTCGAGGTCACACACTTCCCTTGTTTGAATGTCAGCTACATTCAGCAAGTTGTTACTGAAGTTCCAAACTACTGTGGTTAGCCAAGTGGTAGATTGATTAAGTTTTTAATGCTAAATGACTAACAATGATTTAACAACCCAAAGAACATAATATAAAAGTCACAAAAATCAGACACCTAACAATACATTCAACAAGAGGAAGAGAAGAGAAAAAGTTCAGTAACTCAGACAAAGTTGCCAAACTGCATAAAACTGATTCTACATCTTTTTTCCTATTACTTCTTTCTTAATGCTTAAAAAGTCTTAAAGAATAATCACCCCACAAAAAGTACCAGTAGGAAATCAATAGCAGTAGATTTCATTTCAATCTAAAGTATTCTGGAGACATGTGGCTATCATTTTAAATTCCATTACAATAAATATCCTTTGTAATGTATTAATAGCAGGAACTTTTTAAAAGCATACACTGAACCTTAAAACTAAAATACACACACTGGTAATTTAGGCTAATTTCGGAGCACCTCCATCTTCCATACCAACACACAACCCAACTTTCAGTTAAGTTTTAGGAAGTGTTTCAGTGCAAATTCTGGAAAACAATCGCTGCATATATTTGAATTGAATTGAAGACATACTCAAGCCTATCCACATCTCAGTTTTGCTACAATTAAATGAATTCCCTTCACATTGAAAGGTAAGACAGAGAATTTAAAAACAAAATCAAACTAAAAGTTATCCACTTTCATAACAAAGGAATGACAACTGTTTCATTAAGAACAGACATTACAGTTCAAATTGTTCAGTTTAGCAAATGCATTCTTCAGATTTAGAAAAGGTTTCCACAGTAGTCCAAGAAAGCAACAATACAATGTTTGTGGATACAAAACTTTTTCATTAGTTCTAACAACCATTCTCAAATATACAGAATACGGAGTTACTTTGAAAAATTACCTAGTTCCATTTTCCTGCTCCTTAATGCCATATCTGGTTAAGTTTTACTAGTCCAAGGCTAACTGAGACAATATGGGTTGATAAATAAAACAAATTACTCACCTGTGCTTGTGGAGAAGAAGCACAATGCCACATAAACAGCCAGAAGCAATGATAAGTATTTCAGAGACAGTGAGTGCCCACTCAACAGGTTCCACCAGATCAAACACTACATCTGGGAGGGGAGGGTACTTATTTCGATCTGGCAGACGTTCATGGATTATGGATAGGGAGATTGCTGTTAGAAGCCAGTTTCCACAAAGGAATGTGAATGCTACTAAGGTCTTCCATTTCTCCCGTGGGAATTTGGGCTCCTCTCGCTCCGGAGGGGGAACCTGGATCTTTACCATTCCTTAAGAAATAAAATAAAAAGACATAAAAGAACATTTATTAATAACAAAAACAACTCAAATATTGATTATTTTTGGAAAGAACAACTGCTTTTGAATTGAAGCCTTACATTTAAGATCAAGTCTGAATTGTTTGTTTTAACCTTAACATTTCTTGATGAAATAATGATTCAATTAAAACTGGCTATATAAGAAAAAAATGATTTTGTCTTGTTTAATGTAAAAAAGAATAATATTTATATATATAGATGTCGATAATATTTAACTCAGTGAATTCAAAACTTGAATAAACCTCCTTCTCATTATAATTGATTCAACTAACATAGTTACGGCAACATACTAAAATCCTAATGAGCAGCATCTTTAAAGAGAACTATTCAAGCCTTAATTTATACAATTAAGACTCAAAAGTATATTTTCACTTGTCCGAGCCATCCTTTGAATGCTCACTTGCTATTGTAATCCATTTTCTATGTTAAAAAGTACTGTCTGCCACTTTCTTTTTAGATCCTTCAAGTAATGCATCACTTAACCCATTCTTTATTTTAACTCCGAGTTTATGAGAAAAATCTCTTCTCCAGCCTCCACAAAGTTTTAAAAGATGTTTATGTATGTTTTTTTTTTTTTTTTTCCTTTTTCCTTCATCACTGTAAAATATATCTAAACCAAAACATCTCCTTCAGATCATTTATTACATTCTTTGGGAAAATGCAAAATACATTTCCCAATTTCCATTTTTGTCCGTCTTTCATCTTTCTCACTTTTTCCTAAACCATAATTACTACGTAGCAAATAAACTCTTAATTCCTTGCTTATTCAAGACAGAATAGCAGTATATAACATTTCATACAAATTTACTTGCAAATTGAAGTGAAAAATGAACGAGTAAATGTGAAATTAAGATGACAGTAAATCGAGCAACGACTGAATAAAGTTGTGAAGGAGAAGCAGTTATCAAATTAATGTAAATGCAATGTTTGTAAGGGTTTTATTTAAAATGCATCTACTGTCAGGATTCTGTCGAAATTTACCCCCCGCCATTCAAATAAGTTCGAGGAACTATTTTTTTTTTTTCTTTTTTCATCTGCCAGTTTTATTTCAATCCACTTTGGCCCCCCAACATGCAATTCTTTGTATTTATCTAAATATAAACTTAACATTTTTTAGGCATGTGGTTCTTTTTCTGAACAAGGACATGTAATAATGTCGCCGAGAAGTTCCTTTATAAATTTAAGCACATATAATCCAACCCTTCAACTATATAGCAACTACAATATGACTTTCTAGAAGGCTACTGTAACTTGAAATGTATACTGAAAACAAAAACTGTGCTAAGTGCCAAAATCTAAGTTCTGAGAAAAACAGGAAAAACCTTTGTGAAAACTAATACTGGCTACAGTGAAAGTCTAACAATTGGCTAAAGTTTGAACTACTGGCTGACTGAATATCATATAGCCCGGTTTTTACCACACTGGCCTAGACTCATAGACCATATTTTAGCAATAAAATGGAAATCGATTGTTGTGGCACTTAGCCCGGTTTTTATTTTCAGTCTACAAATGTACTGAATATCTATTCAGTAGGACTCAGAACTACTTATAGTGCTCGCATTTTTTACTAAGCAAATCATAAGACATAGTATTTAGCTGTAATTACCAGTCAATTTACATGTCTGAAGGATCTTCACATTAAAAAAATTTAAGTTAATCAGAAACTTAATTTTTTTCATGAGAACTTTAAAAAAAAAAAAAAAAAAAAAAAAAAAGAATGAAATCCTATGCTTACAAGCTAAACAGCAATCCTTAATAGAGAAAAAAAAAAAGATATATAATAGCTTGATAAAGGAGGACAGTAAAAGAGACCCAAAAAGTTTGCTCATCATGTTTAGTATTATGTTTTTTATTTTATATCTAAACAATATGTAATACTTGGTAGAATGTTAATAGCATCTCAATGCCAAATCACTAATCTTAAATGTTTTTGAGAGTTCTGAATGTTTATTGAGACTTACCATTGGTGACTTGTGAGTCACAATCGTAGTACTTGCCATGATCCACTAGGGTGCTCTTGTCATAGTCCCAAGCATTTGTTTCCTGACTATTTAGGTCGTGGTTAAGTAGGGGTTTGCGCTGCCATCCATCAATCCCAGATCCGTTCAGGTGAACTGCAGACTCTACCTCTTCCATGTTGTCGGTTGGGCTCTGGCTATTGCTTCCACTGGACAAGTGGACTACAGAGACATGGTTACGAAGGATTCCATTGCTGTGCATCGCATCAAACACCATTCTACAACAAGCAAGGAAAAGACTTATCAAAAACAAGACTCTTCAAAGTGGTTTTTAAAATATTTACAGGAAGCAAGCAATCAAAACGTAAACAGATTCAAATCACAAATTACATTAAGAAAAAGCAAAAGCTTAATTTCTAATCTTCATTGTAATTTGAATAGTATTAATAGGATAATTACAATGGTTGAACATATATCTATAAATTAAATTTAAATGTTACAAAACAAAGAGGAAATGTAAATGCTTTAATACAGTGAATCAAATTGCTCTGCTTTTTTATAGACTAAACTTTTAATTTACAATATTTCACTGTGGAAACAGGCCTGCTACTGGTTTATAAGGTTTTCTTTATTTAAATTAATATATAAAATAAGTCATGTGAAAAACAATCAATTTAAATTCATGTAATTCATTTATAGTCATATGAAAAACATTTAATAAGTATCAAGAATTTTGACAGGCATATTTTTACATTTTTTGCTAAATCAAATTGTGCATATTTGTTAATATATCAAGAGAATTAACAATTACTTTTCCTTTTATTATTATTATCATCACTTTAATCTTTGAACGAAACTTAACATCTGGTTTTGGGTGACAGTTGAAAGATATTCATGTGCTGTCAGTCTAATTTTGCAGAATCATCTCATTTTTCGCTACACAAGAGGAATTTCAGTAGAGCATTTTATTACATCAGCCCACTAAAATATGTTGCTGATAGTATGAAAATTAACTGCACTAAAAGATTTAATAATTACATTACATCATAGTGGAAAAATGACAAGTCAAATAAAAGATTACTTTACAACATAATTAGCTATTTTGAGATTGAAAAAACAAATTGGTTGGTATAAACCTTTAAACTAAAATGAAAACAAAGTAATAATTGTAAACATCTGGATGACACTAAATGAATCTAATTGCATTAACGTTAAAAAAAAAAAACAGTTTAAAATTGACTATTAGCTTATTTCAATTTATCTATACAAGATTAAACTAATATTAAATATTTTACTTTACTTTTTTTTTTCTTTTTCTTTTTAATAACTGATAATGTGTAGTGTTTAGTCAATTGATTTTATAATTAACTTCAGTTTCTACACATTTTCATTACAATTTAAAAAAAAAAAAAAAAAAAAAAAAAAAAAAAATCACAATTACACACTTCACTAAATTTCTTTGTTTTCTACAATGACTTAATTACATGATGATAAAACATCCCAATACTTATATTTTTAACAAACTGATACTTTTATTGTATGAAGAATTTAACTCAGTGGCACCTTTAACATCTAAACTAAGAGTTAAATTCTAAAGCTTTCTGAGAATTAACAAATTTTAATCCCACCCAAAACATTTCATGTAAAATAAGTTGCCAAGACTTACACGCTCATAATGCTTTCACTGGTAAAAAGATACGAGATCTCATGTAAAGCCAAGCCCCTAACTCTACAAGGCCTAACTCTAAAAAACCCTATATCTTGGTCAAAAAGTATGGCTTGGCCGTTTCGTGGCTGTCGCACAGACAATCCCATGGAGTTATGTGAAGGATGTGGAGTATGCCAAGGCATACTTTTTGACCAAGGTAGTAGGGTTTTTAGAGTTAGGCCTTGTAGAGTGAGGGGCTTGGCTCTACATGAGATCTGATAACTTTTTAACAGTGAAAGCGTTATGAGCATCTTGGCAACGTATTTTACATGAAATGTTTTGGGTGGGATGAAATAGTTCCATGAAACGGCCAAGCCATACTTTTTTGACCAAGATATAGGGTTTTTAGAGTTAGGGGCTTGGCTTTACATGAGCTCTCATATCTTTTTACCAGTGAAAGCATTATGAGCATGTGAGTCTTGGCAACTTATTTTACATGAAATGTTTTTGGTGGGATTTCATTTCTTTTTGTAAGATGAGATCTGATAACTTTTTA
>JAFIDM010009631.1:33874036-33890903 GCA_023159025.1 Thereuonema tuberculata
TGTGAGTCTTGGCAACTTATTTTACATGAAATGTTTTGGGTGGGATTATCTATTACAACTAAATTTAGTTTTAAGATTATTTAGAAAATGGATTTTTTTTTCAATAACCTACTTTTCTGTTTTTCTATTGGTCAACTTGTATATACAAGCTGTTTGCACTTTTGTAAGAAATCACATTATTACACAGTATTATTTAGGTCGAAGCATTGAGGGTACGACGTATTTCAGATCTTAATAAAATCCAAAGTATAAAAGCTAGATAAATGAAACTTAGCGTATTTGATTAGTATGGTAACTGCATCTTATCCTGAAAATTTGAGCTCTCTAGTATTATCCAGGCCGAAGCTATGAGGGTTCGATAATACATAACCAGACCCCCCCTTTATGAGGGGTTGCAGGGTGAAAGTTACGGATTTCTTAATTTTTTTGTTGTTTGTGTGCTAATCCTAGCCTGCATACCAAATTTCAGCTTTCTAAGACTTCAGGAAGTACCCTAGAGGTTTTGATGATCATGAGTGAGTGAGTGACGGAATCGACGTATTTTAGATATTAATAAAATCCAAAGTATAAAAGCTAAATAAATGAAACTTAGCGTATTTCATTAGTCTGCTAACTGCATCTTATCCTGAAAATTTGAGCTCTCTAGTATTATCCAGGCTGAAGCTATAAGGGTTCGAAAATATGACGAAACACTTACAGAAAAGGTACGTAGTGCCCTTCCTGCCTTCGGCTCGTCTTGGCGGGGGCACTGCCGTGCCCCCAGATATACAGTATATATGAGGTGTATAGAATCGAAGTCAGCTAAATCCATTTTAATTATTCAATAAAAGAATAACCTGTCATTATAGGCGTTTAGTGTGCTATCCATTGAATTCTAATTCCTACTCTAAGTATTTTGAAGCTTTCTTCATACAATATTACCACCTTGAAAAAAAAAAAAAAAAAAAAAAAATTTGTAAAATTTTGAAACATGGATTTAGCTGCCTTTGATTCTAGCCCCTCATATATAATAAAAAATCAGAACTCACATTGTTTAAAAAAGCTTTCTAGTTTTAACTTTAGACCTAAAAGATTTCTTTGCATCCTATTTTCTCATACAGTGGCAGATATTTGATGAATGAAGTAAGTAATAAGTAAAAATTAAAAAAAAAAAAAAAATTGCAAAATAATTAATCATTTTTAATTGATCTGTATATTCTGTAATTCTTCTACCAATCTAGTCTTTAAAATAGAGAATAAAAGCCATTGTAAATGAGGGATATTTTAATTCTTGCATTGCAATCAACTTGAAAAACTTTTTGTACATCATCTAATTACAGGAAATATAATCCAAATATTTTGTGATATCTGAAGTGACATCATACTTTTCTTTTCAATTTTCCAACATCAGTAATAGATTCATTTTGATTTATATTAGAGAGTAAAGCAAGTAATTGTCTTTTAATAAAATAAACATTTTTAAAATATACCATTTCTTCTTGAAACTAGGAAAGTCTATTAATTTCCATTTCTCTAAATAATTGTTTTGTCTATTATAACTTTTTTTTTTTTTAAGTACAACAGAAACAGTTTTTATCTATTGTTTAATTCAATCATTGATATCATCTAAATAATGCATTCAGTTGGGAAAAAAAGGAGACAAGGGAATAAATTTGTTATATGATAATGAAATATGAAATCATATGCATCACAAGATCAGCCATCTGAAGACAACAGTCTTTCATGTTGACCGCTTTGCAGCAATTGATTTAATTCCACCAGATGATAAATGTCACCATTAGTTTTCCACAAATATGATAAAAAAAAAGTAAATAAAAAAAAATCTGGTAACATACCGATATTTTCTTTTACATCAAAGAAATGTCAAACAGAAATGTTTCTCGTATTTCACACTCGTTAATTCATTGAATCTTTGCCAAATCCTCAAGTTGGAAACAAAAACAAAAAATACAACGCTCTAAAAGTCACAATCTTATTTGCATGAATCTGTGTCACGAGACCCACCCTATAATTTCAATCAATTACACAAATAGAGACTTAGTGGAAAAACTCTTTCATTTTAAAGCAATCAAAAAAATGAAAATCATAAACAAATCCGATTTCAAAACACACATATTGGTAAAACTGACTTTTACCAAAAAAATATAGTTTTAAACGTATTTATTGGTAAAATATCACATAAAATGATGACACACATACACACACACACAAAAAAAAAAAAAAAAAAAAAAAAAAAAAAAGATGGATATATATATATATATATATATATCTGTGTGTGTGTGTGTGTGGTTTCAAATTAAAATTCTTGGCTTCATGACCTTTGTTCAATTTCAGCAAATTATTCACTTTCTACCAAATAATTCACAACTTCATCCTTAACAATAGTTTCAAAATGGTTTGCTATTTTCGGATACAAAAACTATAAATAATTTATTAATGCTTTCTGCTTAATGATATTTGAGGCTGAGATTCAGTGAAATATACTTTTAACTTATTTACACAAAGCTATTAAAATTCTTGGTTTCATTTTCAGTTCTTTTTTAATCCTTTCATCAAGTCACCACCAATCTAACTGTAGGAAATGACAGTTTTCAATAAATAAACAACAAACGATTCCGACTAATGATCATTTTTTTTCTTTTCCTTTCTTTCGTTTTTTTTTTTTTTTTTTTTTTTTTAAACAATAATATTTGCCGCAAGGGTGGTTGGCAAGCTGCCATGTGAACACTTTTGTAAGTCTGTTTATCAAAAACTGCTTTCATACATGGAATAGCGTGTTTATAACAAATTCTTATGAAAGATAAGCCTGTTTTCAGTGGACTAATAGTGACAAATTGCTGTACATTTAGCAATTCTAAGCAAAGAAAATCGACCCTTTTTTATTATTTTTTTTTTAATGGAATACAAAGGAAATGAAAAGTACAGTTGGCAGACTTCCTCCATCCTTAATTTACTGAAATTTAAAACATCAAATTAACGATTTTGTGATAATACAGATCAAAACTACGAATTCGTTAATATGAAACAAATGCTGTCGACAGAAGTTGTTTTATATTTTTTTCTTCTCTTTTTTTTTATTGGGAATGAGGATTACACTAAAGAACTCTTAAATCTTTAAGCAAATATATTTTTAAGTGTACATGAAAATAAAATGCTTACTGGAATTTTTATACATGCACACAGCATTTTGGTCATTGGTGGTTCGTTATCCAACCCACATCCGCAGCTGCTACGCCTGATCATCTGAAATTGTTGTGGGCGATTTGATTAACAGAAATGAGTATCCATTTTCTGGACATTGTTGGATTGCTGCCCATAAGCAAATAATATTCCCTAGGGTTACAAAATGCCATTACACGGAAGCCATTGGCGTACGGGGGGAGTGGTTGTGGTAAAGATTATGACCCCACCTCTTACACTGAATCAGAAAAACAGAAGAAAGCTAGGAATTATTTTTTTTTGGTTGGAAAAGTTAATCGGTTTGTTTGTAACCCTTTCCTCCTTCGTCCGGGAAAGGCCTTTTTTTTTTGGGGGGGGGGGGGGTTTGAACGACTACGACCATCATAATCCCCTCCCTTGCCAAAGTTTCGGGGCTATCTCCCTTTTCTTGCTTTGTCATCATCAAAAAGTAAACAATTAGCTTTAGCCTTAAGAGATATGAATATATTGTTTTAGGATACCTAAATCGTTTATTGTTTGTCGTCTAAAATGTGTGTGTGTATGTGTATATTATATATATATATATATACTGGGTGAATCACAGGGTACATGTTGTTCGCGTGAAAATTTTCATTCCCAAATAGTACTCAAAGAATCGAATGGTAGCATTGTTGATGTCCGGTAGAAACCGGAAGTGGAGGTAATGGGGGTCAACTTTGGAATTTCAAATTAGAACATAGGTCATGTGTGGTATCGTTGGATAGATCTTTGGAAAAGAAACAACGTTTACTAAAACTTTCCTTGTTCAGTTACAATTGCAGCTATTGACAATGGTGAAATCAGTGTTCAAAACGTACAATGCAGAGTAATTGTTGAAAGGAAACAACCATCGGCAATGTCATTGTTACCAACAGCTGCAATTGTTCAGCTTAGTTAAGAGAAGCTCCATCATTTTCCTTCCTGAATTGTGAATAAACAAGGAACATTAAGAGAAAGTTTTTGTAACCTATGTTCAAATTTGAAATTTCAAGTTAACCCCGATTACCTCCACTTTCGGTTTCTGACACCATTCGATTCTTTGGGTTCCATTTAGTAATGAAAATTTTCACGCGAACAACCCTGTGGTTTCCGAGAAAAAGGGGTGATACGGATGCTGTGATTCACCATGTAGGCTATATATATTCTTTTCAAATAAAAATAAAATCAACTTTAATATTAATCTAAGAAAAATCGGCAAAACTCCGAACGGCGGTCCCAAATTATGATAACCTCCGAACGCGGTCCCAACGTTATTATTAATGAAACATTGTGTGAAGTGTAATGACATTGTTATTGTTGTTATTAATGAAGCATTGTGTATTGTTGCTTAAAAATCACTTTAAACGTGCCATGGCTGATAGACTACAAGCACCAAGAGTAATAACGCTTTAGTCATAAGTCGCACATATTCGGACAATACATTTTTTTTTTGTAAATATGTCGAGCGAAAACTATATGATTTGATGTATTGTAACTCTGGCTATCTGTTATCCTTCACAGTCATACTGTTATCTGTCATTAAAAAGGTTTATATAATTTGGGACCGCCGTTCGGAGGTTTTCATAATTTGGGTACGACGTTCGGAGTTTTGCCGAAAAATCTATGAAAACAGACACGATAAAGACATTGAAAAACAATGCATAAAATCAGCTTAAAAATCAGTCTGAAAATGCCTGATTTTGAAGACTGACATAAATTCCTCTACGGTATAATAAATTGAAACCACTACAGCTATTTGAATAAAATAGTAATTCCTTAGTATTTATATTTTAAGTTAGACAAAGAAAAACATTACAATGTGGTTTTTAACAATTTTAATATATAAACAGTAATTTGAAAACTGGGGGGAAAAAATAGTGTAGGAAAGGAAGTAATGTTAGAAAAAATATTAAAAAAAAAAAAATGATGATTCAAAATAAATTAATTTGCCCCGTGCACCACGACTTAAGAAACGCAGCATTAGATTGTTCAAAAAATTTGCTATTCTTTATTTACAATGATGGCATACCTTTAAATAACATCCCTCCCACTCTTATTTTCTCTTTATTTGGGAAAACTACATTGGTAGCTACGGCCAATTTTAAACCTTAAGAATTCATGCAAATTTAAAATAAATAAATAAATTATTTAATTTCGTGATTCTTTCAGATGTGTAAAAAGCCATTTATGAGACTATCTGAAATAACTAAAGTATTAATGCATTATCAGGGAAAGATTTGCAGTAAGTTACGCCTAAAAATCTCGAAGAAAAACTTTAACAATTACAGATAAACTATAATTTACAATCCTATTTAATCAGTACTGCTTTTAAAAAGGAATTGCCATGTTCCAGTATCGAGCCAAATCTGAGTCACCTGTAGGATTTATAGATCTAATCTTTAACACAACGTAAATAAGCATGCAGATATTTGAAAGAATTCGTGACGAATCTTATTTTATAATAAATTAGAATCAGGCCATTTGAAATAGAAATATAAGAACCAGGACATTTTTATTTTTTGAAGATATCAGTATTTTTGTTATATTTAAGAAGTTATGCTGCTTTTTTCAATATTTGCTGAACATTCATTTTGGTTATTAAAAGCTTATATTATGATTTTCTTTTTTTTTTAAAAATTTATAATTTAACCAAGTTTATTATAAATACATAAAACTTTTTTAAAAAAAAAAAAACATGCTGAGATTGGGGGTTGGGGAGTATAGTTACAAATTGCACCGTTAAAAAAGAAAAATAATTATCTGAAACAGTTTGTATTCTTACCAATAATACTTCTTAAATATTAATAAAAAATAATTTATTTGGAATTCAAGTTATGCTTTCCATTTCTGAAATGACTTAGGAGTTGACGTTGATAATAACTTCAGCTGGAGAAGAAAAAAAAAAAACAACTGATCAGCTGGAGAATTCGCGAACATTAAAAACTAATCACCACCCAAAATTGCCTTGCTAATTCTCAAAGTTTCTCGACCATTACTAATTCAACGAAAAGAAAATGCAGCGGTTTGTAATAATCTGAATCATCGTTAGAAACTGTAGTTGTTGATGCTCTTTATCATAAGTACTAAATATATTTAATGAGCAATCGAGTGCAATATATAAACTGATTTCATTTAAATTTCTACATTCTACGAAGTAAAAAACAAAAGTGGAAATAACATTTTCTCTTTTGCAACCTAAACTTCACTTTGAGCTTTCCCTTACAATCGAGTTCACTTTCAGTCCATTAAAACTTTTTTTTTTTTTTTTTCCCCCTGCTGAATGAAACTTGAATGACTTACCTACCGAAGGCAAGTGTTTAGAGAAGCCACGTTAATTATATCATGAAGACGGACGAGACAATTTTTAATCTAATGTGTGAAAAACTTATTTTTAATTGTATCATATGAACTACAGACAAAGTACTGTAACTGGACTCAGCGAGCTTCCAAAGCGGGGGCGACAACGGTGCACCAATTACTTCCGTCTCCGGATTTCTCAAACATAACTGGCACTGACCAGTCCAATTTAATGTGGGGGATTTTGCAGGAGGGGTAATTCTCAGAGTTCTTAATTGGCAGAAGAGAAAGGGAACCCAAGGCCTGTTTAACATCCAGATAGTTGTCATGCGTTTTTCGAGACTAATTTAAACTATCAGCCCCTCCCAAAATAATTTCAAAACAACATTAACCTCCCTTCCTATTCTTTTATTCACTAGCAACGGTCGAGTAAAAAATATTGGGAAAGGAAAAGAATGAATATTTTGTGGAATGGAATTAAATTCTGTTCAGTTTAAAGCATCTGTTTAAATATTAATCTTTCCACGATATGAATCATCGGACCACTCGAGAACAAAGTCGTTCCCCATTGCGAAATGGAATAAATACATTTATTCTGTCGGAATAAATGCAAGTTACCCTCATGAAAATACAAGTAATATTTCTTATATTACTCACATCGACAGATATTTTTATATTTGGTAGCTGAACGTGTCTGGAGTGAAGAAAGAGAATGAGGAAAAAAAAAATAAAAAAATAAGCGCATGAATCACCGATAAAAAGGTTAGAAAAGTGGCTTCAAATGGGCTAACGCAGAGCTGTTGGCGATTTTGCGAAACCGCGTGACTTTTAGGTTAATTCCAAGCGATTTCAATGTGCTTGGAAATAAGGTCCAGTTGTTCTCATGTCAGAAAGAAAGGATAAAACATATCGAAAACACAGTCATATGACTTCGCTGAACTGTTTTTAAATGGAAGAACTGCTATAACAATATAAACACGTCAGTTTATTTATTTTTGAAAATTACTTTAAAATGATGTAAGATTAAGTGCAATGAATGGATTTAGGTGGATTTCCTAAAAAATGAAAGAGAAATCTGGTGTTAATTGAGAGCATTCGCAAGATGGACACATTTCTCGCCTAATGAAAGCGCTGAAGTGTAAGCAATGGGGATTGAAAGAACGAAAGGGAATTGAACCTTAAATCGACATAGGGGTGAGTTAATAATTTTGCAAATAGATCTGTCTACGTAGCAGCATCAAGTGTTTGCGGATGCCCCCAGTATTAAAATGGAGTGTGGACAGATTAAGGAACTTGTCACTGACCGTTTCGGGAACATAAACAGGTTTTGAAAAGAGAACTACAATTGGTACTTGCCTGGCGGCAGAGACGATTCCATTCAGCGTCTGTGACCATCTCAGTTCGGCCGAAAAACGTCCGACAATCAATATTCCAGCCCCGAAACTCTAAGCCTAAACGTGAACTGAGCGACGACCACTGCGATCGTCTCAGAGAAAAACGCGGCAACTTGATACGAGGTAGCGAAAGAGAGACAGCGCAAGGCATGACGGGAACCCTCGTACTCAGCGAGAACGCTAAGGGCGTTGGTTCATTTCGGAGCGAGTTCTAATTTTAATTAGGCTTCAACGGCACAAGTCATCACGCTAAAAGCTGAACAGCATCTCTTCTACTTAATTTATTTTTATTTATTTTTTTTTAATTCAAAGGGTCAACCAGAAGCATATCGCTATGATTAACTTTCGCTCACTTGTTTAATTATGCTTAAAATTTAAATCTTTTAAAATAGTCATCTTTTAAGCTTCATTTTCATTCTTCTTGTATTTCTGTGTTTTATGTTTTCTTTTGCGTGTCGTCAACGGTTATTTGAAGCACTGATTATTTACAGGTTATTTGGATTTTTTGTTAATAAAGTGTGACAGTTAATTCAAACCAAAGTAAACAAACCACAATCAGACACTAGCACTCGAATACTTTCCTTGATACAGTTACAATAATGGCGTCCAAAAATCTTACTTGTTGGATAAGCTTTGTATTATTTTAAATTAAAAATAAAATTGAAACCAGGAGTGTTAAATAAAACAATAGAGGAAATACATATTATTATTATTATTATTCAAAATAATAATCAAAACAAATTAAAATTTTCCAAAATGAAAATGACAATTATCTATGAATTACGAAAACATCAGCTGATTATTGTTTTTCCCCCTTTTTTTATGGTCTTCGATTTATTCAATTCTATAAAATATATGTTTACTTTCTGTTTTCATTTTCATTGCTTTCTATCTCGTACAACTACTTCGGCAATGAATAAATGAAAAATTAAAATCGTTTGCAAATCCCGTTGTTTTCGTTTTGAATTACTACGTTGTAATATCTAATTTAGAAAATTAATTAATCTTTATGAATTTAATACATAAATTAAAATTTATATATTGATAGATATAAATAGCGGTAAAACTCAATTATTGAATATGAAAATGCTAACAATTAATAAGAAAATCAATTCAAATTTTAAATGCTCATTTTTTCTAGGCCTATATACGTATAACAATTAAAAGTTACGTATTATAGTAGTTCGGTGTTTTTAATTTTAATGTAAACTTTAAGTGCATGCGACACAGAAATTTTAATTTTCTATTTATTACGATTTATATTATGAGCTTTTGCTTTAAAAGTATGATTCATATGAATAAGAATAAAAATTAGGAATATGCTGAAGTGTCTCGCATATTGGGGACTGACCCTACAGCAATAGGGATGGGATCAATTTTGGGAGAGGGGAGGGGGGGGGGCAAAACAATTCTGCTCAAGCTGGACAATAAAAACTTATCAAATTTTAAGGAAATCTATCTAGTTGTTTTAGCGTAATGTACGTTCAAACAGAGAAGTAAAATGTACAAGCGCAATAATAAGACTGCATGCTCAGTTAACTAAAATCTATACCAAACACGGATTTATACAGTTTCATTAAAAAGGAAAATCTTCATTTAAAAAGTGGTTTCTTCATTTCAGTCTGAATGTATTTCCTATCACTGTCATTACTTATTATTTAGCTCTTAAATGCTGTATTGTTGTCGACCGAAAAATGTTCAATGAGAGAGATATACATTTGCTGATGAATTTTGGCCGTTGAACAATGATGTTTGACAACTGTTTTCCACAGCTTTGGAAACAAAAACTTTGCCAAAAAGTTCTTATAAAATATTTATAAGAATTCTTATTTGCTAATTTTATATATGGATGAAGTTAACACATGGCTTTCACTTCTCTCATTTGTGCACCAAGAAAGTGACGCCCAAAACTGAACAATGGACAGTGTGATTTTAATGTCTTGACAATGTACAAAAAGAGCAGAGCATTTAACCAAATTTAACTCAAGGAGGAGTTCAGGAGCTCAAGTTTTTACAAACTGAAATTTAACGGAAATTACCTTTTAAACAAAATCACTGGAATGAAAGCTGAGAATAAATATGCAACATGGCAAACTCAATGACTGTGCAAAACTAAAAGAAAACAAAAACAAAAACCGAAACAATTAATAATTATTCTCTTAATTATTACGAACAAGGTTTGTTGGTTTCGCTAGGTCCTGATTAATTACTGCATTAGACTGACAAGGGAATAGTTAGGTTTGACAGGTCGAAACATCCTTTGAAATTTTTATCATTTATTCAGGACCTCAAGTAGTTATTGTATATCAAATTTTAGCTGCTCCTACGCACTGTAAGAAGGTTAAAAAAATGCTAAAGTTACAAGAAATAGTGATGTGACATCATTCTATCTCCAACTGTCCATAGTCGATTCTTAAATCGAAAGTACAAACAAATTTTAGAAGAAAGTAAATTCAAGAATAGACATATTTAACATATGTACAAAGTAATTATTGGATATTTTTGTATCTGTGGTTGATACATTATCTACTCCCATAAAATTGTTATTTATACTAATTTTGATTATTAGTGGGAAAAAAAATATAGTTTGGGTTATAAAACCATCAAGTTATACTTGTTCATAAGACTAATATTCAAAACATTCTTATTACAATTAACTTACATTAACTGTTGTAATGTTTCCTAAATTTTGCGTAAGTATTGTCCATTTTTATTTAAAACATTTTCTATACAAATGACGCCACACTTCTGCTTTGTTGCTTTTTGTTTTGTTAAATAATAATTATATTATTATTATTAGTAGTAGTAAGTTAGACATTTGCTGTGACTTCAATGTTTAGAAACATGTTAGTTCCACAGTCGTACGATTTTGAAATGTTTTCTAAATTTACGAAATTATTTTCCATTTTTATTTAAAACATTTTCTATTCCTTTATTTTTTGCTAATTTCTTTTAAGTTATTACTCGATTTATTGTCATGATTTTTATTTGTAATTATATTTATAATATTCCGATTGTTTGTAGCTAGCATTATATAAATTTTTCCTGAATTTTTTAATTGTAATATTTTTCTTTAATTGTAAAAATTGTAAGATTTTTTATATAAAATTATTTTCTTATTAAAATAAAATGTGGCCATACTTTTCAGTTATTGTTTGTATTTTATAAACAGTGATTACATTAAGTATTTTGCTCCGCGCGCCATCCGTTTTGGCTGACCTTGAGTGGTCGAGGACAGTTGGAGATAGAATGACGTCATGCATGGCTTGGAAAGAGTGATGACGTCACATCACTATTTCTTGTAACTTTAGCATTTTTTTAACCACCTTCCAGTGCGTAAGAGCAGCTAAAATTTAGTATACAATAACTACTTGAGGTCCTGAATAAATGATAAAAATTTCAAGGGATGTTCCGACCTGTCAAACCTAACTATTCCCTAGTCGACTAAAAAAATGCTGCTACCTAAAGCCAAATAAAATAGCCCAATGTTACTGTATGCAGAGGAACAATAAATTGATCGTGGTTCCAGATTCATTGAGGGTCTATCTCGAACTCGCTTCGTAAATTTCCTGAATGAAGTATAAATAGGAAATTTTGATAAGTTATAATCCTCTGGAGCTGATCATGTCATTATTTTTGAGATAATGTACAGCCTATTTTAAATATGTTACATCAACGTAACAGGGGTTTGACAAATGTTTGCAGAATGTAGAGGAAAGTGTTAATATTTTGCTAATTCTAATATTTTTATTCATATAATACAAATAAGATAACCGAAAACGCATGACGAATATGCTTAATTCATATGAAAATGCAAGGAAAAAGCAGCATCTAGGGATTCACCTATAAATTACCATATAAATAAAAATATGGCTACAAAAATTCAATTTTTTTATTTATTAAGCTTTAATTGGTTCTAATATAAAATTATGGAATGTTTAATTTAGTCCATTGATATAGCCTACGAAATCTGATGTAATTCAAGGAAGTGTACAACATAGTACATTAAATTTCAAACAATAATTTTTATTAATCTTCAAAATTATTTTAATTTACTTAATTACAAAAATTATGAAAAAACATTACTTTTCCATATCCTTGCAAATTTAATAATTTGGTAAGAAAATATTATAAAACGAAAATGAAATTTTATTGTAAAAATGAAAATATTTTTGAAATGAAAAAGATCATTACAAATTGATTTAGGAGAAATATTTATATATATTGTTAAATTATTATCTATTTTCTTTTTGAAACGCTGAATTTTGGCAGTATATATTACTGTTTTTCTAGTCAAATTATTCTTAAATTTAAAAGAAATAATCTCATTTGAAAATTACTGAGTATCGGGTCAATGTCATAGAAAACTTCTTTGCTTCACATGTTTTGTTTTGATACTTCACTACAGAATTGTTATTCATAATGTTATGGCACTCTCATTCATAATCTTTTTCAATAAAAATTATTTTCTCCTTAGGAACTGTAAATTTTGTGTATTCAAACAAAAACAGTATTCTTTTCGTAACTACAAATAACCCATAAATTTTACAATTACTAAATTAAATAAATAAATAAATAAATATTTTAATGAAATTCGTGTACAACTGATAGCGATTATTAAGAATATCATTTATGAATTTCCCAACACGTTTTGAGAAATTGCTTTTTATAAAATAAGGTTTGCATTAACAATTTAATGTTTATATACGGCAACGAAAGGAAGAAATAGGAATTGTATTATTATTATTATGTAAAAGTTTCAAATCTTGGGTTTCCCCAGCAAAGACAACATGGCGGGTCAAGGACCAAACACATATTGCCAAGTGTAAAAAGAGTGTGGAAGAATTATTATTATTATTATTATTATTGTTATTATTATTATTACTTCAAATTCAATAGTTTTATTTAAATATTTCGCGAATGATATTTCGTGATTTTTTTTTTCCACAGTATTAGTAGTATTTTGCGTATTAGATTTCTATTTCATATTAATAGTTTTTATTCCAAATTGACAGTTTTTTCCTCTAAATTCATTTTAAGTTAATATTACAGTCAAGCTCATCTTCTGCTTGTCGATTCACGGTAGTATTCGTTCAAAATACTTTAAGAGGAAAGAAATAATGCGAGCTTTCTCTTCTCTTCTAATATAGCGATTCAATTGTCTCAACACTCCACCTAGTGGCCATATAGTTTAGGGATAAGACAGCAATTTTTGTAAATGTAGCTGCAACAAGTTCTGCTTTTTCTTGAGTTCTTAAAAAGAAAATCGACTGAAAATTCAGAGAAAATTGAAGTTCTTTGCTTGAAAAGCATCATAGATGTTTTAATATTTATTATTTAAACGAGCTGTACCCGGCATGCGTTGCAATGCCACTCAAAGAAAGAAAGTGTTTGTGTTTTAATTCTGTTTATTGAAGTGCTTTTGCATACACAATATTTTTTGTTTTTCCGTCTGGTGCATACACGAATAAATCAGAAGGTTGTCCGACGCGTGAGCAGGCCACATACAGCTGTCCATATGTGAAGAATGGATTTTCCAAATTTAGTTCACACACTTGTTGCGATTGTTGATGGTCATTGCAAATGCGAGTCGCACCGGAAACTGCAAACGTTGAAACCGGAAATACACTCATTTGTTGCAACGACTCGCGCACCAGATATTGTAAAATGGTTCTACTAATTCAGAAACCTTCGCGGGTGTGCGGACAACAACTCACCAAAGTTTCATCGCAATCTGATGAATGGTGTAGGAACGCATACGGGACAACAAACAAAGAAACATTCATTTTTATATATTTAGAAGATAAATGACAATTCCATTTTGAAAATAAAAAATCCAAAGCTTTATTATTTTCCACCATGTGACGGCAAGCTATAACATAGCGATCATAGAAATGGCAATCATTATTTAGGATATTAATTTATAAACTTATCATCGAGAATAAATAAAAACAATTGAATCATATTCCTGTTATAAAGATTTAGAACTGAAATATCTGAATTACATTGTTTTCCTCAATACCTGCAACTGAAAATAACAATTCACTGAGAAATGTTAATAGGATCTTTCCAATAGATTAATATAGGCAATCTAACAAAAAAAGAAAAAGAAAACCAAGAAAGTCTAATATTAAAATAAGAAATTTTTTTAACTAAATCAATAATAAATCGTAGAATTAAACGGCAGTGTAGAAATAAACAATGGTTGTCAAAATACTGATATTTGTAATGTAATACAGAATAATGAAAATAAATCCAGTCATAATAATCAGGTAAAAGATTGAGTTTTTGAGTAAAATTTACTTAAGATTTGTAGAACTAAGTTGAAGATAATGTAAACAGTAAAATTCTAAATTAATTGATTTAACAGTGGATTCTATGTTTATTTCTTAATCTATTATTTATCTCACAGAATTATTCTGTAGTTCAATTTATTTAATCAGACTTTGTAATTAAAGATGAGATCAATTGATCTTTAATTGACAAAATTATTTGGCTTATATGATGATAGTAATAATAAATAATTATAAAATAAAAATACGTTTTTTATGTTTTTGTTCTGAGAGCACATGCGAGCATTCCGATGTGAATTTCCCAATTTTTATGCAAATGTTACCATTATCACCGCAGTTTTCTTTTTTTGAGAATTTATGACAACCCAGATTTTTAATTTTAACTGTTTTATGACTCCCACATGCGCAACAGTTATGGAACATGATAAATAAAAAGCAAAATCCCGAAAAGTCGCACTGAATCATGGAAATGATTGTACTGCTCTGATTTTCCAGTGGTCGCATAATGAATAATATTAATAATTATTAATAATAATGAAGAAAACCTCACATCTATCAACAAGGAAAGAATGTTAACAATACTTTATATAAAAAAAAAAATCGAAGAAAGCTTAAAATTATTTATTGTTTTTTAAACGAACCAGTCAGAAACATATATATCAATCAGCTAAAGGTGGACATTTAATATTTTATTGCATTGTATAGTATTATAAAACGTGAAATATAAAATATTTAATTCAGTGAACAATTAATAGACTAACAGTAACGTTTTACGTGTGCTGAACATAAGTGGATATAGTTCAAAGATGAAGCCTGCAAACCTGATTAAGCTTTTTTAAAACATTTAATTATAAGTTAAAAAGTATTTAAAACATGACACGACCATGGTTTCCACTTCATTATGAGGAGAAGTCATCAAGTCTTGATGACTTCTCCTTATAATGAAGTGGAAACTCACGCAATAAATTCTGAAAAGCAGTTAAACTATGCAGAATCAAGCAACACCAGGTAACTTGCTACAATTTTTTTTTAATATTTTTTAAATTTTAAAATAATTTAGTAATTATCTATTCCATGCTGTATTACATTGTACTGTGGCATTTTTTACTGTATTTTTGATGCAACTAATTTCTTGCCCAGATAGAGTTCGCATGCATTACAGTTTTATTATAAACTTATAATTACAAATTCTATGAGTAAATAACAGGAGATAAGTAATAATCAAGAGTTGCTCGAACTGGCTAAAGCTAGGTTAATATTCAGAAGTTTTTTTATCTCAACGAAATAGTAAAAGGGAAAATATCCATAATTTTTAGTTATACATATAAAAATATAAAAAATATTAAAAAGTGATTTCTAATTTGTATATAATTAATAAGTGAGCGGAGCTCAATAACCTACAATTAAAATTGCGAAGCAGTAAATGTTCGTTATAAACTAAATAACAATTGCGGTAAAAGTATCCTAATATTATAATTACAAAGGGCACTCAAAATATCATTGAATATTTGAAGTTGTCCTTTTGTGCTCAAGAAACAATGGGACCAAATAAGAAGCTCCTGATTTACAGTATTCGTAATAAACTTAAATTGCTAATAAGTGTAAGAAAGAAATACAATGGCTCGAATTCTTAAGATATTTTCTTTAAAAAATTAGTGACATTCTAGCAAAAGTGTAAAACGGAAGTTTCATCAAAGTTGAAGTAGAGGTCGTGAAAAGTTAATTCTTAAATGTCATCATATTTTATAATTTATAAATTTATTTTAAACAGAAATGATATAAATAAAAGCAAGTATAAAAATGAAACAAACTTATAAACTTGAACGAAATCTTGCTCTGTAGATTCAGAAAGAAACAGACATACCTTTCGTGAAGTGGAATCTTCCAATCGCCTCAGCTGTGAAGCTCTAATTCAGCTGGTGAGTGAACGATATCGTTTTTAAGGACAGACACTGAAGCATAATTTTTTTTTTCTAATTTATATTTATATTTATATCTGTACCCCAAGAAATCAAAAATCAAATTTTTTTGAGCGAAACCTACTGGCTTTGGGAAAACAAAAACTTGAATTTTGGAAGTTTATCAAATTTTTGGCCTTTCTTGTTTCAAAAGTTGGAAATATTAGGAAAATAAACAATTCATTGAATTTCTGTTGCAACTAGGAGATATAATATGGAAACTGAAACTTGTGTAAAACTTTTGGATGCCAAAATTTTGAATGAGTGAAATTGAGATTCCAATCTTTTGCAACATTTGTGGTACGGTACCCAACAAACTGATATCGTGTCTAATAACATCAGAGAATATAAGTAAAATTTTATGTATAATTTAGTTCTATATAAAATATCTTTATTCTCTTTTTTTTTTGCTTGTTGAAATACATTTAGAGCCTACAATTAATAATCACGCCACTAGACGGAGCAGCCGAAATCGAAACTTTCAGTTTTTCTCAATCTGGAACTGCTGATCGATAATTATCCTTTACTTTACCACCGACTTTGAATCAGACCCATTCCTTTTTCTAGAGTTGTTGGACTAGAGCCTCTATATTACATAGCAGCAGTCGTACAAAAAATATATAATTACATTAAACATATTAACTGAATTCTAAACATCTCACCAAATTTAAATGTAAAAAAACTACATTTAATACTAAAAGCAAATTTTCGAAAAGATTGCGTCTTTTCTTTCTCAAGCCTAAAATTA